>LNAC01000023.1:853709-889682 GCA_002007465.1 Ailurus styani | reverse complement strand
GCTTCTCTTTACACACGGGCGGTGGCCGCCTCATCACAGAACCACTGAACAGCCTGACCTTGGCTTTCACCTCTTGGTTTTACCTCTTCTGGTAAATGTTCGTTGTAGCCTTTAAAAAGATCACAGGAACTTCTCATCTTTGAGATATTTGATAGTCCTGAAAAGATGTCACTGTGGGAGAATACATGTAGGAAGAGCCTCTCCCATGCCTCACTCTCCCCCCACCCCACTTTAGCAAAGCCACTCCTCTCTTTTGACTAATATTTATGTACTTTTTTCTGTCATCTTACTTTCAATCCGCCTATGCTGTTGTATTTGAAGTGAGTTTTTTGTAGATAATATATTGCTGGAGCATGTTTTTCTATTCACTCTGCCCATACTGGGGGCTATTATATCAATATATAATATTGATATATTTAGACCATTTACATTTAAGATAATTATTGATGTGTTAGGGCTTAAGTCTTAACCCAACTCTGCTAGGAATCATTATGTTCTTCTTCACTGCTATGCACTCACAGTTAAAAACAAATAGACATCAGTTTCACTTAAGAATGTTCTTGACGAGTGGCTCAGGTGGTTACGCATCCAACTTCAGCTCAGGTCAAAATCTCGGGGTCCTAGGATCGAGCCCCACATTGGGGTACCTACTCAGTGGGGAGTCTGCTTCTCCCTCTGTACCCCTCCCTCGCTCGTGCTCTCTCTCACAAAAATAAATAAAATCTTAAAAAAAAAAAGAATGTTCTTGATGAAGCGATAAGAATTACTAATTTCTTTTGACTCTTGAGTATGTGCCTTTTAAATATTCTGGATGATGGGATGGGAAGGACATACAGAGCACTTTTGTGTATTCTGAAGGGAAAACACTGCAATTATTTGAACTGAACTAGCTGCTTTTTTTTTTTTTTTTGTATAGAGTGCCATTTTTACTTAAAAGAATAACTGACAATTTTCAAGGCTTGGGTGTTTGCCAGACAATTTCTCAAAAGTGAATGAAGTGAGCCTGTCACTTCAAGGAAAACAACTGAGAGTATTTGTTGCCAGAGATAACACTTGAGCTTTCAATAGACGATCAAGGTTTTGGAAAACTTGCCTCTGTTCCCATGAGCTTGACAGCTTCCCAGTCCATGACTTCTTGGATGAGACTGGTAGTAATGTGAATTAATGTGATTTTTCTGATGAAATGTGTCAACATTTAGAAATTAGCATAACTCAATGAATCCATATTTTCTAAATGACCAATGTACGATATTATAAAATTATCCCTGGTTAAAAGATCTCTTCAAAAAGTAAGAGAGGGCGCCTGGGTGGCTCAGTGGGTTAAAGCCTCTGCTTTCGGCTCAGGTCATGATCTCAGGGTCCTGGGATCGAGGCCCGTATCGGGCTCCCTGCTCATCGGGGAGGCTGCTTCCCCCTCTCTCTGCCGGCTTCTCTGCCTCCTTGTGATCTCTCTCCCTCTGTGAAATAAATAAAATAAAATATTTAAAAAAAACAAAAAACAAAAAGTAAGAGAGATCAATGGATTTTCATGTAACGGTATAAGAAGTTCATTGATAATAGTTTCAGAATCCACACTGCAACTAACCTTGAAGATACTACTTCTTGAGTTTTGGTCTAGTAGAAAATAAGAATATCCACAATAACCTGGGAAGGCTATTGAAATTACAATAGCCAAATGATGGGAATAGTCTAAGTGTCCATCTACGGGTGAACGGATAAAGAAGATGGGGGGGCACCTGGGTGGCTCCGTCTCCTTCTCCTTCAGCTCAGGTCATGATCCCAGGGTCAATCCTAGGGATCGAGCCCCGCACTGGGCTCTCTGCTTGACAGGAAGCCTGCTTTTCTCTCTCCCACTCCCCCTGCTTGTGTTCCCTCTCTCACTGTGTCTCTGCCAAATAAATAAACAAAAATCTTTAAAACAAACAAAAAGAAGATGGGGTATATGTGTATGCACAATGGAATACCACTCAGCCATAAAAAAGAATGGAATCTTGCCATTGGCAACAACACAGATGGAATTAGAGAGTATCACACTAAGCAAAGTCAGTCAGTCAGAAAAAGGCAAATACCATATGATTTCACTCAAATGTGGAATTTAAGAAACAAAGGAAATGAACAAAGCGGGAAATAAAGAGAGAGACAAACCAGGAAGCAAACTCTATAGGGAATACAGTGATGGTGGTATCACCACCCAAGGGAGGTGGGCAGGAGTGGAGTGGGGGAGGTGTGGGGAATGGGTGAAACAGGTGATGGGGATGAAGGGGTGCACTTGTGATGAGCACCGGGTATTGTATGGAAGTGCTGAATCACTATATTATATACCTGAAACTAATATTACTGTATGTTAACTGGAATTTAAATAAAAACTTTTTAAAAAGGCTATTAAATTACTTGTCTCTGCTAACTACATAATCCATGTAAGGCTGGATGTTCTTTATGTGCTCCAACCAAAACAATACAACACAACAGACTGAATGTAGAAGCAGATATGAAAACAGCCAGACATTAAGGACATTTGCAAAAATGCAAACAGTGCCACTCATGGAGTTTTTTTTTTTTTGTTTTGGAAAAGAGAGGTGTTTTTTTTTTTTAATAAAAATACGTTATTTATGTTAACATGTAATGAGTTTTTAGCAATGATTTTTAAATGAATTAATAAATCTTTCTAAAATTTCTCAGTTTTAGTTTTTTTTATATAATAAATGTTGATAAATGTATAAACAAAAGCTCTTTGGGTCCTCAATAATTATTTTAAAGGGTTGAGAACTATTGATGTATGACCTGAAACAGGGATATAATTTTATTTTATTTTTTTCTCATGTGAATAACTAGTTTCTCCAGTACTGGGGCATCTATCCTGTGTCTACTGATTTATAATATAACCTCCTGCCTTTAGCACATGTCCATATGCAGGCATGTCTAGACCTTTTTTTATTATGTTTTTCTATTTCTCCATCTATATGGAGAAATACAGTTCCAAAGTATCTTAATTAATGTTGCATAATATTATCTTACTATCAGGGGAGAGTTTGACCATTTATGATACAAGTCTTCCCATCCATGACCATGGTATATATTTCCATTCATTTGGATTTTTTCTTTATGTTCTCTAATAAACTTTCATCAGTTCCTCTCTGAAGATTTCACATATCTTGTTAAATTTATTCCTATAAGAACTTTATAGTTTTATTTGCTGTCGTGATTTTTTTACATGAAATTTTTAATTAATTGTTACTGGAGTATAGGAATCTTACATATTTTGGGGGGATATTAATCTTACAATCAGCAACTTTATTAAACTCTTTTTAATATAGATGCTTTTGAATTTTTTTGTGGACCATCACATAATCTGCAGATTAACACTATTTTGTTTCTTTCTGTTTCTTATACTTTTTTTTTCTCATCTTATTGCATTGGCTCAGTCTTGAAGTGTAATGTTAATAGTAGTGATGTTGTGCCTCATCAAATGGCATGACTTACTGAATCTGAATTCCTGATGATGAAGAAGGGTGGTGTCTGGGATAGGGCTGTTCAGCTGTGCTGTTAAGGGGGTGTTGTGTGGTGGATGAGGTAGTCTAGCATGGTGGTTAAGAGTGTGGCTTTGGGAGTCATGCAATGTGAGTTCACATCATAGTTGTGTCTTGTTCTAACTCTGGAATCTTGGCAATCATTTGATTTCTTACAGCCTTGGTTATTTCACTTGTAAAAACAGAACAAAATAGGGGTGCCTGGGTGGCTCAGTCGGTTAATCGTCTGACTCTTGGTTTTGGCTCAGGTTGTGATCTCATGGGTGGTGGGATCAAGCCCTGTGTTGGGCTTAGAGCTTAGTGGGGAGTCTCATTAAAGATTCTCTCCCTGGGGCACCTGGGTGGCTCAGTGGGTTAAAGCTTCTGCCTTTGGCTCAGGTCATGGTCTCAGGGTCTTGGGATCCAGCCCCACGTCAGGCTGCCTGCTCAGCAGGGAGCCTGCTTCCACCTCTCTCTCTGCCTGCTTCTCTGCCTACTTGTGATCTCTCTCTCTCTCTCTCTCTGTCAAATAAATAAATAAAATCTTAAAAAAAAGAAAAGAATCTCTCCCTCTGCCCTTTCCTTGATTCGTGCTAATTTTTTTTTTCTCTCTCTCTCAAATGAATAAATCTTAAAAAAAAAAAAAAAAAAAAAACAGGGGCCCTGGGGGGCTCAGTCGGTTAAGTGGCTGCCTTCGGCTCAGGTCATGATCCCAGGGTCCTGGGATAAAGTCCCACATCAGGCTCCCTGCTCGGCAGAGAGCCTGCTTCTCCCTCTCCCTCTGCCTGCCACTCTGCCTACTTGTGCTCTTTATCTCTCTGTCAAATAAATAAATAAATAAATAAAATTTTAAAAAAGTTTAAAAAAAACAGAATAAAAACAGTCAGAAACTTATGATGTTTTTGTGAAGATGATATATATAAAATAAACATTAGTTTTTGTTTTGAGCCTCTCTACCTTGGAGAGGACAATTAGTCCTACTACTTGAGGACAGAGTTCCCACTTGGGCGGGTGGATTTTGTCAGGATTTTGTCAAGACAACCAAGTGCTTTTTACTGCTCTTTCCCTCAGGTCAACGATGCAATTATCTCTTCTATCTTATGTTCGAGTTCAAGGTAGTGAATGTGCCTATTCTACAAATATTAATCTCTTTGTGAAGATCCCTTGAAAGGAAGGAAAATATTGGGATAAAGCAAACTTAAAATACTTTTTCCTACAGATACCACAATTGTCTGTTAAATCTTGACAACACAGCATCAACTCCAAAGACTGAATTTGGAAATTCATTTGGCGTTTTGGAAAGGCCCTTTGGCAATATTTAACAATATTTTAAATGAACCTCTCCTTCGCCCCAGGAATTTCTCTTTTATTTCTGTGTTTTACAGACATTTGCATGAATGCATGAAGCTCTCTGTAACGGAATTTCATTATAGCGTTGTATCTACTAATGAAAATGTGGAAACAATCCAATGTCTATCAATAGGGGAGTGATCAAACTCAGGTAGAGCTTAATTTTTTTTGAACTTTGTTTTCTTTTTTTTTTTTAATATTTTATTTACTTATTTGAGAGAGAGAGCACAAAGGGAAAGGGAAAGGGAAAAGCAAACTCCCCAATGAGTGGAGAGCCTGATTCTGGGCCCTGATCCCAGGGCCCTCAGACCATGACCTGAGCTGAAGGCAGACGCTGAACTGACTGAGCCACCCAGGTGCCCCTAACTTTTCTCTTTTTTTAAAGACTTTATGTACTTATTTGAGAGAGTAGCAAGAGAGAGCACAATCTGGGAGAGGGGCAAAGGGAAAGGTTGAAGCAAACTCCCTGCTGAGCAGGGAGCCCAATGTGGGACTGGATCCCAGGATCCCGGGATCATGACCTGAGCTGAGGGCAGATGCTTAACAGACTGAGCCATCCAGGCGCCCTGGTAGAGCTTTAGGGCAAGATACTGTGTAGCTATAAGGAAAAGACAGTAGTAAATCTATTTTGAAAATCAAGGAAAAGGTCACAACATGTCAATCAGGTTTTAAAAAAAAGTTGTATAATATGTAGAGTACATGCTCATTTCTGTAAAAAAAAAAAAAATACAACCAAGAACCCTGCACGCATGCATACATGTATATGCCTGCCCAGCTATCACCAGTGGTTGGTTACTTCCTGGAGAGGCATGGGCCCAGAGGAGAGATGTCAAGGGAATACTCTTCTTTCCTTCCTTCGTATACTTCTAGAATGTTCCATTTTTCTATGATGAGAATTAATTCACGTATTGCTTGTGTAATTCTAAAACATCATTGGGTCCCTGAACCAGACCTTCTGGGAAAGACAGAGATGTTTCCTTGCAGGTTAGAATCCACTGCCACTGATATGGGTAAGATGCCTACAGCTCCCCTGACTGCCCCAAGTGGCAAAGTGACCTTGAGTAGGATTCAGACTTGAGAGAAAGAGAAAAAAAGGCCAGGTCCTACTCTGAGGGACTGCCCAGAGGTATGGGATGATGCTGAGGCCACATCTTCTCTATCTGTAAGGGAAAAAGTCTCTGCCCAGTACATGGACTGAATTGGATGCCTTGATATCAACACCCAAAACACGAACCCATGAAGTGAGCAGAGATGCTCTTCCTGATTGCCTAGGGTTGGAAGTAGGGAGGGAGATGTCTTGGTGGCCACCAGAACCATCTGCTGTTTTGGCTTTGAGCCCTGTCACCCTCTGTGGGGCAACCCCCTTTGGAGGGGCAGCCTGGGGGCAGAGGGGTAATCCTGGAAGAAGCTAGTTGCTTTCTACACAGAGCAGCATGGAGCTGAGTCAAGCTCACATTTCAAGGGCACCTGTGGAAGCAGCCATGACTCACTGCCCCCTCCAGTTTAACACCTGGAGGAGGATATCACTGACAGGGAGCAAAAAGAGGTGACTTCCGGGGGTTGGGATGTAGGAGTGTCCTATATTTAAAACAAAAGCCAAGAAACAAAAAGGTTCTACAGGATATTGAAATAGCATTTACTGCATGTTCCTAGCTACAAAATTAATCTGTGTGCCTGATAATATTTCTAGTTCCAGTTATTTTAATTGGGCATTTATCCTAAGTCAGACACTGTGCTTTAAACTTTACATACATTATCTCATTTGGTCTTTGTAACAATTTGACGAGAGAAGTCCTAATATTATGTCCATTTTACGGACACGAAAACTGAGAAAAAAAATTATAAAACATACAGAGGAGTATCACCCACAATTCCACCTTCCTAAGTTAACCAACATCCTGATGCATGTTTTCTTTCCAGTCATTTCTCCATATATTTTTTCCCATGCAACTAGTAATAAGCAACTCTTTACTCTTCCACATTCCACCTTTTTTTTACTTGACACTATATATTGCAACCATATTCCCAAGTCAACAAGTATTTATTCTCCAATAACTTGATTTTAACCAGCCCCTGCAGCTCAACATTTGACATTTCCAATTTTTCACGTTATAAAGAATCCTGTCATGAGAATATATCTAGTGGGCTAAATTCCACAGATTATTCTTCCATGAAACACCTGAGAAGGATAAATTCTTTTTTCTATGGAGGTATAATTAACATATACTATTAGTTTCTGGTGTACAACATAATGACCCAGGATTTGTATATATTGCGCAATGATCACCACACTCATCGAATGCTCGTCCCCACACACATTTATGCATTTAATTATTGTCATGAGAACTTTTACGATCTACTCTCTTCGCAACTTGCAAATGTACAATACAGTATTATTAACTATAGTCACCACGCTGTCCATCACGTGCCCAGGACTTACTTCTTATTTTTTTGAAGATGTATTTATGAGAGAGAGAGAATGTCTAAAGCAGACTCTGTGCTGAGCATGGAGCCCATCCTGGGGCTTGAGCTCACGACCCTGAGATCATGACCTGAGCCGAACTCAAAAGTCTGACACTCAAACGATTGCACCACCCAGGCAGCGCAGGACTTAATTCTTTTATAACTGGACCTTTGTACCTGTTGACCCCTTCCGCCCATTTTGGATAAATTAATTTAAAGGAGAATTCTGAACGTACGTGATTTTCCTTCCATAGAAGACAACTTGGCCTGGCTGAGTCAGGTAAGCCTGGGTTTGATCCCAGCTCTCCACCTCTCACCAGCCAGGCAACCTTAGACGGCTCATTTCCCTTTCTGGGCCTCCCTTCTGTATCTCTAAAACAGGGCAATGTATGACGTCCTTCTTGGAAGGTTTGCGCTGAGGATAACTGATGCAATGAAGGCTCAGCTCCTGATCAGGCCTAGCTCTCACCCTCTTCCTGCCTCCTGACCTCCACAGGACAAGCCCCAAACCATCTGTCAGGATCCAGCGCCAAAGCCACCCCCTCCATGAAATCTTCAGCATTTCCTGACTAGAATGATGTCCTTTCCCCCCTTTATATTTTCTTCTTTTTGGCTTTAAAAGGAAGCTAAATTCAAAAAGTGTCAATTAACCATTATACAGCATATCGTTAGGGTCCTTACTACAGTCACAATGTCATGCAGCAAACCACCTAGTTTCCAAACATTTTTGTCACCCCAGAAGGAAACCCATCACTTCCCATACACCCCCCTCTCCTGGGCTACTCTTTCTGTCTCTGTGGATTTGCCTCTTCGGGCTATTTCCCCCCGAAAGGAGTCCTACAGTACGCGGCCTTTCGTGTCTGGCTTCTTTCACGATCTTTACTTCTCTGACATTGAAAGTACTTGTTCTCGGGGCGCCTGGGTGGCTCAGGTGGTGAAGCGTCTGCCTTGCGCTCAGGTCGTGATCCCAGGCTCCTGGGATCGAGCCTCGCGTCGGGCTCCCTGCTCAGCCGGGAGTCTGCTTCTCCCTCGGCCTGCTGCTCCACCTGCTTGTGCTCTCTCTCTCCCTGACAAATAAATAAAATCTTCAAGAAAAAAAAAATACTTGTTCTACACTTGCTTTTCCTCTTTTTCCTTGCAAATTTCTCTCTCTCCGCGGGCTTCAAAGCTCCTCCGCCCCAGGACGTCCTCCTGTGTGTTCTCAACACCAACCCCCGACCCTGCCATCCAGCAGGCGGTCCTGCCCAAAGGAAGCCCGGAACCAGCTTTGCTGAACCGAATGGGAAGTGCAGCCCTGAGCCAGTGCCCGCCTCGGGGGCTGAAGAATCCAGGGAAGACCCCGGACTGCGACAAAGCAGTACTCACTGTGAATGGACTCAGAGCACCCTGGCTGGCTTCGTCCACACAGGAAAGATCCCTCGGAGCGGCTCTTCGGGGAGACCCCGCCCCTTCCGGTAGAGCCGGCCCCTTCTGGTAGACCCGGCCCCTTCCGGGAAACCCCGCCCCTTCCGGTAGACCCTGCCCCTTCCGGCAGTCTGACTGCACGTCCAGAGAACTGCCAGGCCCAAGTTTGAGAGAGCTGAAGATGAGCTTCTCTGCGGGAGGAGTGGAGACCGGCTCGCAGGAAGAGCATCTCCTCTCCCCGCTCATGTTCTTTCAGTGGCTCCCTACCGCCTTCACCCCGGCAGCTGTGGGACGAATGGATTGTGCGGGTTCAAGACTGGGACCACGGGGGCGCCTGGGTGGCTCGGTCGGTTAAGCATCTGGCTTCAGGTCAGGTCATGATCCCAGGGTTCTGGGATTAAGTCCCGCATCGGGGAGCCTGCTTCTCTCTCTGCCTGCTGCTCCCCCTGCTTGTGCTCTCTCTCTAATAAATAAAATCCTTAAAAAAAAAAAAAAAAAAAGCCTGGAACCTTGGGATTCAAGCCCTTGCTTGGCCGGTGGGGCCCTGAGGCGGTGTGAAGTGCATGGATCCAGGATAAGCTTTAGGAGTCCAGTTAACAGACCTGCGGAGGAAGAAGAAAGAGGAGCCTCCAGCCTCGTCTCTTGCCAGTTCCTAGCTCAAATCCTGGGCTGTCTTCCCTGTGTTCTCCTTTCCTCTTGCACAGCTAACTCATTCTTGGAGTGTCAGATTAATGATCACTTTCTCAGGAACACCTTTCTAACCTCAAACTAGGCCAGGCCTTGATGCCTCCCCTCCTCCTGCCAAAACACACGTGTACGGTATTGTAATCCTCAACCCCGTGATGGGTGAGAACAGAGAGGGGGTCTATCCCGTTCACCTCTGTGTCTGTAGCACTGGGGTCAGCGTCGGGCACGTAGCTGGCACTCATTAAACAGTGCATGCAAGAATGGCTTTTGTCACCATCGGTCTGCTTGTCATTGCCAGGTGTTTGGAAGGTGCAAGGCAGGAAGCAATCAGCCCTGCAGGGCATAGGATGATGGTTGCATTACTCAGGGCTCTCAGGATCAAGTAATATGACCAATTCAACTGGCTTAAGCTAAAGAAAGAGGTTGTTGGGGGCACCTAGGTGGCTCTGTCGGTTGAGTGTCTCAACCTTGATTCGGGCTCAGGTCGTGATCTCAAGGTCTGGGGAAGAAGTCCCGCCCAGCCGGGAGTCTGCTTAAGGATTTCTCTCCCTCCTTTTCTGCCCCTCCCTACCCCCTGCTTATGCTCACTCTCTCTCTCCCTCCCTCTCTCTCTCACAAATAAATAAAATTCGTAAAAAAATAAAGAAAGAGGTTATTGGCTTATGAATAGATGGCATTGATTTCAGGCATGGCTAGATCCAGGGGTTCAAAACTGCATCAGTTCAGTCATGTCTCTGCAGGACTCAGTGTTTTCATCTTTATTCTGCATCTACTGGTGTTGGATTCACTCTCAAGACAGGTGCTTTCCATGTGGTGATGCTAGTAGCTCCAAGCTTACGTGATCCATCAGTTAGCAATCCCAGCAGGAACAGAGTCTTCTCCAGTAGTTTCACTAAATGTCCTCAGACTGACTCTCATTGCTCCAACTGGGATAATTTGTCCATCTGAACCAATTACTGTGGTGGGAGAGAGAGGAAGAAGTGGTGGTGGAATATTTTGATTGGCCAGGTTCTGGGTCACATCCCAAGTCCCCCAGAGGAAAATCAGGAAATGCACAGTTGCTGGGGCAAAAGAAAGACATCATTCAGAGGTCACTGGGCTTGAGGGGCTGGACTCGGCCAGAGGCCTGATTCTGACCTTGCCATCAGTTAGCAAGTCTCTGATTCTGACGTTACCATCAGTTAGGAAATCTCTTGACCATTCAGGTCCTTCATCCATAAAAGGGACTGTCACACCCATTCTAATGCCAATTACTACCAGCCCTGGGAAGACATTGCTCTTTTTTCCATCCCCCTTGCTTACTTTCTTCAGAAAAGGGTTTGGATGATGTCTGAACAATTTCCACTTAATGTGACTTACAAGGAAATTATGCATGTGTTTTATATCCATTCCGGTCATTTTGGTAATTGGTTCTGAGACATTGTTTATCTCCCCCGGCTCCATTCCAAGTATAAACTGTCATTTCCAGGAGTTTCACTGGAGGAAAATGGGGAAGGATGATTGTTTCCTTCTCGGGAGAAGAGAAGGGAAGTAAACAGACATCCACCAGAAAAACAAAACCGAAGCCTAAAACCAATTTGCCAACTCCCAGATTGTCCATTTTAGGCATATTCAACTAGTCTTTCCACCTGCAAACCAGTTATTCTTGGGAGCTGGCTTAGTTACTGGACAACTGAGGGAATAATTAGAAATCCAGAAAATCCATTATTTGAGAGGCCCATGCTGATGATTCAGGGAATATAAAAACTGGAAGACTGTTTTGCATTTAGCTGGGCTACATGTGAGGATCCTTTTGGTTGTAGGTAATTAAAACCCATTCGACTTAGCCAGAAGGGGATATTGTTTAGGATTCTGGGGTTGTATTAGTTAGGATTCTCCAGAGGAGATATATATCTCCAGAACAGATATATCCAACAGGAGATACAGATCTATATCTCTGTATCTATCTATGTAGATTTCTCTCTATATATAAATGTATAAATATTATATGTATGCATATATATATATATATATATATATATATATATATATATGGTTTATCATGAAGAATTGGTTCATGTGATTATGGAGGCTGGGAATTCTTGTGATCTGCCATCTGTTAATTGAAGACCCAGGAGAAGCCAGGATGTAAATCAGTCTGAGTCCAGAGGAAGGCCTGAGAACCAGGGCAGCTGATGACATAAACACCAGTTCTTGGGCAGGAGAAATGAGATGTGCTGTCCCAGCTCAGTCTGTGAGGTAGAAAAAAGAAGGGGTGGATTCCTCTTCCTTCTGCCTTTTGCTCTGTTCAGGCCCTCAACGAATTAGAGGTGGCCCACCCACACTGGGTGAAGGCAATTTACTGTTGCCCCTTGATCCACATAGGTTGTTGGAGCTGCACAGGTCCTCTTCTACGAGCATATTTTTCAATAAATGCAGTACAGTCCTGCAAGTGTATTTTCTCTTCCTTTTGATTTTCTTAATCCTATTTTCTTTCTTTTTAGCCTAGTTTATGGTAAGAGTACAGTGTACTATACGTACAATGTACAAAATATGGGTTGATGGACTGTTTATGTTATTGGTCAGGTTTCTGGTCAACAGTAGGTTATTCTTAGTTAAGTCTTGGGGGAGTTGAAAGCCATACATGCATTGGACTATGTGGGGAGTGGGGGGTCGTCACCGCCTAAGCCCCGTGTTGTTTGAGGGTCAACTGTGTGGTGCTACTAATTAAATTTTCAAAGACAGTGAGATCTTGTTCCCATCACCTTTTTTAAATAAAGCTGAGATGGTCTACCCCATAACATAGGCCAGGTTAGAGGGCCAGAGCCCTGGGCTTTGAATGCTGGACTGAATGCTTTGAATGCCAGTATTCACTGGCTGTGTGACCTTAGGCAAATTACTTAACCTGCCTCTATGTCTTAGCTTTCTCACTTACCAAATAGTTAGGATAATAGCACTTACCTGACACATGGGTTGGGGCCATTAAGTGTGTTAATGTAAGCAAAATGTTCAGAATTCTGCCTGGCAAATAGTAAAGACTTAATAAATAATAACTATTATCCTTACTGTAAAGTTAATTCCAGTTACAGCTTGGATTATTTATCAATTATACAAAAAAAATAGTGCTAGAAAGAGAAGTCTTGTGAGTATGGAAAAACAGGGCTAAGTAACCATTACTAAGATCGAATATATCAGGCGCCTGGGTGGCTCAGTGGTTTAAAGCCTCTGTCTTCAGCTCAGGTCATGATCTCAGGGTCCTGGAATCAAGGCCTGCATAGGGCTCCTTGCTCGGCAAGGAGCCTGCTTCCTCCTCTCTCTCTGCCTGCCTCTCTGCCTACTTGTGATCTCTCTCTCTCTGTCAAATAATAAATAAATAAAATCTTAAGTGAAAAAAAAAAGATTAAATATATTATTGATGTTCCCTCTGAGATTACTGTTTGAATTCTAAATAGAAATTCAGTTTACAACCTTAAAACCTTAAATAGGAGTTTCTTCGAAACAAACTTGTGCAAATAATTAGCTATTCTGTTCATTTTACCTGGCAAGAAAGACCAGTTGTTTTTGTTTTTGTTTTTACCAAGTTTATCAGCATAAGAAGTTTGGAACTTAAAGTGTTTGACATCCTAGTTTATAAAAGACAAGTCACCGAGTCGCTTTTCCTAAATGTCTAAAGGACCCCCTTTGGAGAAGGGTTTGCAAACCTTTTCTTAAAGGGCTAATAGTAAATATTTGTGTCTTTGAAGCCATATGGTGTCTATGCCAACCATCCAACTCTGTGAAAGCAGCCATAGACGATACATAAACAAATGGGCACATGGCTATGTTCCAATAAAGCTTTATTTATGGACACTGAAATTTGAATTTTGTATAATTTCTGCATGTCACGATCCAGCCCTTTTCTTTCGATTTTTTCCCCCAACAATTTAAAACCGTATCAAAACAATTTTTAGCTCCCAGGCTGTGCAAAAGCAGGAGTGGGCTAGATCTGGCCTTCGGGCTACAGTTTGCAGACGGTGCCTTTGGAGCCGGTTGTGTAGGCTTTCTGGAGGGAGGCAAGTGGGAGACAGTAGGACTGCCCTTTGCTCCATAGCTCGGTTACTCCAGCGGTATTTTTAGCCCCTGATGCTCAGCTTCACGCATTTCTCTTAAAAGGATGTTGAGTGGGGCACGTGGGTGGCTCAGTCGTTAAGGGTCTGCCTTCAGCTCAGGTCATGATCCCAGGGTCCTGGGATCGAGCCTTGCATAGGGCTCCCTGCTCAGTGGGAAGCTTGGTTCTCCCTCTCCCACTCCCCCTGCTTCTGTTCCCTCTCTAAAAAAACACACACATAAAAAGGATGTCAAGTGTTTGTGTGACTCTCGACAGGAAACTCCCAAACTGTTCAAGCAAAAAGGGGACACAGTAGGTTCTATTTCTCTACAGCCAGTTAATCCAGGGTTTCAAAATACTTCATTTGTTGCTGCTCACTTGGTTCTTGACCTCCTTCTATGAAGNAAATAAAAATAAAAATAAAAATAAAAATAAAAATAAAAAATAAAAAAATAAAAAAACACACACATAAAAAGGATGTCAAGTGTTTGTGTGACTCTCGACAGGAAACTCCCAAACTGTTCAAGCAAAAAGGGGACACAGTAGGTTCTATTTCTCTACAGCCAGTTAATCCAGGGTTTCAAAATACTTCATTTGTTGCTGCTCACTTGGTTCTTGACCTCCTTCTATGAAGGCTTTACTCTCAGGGTCCATGTGATGGCAAGTTCATGTCTGGCAGGAAACTGGACAGAGTTTCTCTTCCTGCAAGAGTTCACATAAGAGGGCGCCTGGGTGGCTCAGTGGGTTAAAGCCGCTGCCTTCGGCTCAGGTCATGATCCCAGGGTCCTGGGATCGAGGCCCACATCGGGCTCTCTGCTCAGCGGGGAGCCTGGTTCCTCCTCTCTCCNCTCTGTGTCAAATGAATAAATAAAATCTTTAAAAAAAAAAAAAAGAGTTCACATAAGAGTTCTGGGCCTGATTCCTTGTGTTTTGTCATGGGCCCCTTGCCCATCTGAACCAGCCCCCGTGGCTGGGGAAACCGAATGCTATGCCGCTCCACAATCCCCAAGACTGGGGGCCAGTGGCCGTGTTGGTTCCCCAGTGGAAGTAGGGATCGTATTACCAAAGAAAGGTGAATGGATGCAGAGAGGCAAAATCAACAGATGGCCACTCCACGTCAGAGACATCACACGATGACATTTAGAGTTGAAATGCCCTGGACAAAATGAGCCTGCAGCAGGAACTTGCCTTTCACACCCCCTCATCTTGAGGGAATTGCTGGTCTTCCCTTCGGCGAAATGCTCTTTGTAGGTTCTAGCTTCCCTCAGAGCAGGCCCTCTGGGCTTGGCACAGCTGGAACTACAGAAAGGTTTATTTTTCATTTTCCATGCAGTCAAGTGGCCTAGACTCCTAGCACTCCGTTGATTGAAATTCTGTTTAAGGGAAGCAGTGACTTGAATAGCTAACAGGCGGGCTCAGCCACTCGTCCCTCTTGGGCAAGGCAGACGGAATCCAATTCTGTAGCTGGTCTCCAAATAGCCCTTTCCTGACGTGGGCACTCCATGATTCACGCTGGAGTTTTCCAGGCTCACAGGTGTTGTTGACAGTTTCTCCTGCTCTTCTCTACCCCACGGAGTTGAGTTTTTCCTACCTTTTCCCAAGTACCTTTTACTACTTCACGTTTACCGCAGGGTACTCTTCATTCCCAGGCTGTTTTTCTTCCCCAACTTCTGCCAAACTCAGACTTCGGCCCTCAGTTCCTAGCACCCACTTTAAGAGATGCCAAGCAGGGAGGAGGTGCCTGGGTGGCTCACTCGGTTAAGTGTCTGCCTTCGGCTCCCATCATGATCTCGGGGTCCTGGGATCGAGACCCATGTCGGGCTCCCTGCTCAGTGGGGAGCCTGTTCTCCTTCTCCTTCTGCAGCTCCCCCCTGCCTGTTCTCTCTCCTTCTCTTTCTCACACACACTCTCTCAAATGAATGATTAAAATCTTTAAAAAAAAAAAAAAAGGCACCAATCTGGATAGGAGAAAATAAAAATCTTTTTCCTCTATGCACATTAGGGTCCTGGGCTGGGGCCCTGTAAATTAAACTGACAGAAGACAGATTTTCGGGGGCACCTGGGTGGCTCAGGGGGTTAAAGCCTCTGCCTTCGGCTCAGGTCATGATCCCAGGGTCCTGGGATCGAGGCCCGCATCGGGCTCTCTGCTCAGCGGGGAGCCTGCTTCCTCCTCTCTCCTCTCTCTCTGCCTGCCTCTCTGCCTACTTGTAATCTCTCTCTCTGTGTCAAATGTATANAAATGAATAAATAAAATCTTTAAAAAAAAAAAAAGAAGACAGATTTTCAAGAGAAGAATGAACAGAAGTTTATGAACGTCTGCATTGCTCATACACACGGGAGAGCCCCCTTGGTGAGCAGCTCATGGTAGTGGTTAGAATTGGGGCCAAAGAGCGATAAATTTTTAGAGAAGTGACAAGTCAGAGGGGAAAGACTTGGAGCTGCCACACAGTAAATCATGAGGAGGTAAATGTACGGGAGAAATTCATGGCAGGGAAGGGCTAGTTTTCAGCAGTTTTTTTTCCTCTTATTTATTTGACAGACAGAGAGAGAGAGAGAGATCACAAGTAGACAGAGAGACAGGCAGAGAGAGAGGAGGAAGCAGGCTCCCTGCTGAGCAGGGAGCCAGACGTGGGCTTGATCCCAGGACTCTGAGATCATGACCTGAGCCGAAGGCAGAGGCTTTAACCCACTGAGCCACCCAGGCGCCCCAAGCAGTTTGTTTTATAGATTTGTCTGGTAATGATAACAGTCTAGAGTTCTCTCTGGTGATTAACCTCTGCCCTTCCTGATAGCGAGGGGAAGGAGGCACCTCTATAGATTGAATGTCCTGCTTTTAGGCAAACCAGGGAAGGGCAGAAAGCTTTCTTTGCTTCTTGTTTGTTTGCTTTTTTTCTCGAATGCCTTGAGCTCAAAATAATTCTTAGGCCAAGGTAACCTTCACAAGGAACCTTCTGGATGCCCTCCAGGGCTAACTGAGGCTCAGGCTGGTGTTTCGGACCCTGTCCCGTGTGTCTGGGTGTGTGTGACCCCAAACACTCTGCCTCCTTGCGACTTGAATGTCACACCCCAGGCTAGTTGGCCAGGTCTGTGGGAAGAGGACAGGATACCAGAGGGCTGTGGGCTCTCCTACACTAAGAAAGATCTACTAGACCAGTTGCTGCTGAGTGAGGAAAAGCAGCAGGCATGTCCCTAATTGTGTTTGAAATGATTGTCTTTGTTTTAGTTTATTTTATTGCATTTATTGATTGCTTGCTATGACCAGGCCCTGGGCTAAGCACTTTGCACGCGTTGTGATGCATTTAATATTCAACAGCTCTCTGAGGCAATGGCAGGAGGCTGGCCTTGCTACCCCTGGGCTGTTCCGTCCAGTGTGCGCTCTCTCCCAGGAGACGGCAACTGCAGAAAAGGCCATCGGATCTCCTCACTGCCCCCACTTAATGGCCTTCTGTAGGTCAACCATCAGGAATCCAACCCTGATTTTCCACCATGTCCTCTGGCCCCTTCCCACCTCTGCACCCCACAGTTCTGCTCCCCTTTCTGATTTCGCTCCAGCCACATGGACCTTGTCTCTGTTCTTGAACATAAAGCCTGTTGCCATCTGAGGGTTTCAGCACCTGTGGCTCGATCTGCCTGTAACGTTCCTTCCTCCCATCTTCTCAGGTCTGCTCCTCTTGGCAGTTCGACGGCAGCTCAGATGTCATTTCCTCAGAGTGGCCTTCCGGGACCCCACTGTCAGAAGGAGTCCCCCATCCATCGCTTGGTAGCTCATAAGCACCTATTTCTCACTATGTGATCCCATCAACTTAAAGGATATTGTCTGTCTCCTTGCTTGTTGCCCATCTTCCCCCACCATAGAAAGGAGGTTTGATTTCTGTAGGCCGGCTTCTAGAACATTGGCTGGTGTATGGTAGTTATGTTGAATAAACAGAGAGCCTCCCAACAACATGGGAAGCCGTGTCATTTGTCCAAAGATCCACGGAGGAAGGACCACCCGAGGGGACAGAGCCCCGAGTGTTCAAATACAGTGAATGGACTGAATGAAAAAATCAGTGCCTAAGAAAAGAATACTAACTCGGGCCGAATCTCTGCCTTACTTTGGTGTTCAGTTTTGTTCTGTTTTATTGTTTTGGTGTCTGCAGCTTTTCTGAAGTCAGGTTGACCCTTGGACGTAATGCTCAGATTTTTGCATCTCTTGAAGCGTTGCTGGGGAGCTGGCTTGGTGCCACCCCTCTAGTTCAGGCGGGGACATGCAAGAAATTCGGGAATTTGCTCCTCTCCCATGTGATCCTCTCCCTCTTTTAATGTGGGAATATTTTTCTTCCAACTTTGAAAATATTATCAGAGCCCACCTCAAGCAGGTGCAGGTGACTTCCCACCCTGTAAATGCTTGGTGACTTCCTTCCAAAGAGGACAGTATGGGAAGGAATGGGCAGAGGGCAAGAATAACCTTCCAGTGGAGGGACCCAACAAATACTACTTGGCCTGGTGGTCAAGGTCAGTATCAGTGTTGATAAGTCATCTTGAGAACATGTGCCCTTGATAGAAGGTGATGAAAATGGCCCATTCTCTCTGTGGTCTTCCTCTTTCAAACCCATTTCCCCAGTGTAAAGATCAGAGAAATAATCAGACAAATCACAGTTGAAGGACATTCTACAAAACAGCTGGCGAGTACCCCTCCAAACTGTCAAGGTCATCATCCAAAACAAGGAATACTGTCACAGCCAAGAGAACCCTAAATGTTGTGGTAACCTGAGTGGAATCGGGAATAGAAAAAGGACATTAGGTAAAAACTAAGGGACTCTTGGGCACCTGGGTGGCTTAGAGGGTTAAAGCCTCTGCCTTCAGCTCAGGTCGTGATCTCAGGGTCCTGGGATCGAGGCCCGCATCGGGCTCTCTGCTCAGCGGGGAGCCTGTTTCCTCCTCTCTCTCTGCCCGCCTCTCTGTCTACTTGTGATCTCTCTCTCTCTGTCAAATAAATACATAAAAAAAAAAACCCAAAAAAATAAGGGACTCTGAACAAAGTTTGGACTTCAGTTAATTTAAAAAAAAAAAAATCCTTGAGTATTTCCAGTCCTGAAGCTCTTGCCTTTGTGACTGATCTCCCTGGTGGGGCCACGACTTACTTCTCATGCTGGACTTCCCATCCAGAATCTCCTTTTCCACGTTGGCTTCTCTTTCCTTCCTCTTCCATGATCCAGCTCCATCCCTGGCTTCCAGGCGTGCCTTCTGTGTTGGTGAATGTTGACCTTGGCCCACCAATGCTTGCATGTGGTCCTTGTACTCACTGGCTCCCCTGACTGATGCTCTCTGACCCTCAGACACCTTGAATCACACCCAAATCACCCCCATTCATACATGGTTTATCCCATGCACTTCCCCTCTCTGGCATTCTCTGAATGAAAATGATGTTCTCCAAGCAGTTTATCCCTAAGTTTCCAGCCAGTGAAGGATGAAATGAGCCACATGATTTCCAGGCTAGGCAATTTTTAAAAACTGAAATATTACTTTAGACAGTCGCAATTAATTTTCCTCCAGATGCCAATCATTTTAGCCCAACCAAGCATGGTCTTAAGCAGCACCATCTGGTTCTATATCCATCCTTGCGTGACCCTTGCCCTTCACCTACTTCTGAATTGGTTTGTAAATTGCAAGTGTTAGGGAGTCTTAGTAGAGATGCATGAATCATGGCTCAGGATAGATTCATAATCGTCTATATTCGTGAAATCGTTCTGGGATTGCAGGGTTGGAGGATTTTTTTTAATGAACTCTGAATAATAGAATGCACCCGCGAAAGTGCTAAAAAAACATTAGTTGTACAATTTTATTTTTTATTTTCTAAAGATTTACTTATTTATTTGAGAGACAGCGAGAGCATGAGTGGGAGGGGCATAGGGAGAGGGAAAGAGAGAATCCTCCAGCAGATTCTGTGCTGAGCACAGAGCCTGACACAGGGCTTGATCTCAGGACCCTGATATCACATCCAGAGTCAAAACCAAGAGTCAGATGCTTAACCAGCTGTACCATCCAGGTGCCCCGTGTTTATGAAACTTTAATTCGACAGTCATCTTATTGTTATTACAAGGTTATCAATTTCCACAGTTTTAATTTGACATCCCTACCAACTCCCACTGAATTAGCAAGAATATTCGATTCTCTTACATGGTCTCAGAGGACTTCCGAAACGAACCCAAGCCCTTCCGCTGGGACTGGGAGAAATATGACAGAGCTCTTTGGTGACTCATTGAAGGTCGCTTAGAAGTGTTGGAGGGATGATGCCAAGTAATGAAAAATGACATTACACATTGTCAAATAATCTGCCAGAACTCATAATGTGTCATCTCCTTCGAAGTCCCACCTTGATGGTAACACGCATTATTCAGATGAAAACCTTTCTGGAAATCCTCCTTTAGAACTGTAGTCCCTGTCTGTGTTGAGATCTTGTGAACATCCACAATAATGATAAATCTTTGCCTTAGAGAGGAAGTTTGATTTTTTCGAACTACTCAAAGTCATTCTGAGCCAGCTTGTGCAAATAAAGTAGGTAATCAGATCATGTGAATATAAAAACATGAATTTAAATGTGCTAAACTGCTTTTCTTCAATGGCTCATAAGCTAATTTGAAAGTAATTATCAAAGAGTTTGTTTATTAACAGCTCTCCTTATTCCAGAAAGGATTTAATAGTCATATAAGAGTCTAAGAAGTCTTGGGCGCCTGGGTGGCTCAATGAGTTAAAGCCTCTGCCTTCGGCTCAGGTCATGATCTCAGGGTCCTGGGATCGAGGCCCATATCGGGCTTTCTGCTCAGCAGGGAGCCTGCTTCCCCCTCTCTCTCTGCCTGCCTCTCTGCCTCCTTGTGATCTCTCTCNNNNCCCCCTCTCTCTCTGCCTGCCTCTCTGCCTACTTGTGATCTCTCTCACTCTGTGTCAAATAAATAAATAAACTCTTAAAAAAAAAAAGAGTCTAAGAAGTCTTAAAAGGCTTGAGGAATGTTGGTATTAATAGAAATATAAAGCATTCAGGGCGCCAGGGTGGCTCAGGGGGTTAAAGCCTCTGCCTTCGGCTCAGGTCATGATCTCAGGGTCCTGGGATCGAGGCCTGCATCGGGCTCTCTGCTCAGCAGGGAGCCTATATCCCCCTCTCTCTCTGCCTGCCTCTCTGCCTCCTTGTGATCTCTCTCCCTCTGTGAAATAAATAAATAAAATCTTTTAAAAAAAAAGAAATATAAAGCATTCCAAGATGATTCGTTGAAGGATAATATTCTAGAATATTTGTTTTTTAAAAAAGAATTTATTTCCATTACTTTAATATCACAACTCCACTGCAGGCTTAAGTCCTCCCCAGGCTTAATTGTGGACCATGTAGGCGGGGCATAAGACTTTTGGGGCTTCTCGGGCGCCTGGGTGGCTCAGTGGGTTAAAGCCTCTGCCTTTGGCTCAGGTCATGAACTCAGGGTCCTGGGCTCGAGCCCTGCATCGGGCTCCCTGCTTAGCAGGGATCCTGCTTCCTCCTCTCTCTGCCTACCTCTCTGCCTACTTGCAATCTCTCTCTGTCAAATAAATAAATAAATAAATAAATCTTTAAAAAAAAGACTTTTGGGGCTTCTCATCCTTCCTAAGAAGGCATGAGATGGAATGGTATATGAGGTGGGGTATTCCCAATGAACAGGGTTCTGGGAAGGAAGGTAAAGGGGATAGGGGCTCCCAAGGGATTGATCTCCTCTGTGCTTTCCCACCCCTTGCTCCAGCTGTGATGGAGTCTGTGGTGGGGTGCTGTCTCTTTTGATGGTGATGGTGATGGTGGTGCTGATGGTGATGATGATGGTGATGGTGTTGATGATGGTGATGGCAGTGATGGTGGTGATGGTCATGGTTCATGGTGATGATGATGGTGATGGTGGTGGTGATGGTGATGATGGTGGTGATAGTGATGATGGTGATGGTGATGATGGAGGTAGTGATTGTGATGGTGATGATGATGGTGACAGTGATGATGGAGGTAGTGATTGTGATGATGTTGGTGATGGTCATGGTGATGATGATGGTGATGGTGGTGGTGGTGATGATGGTGATGTGATGGTGGTGGTGATGGTGATGATGATGGTGATGATGATGGTGATGGTGGTGATGGTGATGATGGAGGTAGTGATTGTGATGGTCATGGTGATGATGGTGGTGATGATGATGGTGATGGTGAGTGATAATTGACACTCATCAAGATCTAACTTGGTCTTTTTGATGTACTAGCCTTAAAATCTCTGACTCATCCCTCACTATAACCAATGAATAGTTTCTATTATTGTCCCCACTTACAAATGATGGATACTGAGGGTATGTTAGGTTGTATAATCCCTGCACCAACTGTGCAAATAGTTAGTATGTAATCTCTCTCTCTGTGTCAAATAAATAAAAATTTAAAAAATCTTTAAAAAAGAAGGAATGAACAAATATTGTAAGTGAGTATTGTTAGGCCCACTTTAGTGAGAAAGAGGAAACTCAAAGAATTTAAATTACTTGTCCAGGGGCACTAGCCAATAAGGGGTAGAGCCAACATTCTGACTTGAGCCATGTCATCAGCTAACCAATGCTGTGCCATGGCTGCTGGCACTGAGCTGGGTGACATGGACATTGGCCAGTGAGCAGGAGGGCAGTCTCTCTGCTTGGTTATCCCACATCCTTCACCGAGGTCCCTCCTTACAGAACACAGTTTCTACCCTCAAAGATGATAATGACCCTGTCCTAGGACCCTCTATGGTAGGTTTCTTTGGCCTTCTCTATTACATAGGTTGTGATACACTCAATAATGGCACCTCCGAGATGTGCACAGCCTAATCCATGAAACATATGCATATGTTACCTTATATAGCGAACAGGAAGTGAAGTGTTCCTAGGAGCTCTCCTGAAAAAGTAGATCTAAACCAGGGATTCTCAGCCAGGGATACTTTCGACCCCCAGGGAATATATGCAAATGTTGGAAGACACTTGGGGTTGGTGGGAGGATGCTCCTGGCATCTAGTGGATGGAGGCCAGGGACACTGCAAACATCCTACAATGCACAGGACAGCCCTCTTAGCAAAGAATGATCTGGCCCTAAATGTCAGTAGGGCTGAGGGTGAGAGACTCAGGTCCAAACAAAATGCTTAGAGGCTGCTGAGCAGGGGTGAGATTAAGCCCTTGCCTTAGCTTCCGTCCCTGAGCTTTCAGAACAAGCCTTGGATATTCTCACATTCTACTTCCTTACCCCCATTTTACAGACAAGGACACTGAGGCTTAAAGAGGCTAAGTCATTTGCCCAAGGTTGGCAGTTAGAAAGGGGCAGAGCAAGGGCAAACCCAAGTTGGCCTGGTTGCGGCTCATGTTTCTAACCCCAGTGCTGAATGTGCATTCTCCTAATTACTTTTGCCATCTTGGACAAGTCAGGTGTGGCTGAGAAAACAGAAACTCAGAGAAGCTAAACGATGAGTTCAAAGTCACATCAGAGCCTAATAACCATAGCCAAGATCTGGAGCCAAGTCAGCTTCCTCGGCTGCAAAACCTTCCTTGCAGGGTGATCATGAGTATAAAGACAGTACATTCAGGAAGGCCTGGTGCAGCAGGAGGGATGATTACATGAAGGACCCAGCAGCATTCTCCTTCGAGAAGCAGGTTGGAGGGAATGGAGCAGCCGGGAGTGTTGGAATTAAAAGCAGTTACTGCATCTTCTTGGGAAATGATGACTCATTAAAAGCAACCGCCTGTTTCCTATTATATTCCCCTTATAGCGAGAAGGCGAGATGCTTGGTGCATCCCATAATGCAATGTTTGGGGGTTGAGATGAGCTTCTTTCCTACATGAATGATTGATGACAATAAAAGGCAGGGTGTCACCAGGAGCCTTAGAAGTGCATCAGGATATAGTAATGGGGCTCAGATATATTTCCCTGGGATTTAAGACTATTGGGTCGGAAGACGTGCCTGGGTATGCTCGGTGGTGAGCCAAGACTGGGTCTCAACAGAGGGTTGTTGGGAACCCTCTGGACCCTGCTTCCAGGGCAAGTGGAGTTGGAGGACTGAAGTCTTACCTAGAAGGACAAAGGAATGGCTCAGATGCAACCTGTTGATCTCCAGATCTGAGGATCCTCACCCTGTTTTCTTCCCCATGTCAATCTGGTTTCTTCTAGGGAAAGGACGTGTGAGGGTGGTCAGAATGATACTGAGCACCCTTTATCATACCAGGTGCTACACCAAGCACTTGACATCCTATGTCCCCTCCCGAGCAGCAACACTGCGAGATAGGAGACACATTTTTTCCCAAGATGAAACTGAGATTAGGAAGATTAAGTGGTGTGTCCAGATCACACACTTGGTGGTAGATGCAAGACTTGAACCAGAATCTGTCTAAATCTACCATCAGGGATATGCTGATGGCATACTAATGACCTTCCTTCCTGACATGTAAGGCCCTTCCTGGAAGGTCAACAAGATGAGGGCAGGGATTTTGTCTGTTTTGTTCCATCCTCGTTGCTTAGAGAAGTAACTGCCACAAAGTGGGTTTTCAATGGTTACTTATTAAAAGAATAATAAGAGCAAATGTCACAGAGGGAGTTAGAGAGAGAACTTGCTACGTGCCTAGCACTTACATAAATTACTTACGAAACAGATGTGATTGTTCCTGCATTGCAGATGAAGAAACTGAGGCCCAGAGTCATCAATGGATGAGACCAAGGTCAGCATAGGAGCCAACCCTGAGACCCCAAAACCCATGCCTATAAACAATCCCCTTCACTTGCCCTCTTCAAGTGCTAGCCTGGCTCTTACAGCAACTGTACCCACCAACTCTTTTCCTTTGCTCTTTTTTTCTTTTTTTAATATACCTTGATTTATACCTGCTCATGCTAAAATTCAAACAATATAGCCAATAGCAATGTACCAACATCAGCGTCTTGGTGATGTTGGCAACGGTGGGAACTAGTGGAAGGGCATATAGGAAGTCTCCGTGATATCTTTGCAACTTCTTTAGAAACCTAAAATTATCCCCAAATGGGAGTTCATTTAAAAATTCAAACAATGGGGCGCCTGGGTGGCTCAGTGGGTTAAAGCCTCTGCTTTCGGCTCAGGTCATGATCTCAGCATCCTGGGATCGAGGCCTGCATCGGGCTCTCTGCTCAGCAGGGAGCCTGCTTCCTCCTCTCTCTCTCTCTGCCTGCCTCTCTGCCTACTTGTAATCTCTGTCTGTGTCAAATAAATAAATAAAATCTTAAAAAAAAAAAATTCAAACAATGGAAAAGGGTGTATTAGGTGGAAGGTATTAGGAAGGTACTAGGTCCTAACATTGACCTCCTATCCCCTACAGGCAACCCCCAAGGCCCTTCTCTCGGGTGTCCTTCTGAGGATGTTCTAAGGATGCTAGATACTTCCTAAATGTTCGTTGGGGCTGAGATTCGTATGTCCACTCAAGTAATTGCCTCGATGATATGAGCTGGGTTGGAATAATGACTCAGTTGGCTGATGCATCTTTGGGTGAGAAAGTTGACACATGGTCGAGACTTTTCCTTCAGACTTGTGTTCTCATTTAATTTTCCGGTGACAGCTTGGAGTGTAGGCCTACTGCTGTTTGTCAAGGGACTCTCAGAACCCAATTCTGTTGTGTCCAGTCACACCCTGTCGGACATGGAGATGAGGCTGACCAAAAGACCTCTAACACCCTTGCAACCCGAAGGGCTAGAATCCCATTTATGACTGCTTTTCTGGGGCAGATGAGAAGGGTACCCCCAGTGGTACTCAGATGCTTCTAGCATCAAACAACATCAAATTACATTGTGGCAAAATCACTTTTTTTTCCTCCCCCAATTATCAACATTTATGATTACCAAAGAATGCTTCAATCTGGTAGTCTGCCTTAAATACCTCCCTAGTACTTGCTCACTTTCTAGGACTTGCTAATCCACCTTGCTGAGAAAGAAGAATTTGGCTTCAGTCTGAGCACTTAGCCGAAATTTAACAACATTGCTTTGTTTCCATTGGAATTATTTTTATGGCTACTTCCCAATTATGCTAAGTAATAGTGACTTATTCTTTATGGATATGATATGAATTTCCTTTAAGGAGATTACTTGAGTGAAAAAAAAGCCAATCTAAAGAAATATTGAGTAAATGATAGTATCGTGTCTTCGCTGGGGCAGCTTTAGCAAAACATCATAGACTGGGGGTGGGGGGCGGTTAAGCCATAAATATTGACTTCTCACGGTTCTGCAGACTTGGAAGTCCAAGATCAAGGCACTGGCAGATGTGGTGTTTGGTGAGAGCGGCTGCCTAGCTTGTCGATGGCTCTCTTCTCACTGTTTCCTTGCATAGGGGAGAGCAGAGAGAGAGAGAAAGTCAGCTCCGCAGTCCAGTCTGATACTGACACTGATCCTATCATAAGGCCCCACCCACATGACCTCATCTAACCCTAATTACCTCCCAAAGGTCCCATCTCCTAATACCATCACACTAGGGTTTAGGACTTCAACATATGAACTGGGGTAGGGGGATGCGGGGGTGGGGGGGGACAGCTGTTGAGGCCATTGCAAATCTGTGCAGTGATGGACGCTTGGAAATGCTCTTCTGTAGTCTTTTGATCTACAACATGGGTTTTGAAGTCAGACAGACCTAGGTCCGAGTTCCAGCTCTGGCACTCACCGGTTCAGTGATGTTTGGCCCAAGACTTACGATTTCTCTGAGCCACATATTATCAGTCTGTAAAGGAAGGGTAATAATGCCAGCATATCCCCGCCAAGGCACTTGGGTGTGTGAGGACACAGCCCCACACTCACAGTAAATGCTCCACATGCGGGAGCTTTGGGGAATATATACCTGGTGCATGGAAGTTATGAAGCAGAAACAAGACGCGGGGAATGTTCTGGGGGAAGCTGGGCTTAAAGTCCTATTTGGACCCATGGTTGGAAAAGACAGACTAGTGAAGGCTTCTCTGTTCCCGAGCATGGCTTTACCTCCTCTCGCTTATATTGAAATCTCAAGCTTCTAGGAGATGGCCAGCCTTCATCTATGATCATCATCAATGCCTCCACTCCCTCCCTGGATAATTTCAATTTTCAAGGTATATGGTGAGACGAGCAGGAGCGTCTCGGTCATGCCCAATGCTCAGCTCTTATGAGCTGGTGCTGCAGGGCTCGTGAGGCATGCATTTCCCCGGTGTGGCATTTGGGGATAAAAAGATGGATTTAGCTGCCTCATCCCCCAGAAGTGACTCAGCTCCTGGGAGCTCAGTGACAGCAGTTGCGATTGAGAGCCCTGGGGACTTCCTTGCCTTAGTGCTTTGCTCTCTCTCTATACAGCAGCCCTGGAGCCTTGTAGGCACATTGTCTCTAGCTTTCCACCTTTTTTTTCTCCTTTAAGATTTTATTTATCCATCTGAGAGAGAGAGAGAGAGAGAGAGCAAGCACGAGGTGAGGGAGGGGAGAGGGAGAAGCAGACTTCCCACTGAGCAGGGAGCAGGACTCAATTTCGGGACTCTATCCCAGGACCCTGGACTCATGACCTGAGCTGAAGGCAGATGCCTAACCCACTGAGCCACCCAGGTGCCCCGCTTGTCCATCTTTTTCCAGGATTTGTCCTCACGGACACGCTCAGCAGCAGCTGTTGGATGCCTGCCCTCTAGCTGGAAAATGGTGTCGGGAAAGTTTCCATCACGCCAGCTCTGTCTTGCAAATTCAGACCGAAAAGCGGCGGACTGTGTGTGACACTCATTTATTTGAAACCTGTACCAGCGTTTCTCAGGGTCTGGCCTGAAGACTTTCTTCAAAAGTTCCCTGGACACGACTCCCCAGCCTGGTTTTAGCCTCATCTCTGGGGAAATTTCTGGGGGAATCTCTGGGGGTAGAAGCAGAGAATCCACCTTTTTAACAAGCTACCCAGATAATCACCACGCCTGCTAACACTTGAGAACAGCTACTCCCCATATGCTCAATTTTCTCTCTTGTCAAGATGATGATGATAGTTCTTAAGTGGGGAGGTAGTTCTTAAATGAATGTTATTATTACGACAAGGGCTTTGGAGTAGGACAGATCTGACTGGAAATTTCAGCTCTTCTACTTACTCTTTTTCTGGAGCTTCAGCTTGCTTGTCCGTGAAATGGGGGCACTAAATAGGGCTGTTTTGAGAATCAGATAAGGTAATTTGATCCTAGCATATGATAAATATTCAATCGATGTTAGCTCTTTTTGTTACACAGTAAACTTTTTTTTTTTAATCTTTAAACAGGAAATTATTTAATCTTTAAACAGGAAATTTAAACGGGAAAGCATCTACCATCTAGGGCAGGTGTTTCTCTGTAAAGGGCCAGACAATAAATATTTGACCTTTTATGGACCACGTGGTCTCTGTTGCTGTTAAAGCTACAGAGTTCTGCTGTTGTGAAGGGGAAGTGGCCATAGATAATAGGTAAATGAATGAGCATGGCCAGTGTTTCAATAAAACTTTACGTGCACAGTCAGGCAGGGGGCCAGATTTGGCTCAAGAACATAGCTGCTAACCCCTCACCCAGAATGCTGTGAAGATTGATTGACATGAGGCTGATCGTGAGCCACGCACAGTGCCTGCTTTCTCCAGGAGAAGGAAAGCACTCACGAGCAAGACTTTTCAACATAGGTATCAACCCGACTCTCGGCCCCAAGTCAACTCTGAATGTTCCTCTCAGCACCTGGAGCCTGGCAGTGCCATCCCCTCCATTTTCCCTCGAGGAGGGAGGTAAAATGCCAATCAGTGGGGTGTGAGTAAGTCTTTGTCCCATGTTTTGCTCCGGGGTATGTGGCCATTTTCAACCTCTGTCCCATGGAAATCAGGCTGCCTATCTGAACCAGGATGTGAGAAATGAGGATACTTATCCCTGCGGAGTGGTTATTATCCCTGCGGGGTGGTTAACCACACACTTTCCCAACCACAAATGCCTTTAGCCCTGGCCCAGAGGCAAATGATGGGGGGGGGGCGGAATTGAGCCCTGGGTTTGCATTCTGTCTCTGCAACACTCTGATTGTGTGATGTTGGCCAAGTCCCTTTCTTCTCAAAGCCTCTGATTCATCAGGTATAAAATAGGGATTGAATGAGATCATATAAAGCCTCAGCACAGTGTAGCACATGGTAGCTACTGGAAAAGGCAGCAGGAGATGCTAAGAGGTAAAGGGCTCATTCAAGGTCACGAAGCTGCCACGGGCTTCAGACCAAAGATGTCTACCTTTGCCCCTCCACCTGGCTGCTTCCCGGGACCCCGGCTGCTTCTAGTGAGGGCTGGCTCCAGGTGCAGTGATCAAAGCTCCCCAAGAGGGGACATGGCCGTCAGGGAGCTTGCAAGCCCGTGGCCATTCATCCCTGTGCTGGGTTAAATAGTGCCCTTCCCCAATTCACATCCACCTGGAACCTCAGAATGTGACCCTATAGGGAAATAGGGTCTTTACAGAAAAAGACCCAGAAGGACATGCAGAGCCACAGGGAAGACGGCCCCGTGAACACGGAGGGCAGAGGTTAGGGCGATGCTGCCACAGGCAGGGATGGCCAGGAGCCACCAGGGTCGGGACGCGGCAGGGAGGGACCCTCCACAGAGACTTTGGAGAGAACACAGCCCTCCCGACCCCTCGATTTGGGACTTCTGGCCTCCAGAACTCGGAAAAAATAAATTCCCATTGCTTTAAGGCACCGAGGTTTTGCTGATCTGTTCCAGCAGCCCTGGGAAACTAAGACACTGCCATTGACCCTAAGATGGGGATGGACAGCGGGAGTTGGTCTTAAAACAACTGCTTGCACAAAGGGCGGCGGTGATGGGGCAAAGTACCTGCATTTCGGAGGCAGAGGGGGGCTCAGCTCCTATCCTAGCCAGCTCTGAGCCTTTGTTCCCTTATTTCTTCCACAGAGAACATCTTGATCCTGCTGGTTTACGGTGAGGACTAAAAGAGATGGCAGGGCAGAGTGGGCTGGTGGTCATGGCCAAGGGCATCGTAACCATGCATGGAGGCTGACGGGCCTCGGTTAATTCCATCCTCACAACTGTCCTGGGTGTCCTCACGTGACACAGGAGGAAACTGAGTCACGAGATGTTAACTAACTCTCCAGGCCACGCAGGTAGTGAGGGGCAGAGCTGGGACTCAAACCCCAGCCATCTGACTCCTGTACAATCCCCGCCTCCCCACCCCCAGTCACCACAACCCTCTATAGCCCTGTTCCCAGAGTCCAGGCTCCTCCAAGTTGGGCCTTTAGCCTGGTGGGAGCTGGGGACACAGTAACACTCAATTAATATTACTATTTTTATCCTGTGTCTTCCTTCCTCCCTCCTTCCTGAAGTCGGGCCTCATTGTCCCAGCCCCAGGAGCCATCTCGGTCTCCGGGCAGGGGGGCGGGGGCACAGTAAGGCCCCAAATCTGATTCCGGGAGCCCTGAGATCATGACTCAGCGTGTCACATGGACAATTCCTAAAATTCCTCCTTAGACATCTGTCCCTCTTCTCAAGTCCTAGACCTGAGGCAGCTCCTCTGATCCCCTTCCCTCTCCCTCCCCTCTCTCTCTCTCACCCCCTCCATCCTCCCGATCTCCCCTGCCACCCCCATTTCAGTACCAGCTCAGCCTGACTGCAGGATCGTCTTCAGGACACGCCACGCTTGGAGGGCTGCGGAAGGGGACAGTGAATAGGCCCAATTTAGCATTTCCTCCATCTGGAACCTCCCCATCACCCATCTAGATGACACCTCAACACCACGCCCTGCCCATACTGGGAAATCTGGGAGTTCTTGGAAAGTATAAGGAGAAGCAGTTGCTCCTTTGAGGGGCTGAGCCAAGTGGGGACAAGATCTCCAGCAGGCCTAGGCGGCCATGCCAGTTCCTTCGCCTTGACTCATTTCTTGGTCTTTGCCCTCGGTTTCTCTCTTACAAATTGCAAATTAGCTCAGAGAGCATTAAGGAGGCCATTCGTTTCAAGGTGGGAATCAGCCGTGGGTCACAGCCTTCCTTCTGCTTCCTCAGCAAGACAGAGAGTTCTGAGGGGTGGAGGGGAGGCTTATGGACCAGATGTGTTAGGGGGCACAGGAGGGGAGGGTATGGCAATTTACCCCAAACCTGGTATCCAGTGGAGAACCAAGGATCAGGAGTTTCCCATAGATGACAAAGCAACCGCGTGGGCTTCCGGCAGCGGGTGACGTTTGGAGGTCCAAGCCGGAAGGAGTTGATTTCAGGGAAGCCTGCCAATCACAAATCCCCAGCCCCTAGGTCAGGGCTCCAGGTCATAGAAGAGGGACAGATAGAGAGAGGACAGCTTTCCAAACCATCGACTTGGAGGTAAGGAAAAAGACAGACGCCAGGCAGCAGAAGGTGCTGGGCGTAGAAGGAAGGAGCAAGATGTGGGTCGTGTGAAGTTGGCCTTGGTAGAGCAACATTATGTCCTCCCCTATATCTTTTTCTCCACCCGTGAAAGATCTTAGAATACTGCAGCCTTTGAAACCCAGCCATTCACCCCGGCAACGTGGCCTAAAGTCACCTCCTCAGTGCACGCAGGGACTGAGCTTTGAGGATGCTCGTCACAGGGCTGACGATGGTGGGGGGAATGGAAAACAATCTGAACGTCCGGGGGTTGGTGGGGTGATTCACGACACAGCCACAAATAGAAGACCCCACCCAGCCTCTCCCACTGCTTCAGGGGAGAACATCCAAGGATACACAAAAGTGCTCACGATATGTTACGTGAAAAGAAGAGGTGATAAAATGTGAGACCCTAGCTTTATAGAACCCAAACCGGACCTGTGTAATGGCGGAAATATAGGTATACACTGGTATGGGTGTCTGTGAACATTTTTAACTAACATTTTAGCATACGTTTTTCCAGGTTTTTTTTTAAAGGTATGTGTATTGGGGGCGCCTGGGTGGATCAGTCGGTTGAGCCTCTGCCTTCGGCTCAGGTCATGATCCCACGGTCCTGGGATCGAGCCCCGCGTTGGGCTCCCTGCTCGGCGGCGAGGCTTGCTTCTCTCCTTCTCTCCGCTCATGCTCTCTCACTATCTCTGTCTCCCTCGCAAATAAATAAATAAAATCTTTAAAAAAAAGTATGTGTGTTTACTCCTTATTGTAAGTTTGTACCCTTAAGAAATCTTAAACTAGGGCGCCTGGGTGGCTCAGTGGGTTAAAGCCTCTGCTTTTGGCTCAGGTCATGATCTCAGCGTCCTGGGATCGAGGCCCGCATCGGGCTCTCTGCTCAGCGGGGAGCCTGCTTCCTCCTCTCCCTGTCTCTCTGCCTGCCTCTCTGCCTACTTGTAATCTCTCTCTCGCTCTGTGTCAAATAAATAAATAAAATCTTTAAAAAAAAAAAACCTTAAACTACATCAATTTTATCCGCTTTCTCATCCCCTGGTAACCACCATCTTACTGTTTTCTACCAGTTTGACTTTTTAGATTCCACATCTTACTGTTTTCTACCAGTTTGACTTTTTAGATTCCACATGTCAGCATAATCATACAGTACTTATCTTTGTCTCCCTTTCCTCACTTAGCATAAGGTGCTCAAGTTCCATCCATGTTGTCCCAAAGGATAGCCTCCTTCCTCGTGGCTGCATAATATTCCATTTGTATTATATATACCACATCTTTTTAAAATCCATTTATCTATTGATAGGCATTGAGGTGATTTCATATCTTCACTATTATGAAATACATGGGTGCATGTATGTATATATATAATATGATGCATAGAAAACATGTAAAAAACCCATATGTATTACCCTAAATATGCATACCATATATATAATATATAACCATATAGTTATTCCAATCACATAAACTATCATATATATATGTATGGGAAGAATGTACATTAAATACATATGAGACAGAAAGAATGTCCACCAACATGTGGATCACGGTGTTGGTCTCTGGGGTTCTCTCAGTGGGGGTAGGAATGACTCTTTCCTTTATTCTTTTTTTTGCCTCCTGTATGATCTGAATTTACTACAACAAATTTGTATTTCTTCCTATTACTATTCCTTATCTTAGTATTCCTGTAAGATAATAGTATTGCTGTAAAAGAATGATTATAAAATGACTTTCTGCTCAAAGTTGCCCTTGATCTTGAAACTGGGACAAGGCACAAACGGCTGCAGTCAAGGAGCAGAGAGAGGCTCAGGAGCTGGGACCAGGTAGGGACCGTCAAAGCCACGTGCATACCTGTGAACAGGTTTGATGAGCCCAGGGCACCTGGACCAGGCTGCTCCCTGGAACAAGAGCAAGGATGGTCCTCAGGGAATTCTTGAAAACTGAGGTGGCCTTGGGTTCTTGACACCCATGTTTCGTGTCTCCTGCGCAGATCAGCTGGACATCATCTCCATGGCAGAGACAACCATGATGCCCGAGGAGATCGAGCTGGAGATGGCGAAAATTCAGCGCCTCCGGGAAGTCTTGGTCCGCCGGGAGTCCGAGCTCAGGTTTATGTGAGTGCCTCGGGGGAGGTAGCCGAGAATAGGAAGGGGTGGGGAGGGGAGGACACCCAGAGAAACTACAGTGGGCCAGGCACTGGGATAAAGGCGTTATGTACATTAAAAAAAAATCTTATTTGATTCTCACAGCTGCCTAGAGGAGAGGGTATCAGAGTCTTCCATTTATGATTGATTGATTGACTGATGATTTATTTGAAGGTGGGGGTGGGGTGAGTACAGGGGGAGGGGCCGAGGGAGAAAGAGGGAGAGTCTTAAGCCGACTTGGTGCTGAGCACAAAGCTCAGTGCAGGGCTCGATCTCACAACCCTGAGATCATGACCTGAGCTGAAACCAAGAGTCAGAGGCTCAACCGACCAGAGCCACCCGGGTGCCCCATAGAGTCTTCCATTTTGAACAAGACCCTGAAGTTGGGATTGAATTCAAGCCAGTCTGACTCAAAGATTCAAAGAGCCCAAGCTCTATGTTTGTTTCAGAGAAGAGAAAAGGGAAGAGAGAGAGGGAGACATAGGGACCCAGTGGTGGTACCAGTGTCTGTGTCATGAAGAGCACACCCTCTGGGTTCAGATAGGTATGAGATCCAAAAGAGCTGGGAGAGTTTGGGTTCTCTGTGAGCTTCATTTCCCCGATTTGTGAAATGGGGGAAAATGATAATACCCACTCTCCTGGGGTCACCGGCAACCCCAGAACCACATGATTTGACCCAACCTCCACTGGGAAAAGCAACAACATCACACCATCTGGGCAGGCAATGGAAGGTACACATTCTACCCATTCTTTCACTGAGGCTCATTATGGGACTATCCCATTTTGCAGATGAGAAAGATTGAGGCTCAAGGAGATTAGCCTACTGAGGGCCTCCCAGCTAGTAAATAGAGCAATTAGGATTCACATCCTGCTGGTCCTGCTTTCAGAACCCATATTCTCCTTGTGTGACCTTCCACACAGACTGCATAGTGTGACCTTTTCTCTTACTCTGCCATGTATTCAGCTCTCCATGTGGGCCAGACCCTGTGCTAAATGCTTCATGGGCACGATCCCTCCTCTCAGGAGCCCTTAGAGGAAAGTTCTAGAACATCCCCATCCTACGAATAAAAAACATCCTCCCTTTGATCTGGGAATAAGCTAAACTAATACACGAATGTGGAAAAACAATCCTTTTCTCCTCGTGGGTTTTTTGTTGGTTTGGTTTGGTTTTTGTTTTTCAAAAGAACTTGAGGAAGGATTGGTTGTGTGGGAGTAGCATTAAGTAAGACCAGGTGTTCTACTGAGTCAGGTGACTCCAACCACCAAGATAGCCAGGACCGGATGGGAGTTTCAGGTGCCTGTGGGTTACCCAAGTACAGATGAGTGGCGGGAAGTTCTGTGTCTTTGTCTGGGAGACCACGGAACTAGACACGGATTCTCGGGGACCGCCCGCAGAGTGGCAACTACTGAACTGAAGTAACAGGTAGAGTCACCCAGAGACAAACAGCAAGGATCCACGCGTGTGTTGGGGGAATGCGGACATCTGCGTGCAGCGCCCCCTTGTGGATGGACTCGGGGCAAAAGAAAAGCCAAGAAGTGTGGAATGGTAGAGAGTTGACTGGCAGCAAGAGGGTTGGGGATGATCACAGTCTCTAAATAATATAGGTGTGCCTTAGAGGTATTGTGGGTTCGATTCTGGACCCCTGCAATAAAGCAGAACTTGCTTTTAGGTAAGATGATTGCTTTGGCAGACAGGGAAATCTGCCGCATGGATGGATTCTTCTTTTCATGGACAGTTTCTCTGTTGCATGTAATGCTCCCTGATCGCATTTCGCTCAGAGCAGAACTACGGTATCTTTGAAGCATAATAAAGCGAAGCACAGTAGAAGTAGGTGTGCTTATACATGCAAATTAAGTCTTTCTTCCTCCGTTCTATCTTTAATCCCAATTCATAAAAATGGCCTATGTTAATAGTAATGGTTTTTATTCATTCTGATGGATAGTTTAACGACTGTTCTTTTGTTACTTAATAAATGACCTTTAGTTGGGGAACCTGGGTGGCCCAGTCCGGTAAGCATCCACCTTTGGGGCGCCTGGGTGGCTCAGTGGGTTAAAGCCGCTGCCTTCGGCTCAGGTCATGATCCCAGGGTCCTGGGATCAAGGCCCACATCGGGCTCTCTGCTCAGCAGGGAGCCTGCTTCCTCCTCTCTCCTCTCTCTCTGCCTGCCTCTCTGCCTACTTGTAATCTCTCTCTCTGTGTCAAATGAATAAATAAAATCTTTAAAAAAAAANAAAAAAAAAAAAGCATCCACCTTTGGCTCAGATCATGACCTCAGAGTGCTGGAACTGAGCCCAATATTGGCCTCCCTGCTCAGCGGGGAGTCCAATTCTGCCCTCCCTGCCACCTGCTCTCTCTCTCTCAAATAAATAAAATATTAAAAAAAAAAAAAGATTTTGTCTCGTCCTCTACCAATGCCCCACTCTCAAGTGCGCTCTCTCTCTCTCTTTAAAAAAAAAAAGAAAGAAAAGAAAGAAGAGAACCAATGAGTTCTGCTGTGAAGTACTGAAGAGCTCCCTTCAGCCCGCAGGTGCTCAAGAGGGAGCAAAGGTTGCTTTTGCTACTACAGGAACAATGGCTGTCACTTTGCATTTACTGACCTTTGCATCGGGCGTGCGTGTGGGCGTGCTCTCATTATCCCCAGCATCTGGCCATGCCTGGCATGCCTTGAGGGCGGAATGACGAGAACGGCTAGCATATAGGCTCCAGCTCTGGGCCAAGCATGGCCCGAAACTCTTGACTCACTAAATTTCCCCATCATGCCCACTTAGGGGTAAATCTCAACCTTAGATCCTTGAAAGCAGCCAGGCTCACCACTATACCACCCGTGCCTCGGTAGATACTGGAATAAATCAAGTTATTCAAAGGATACAGAAGGATGTCAATGTAGTCAGGACCTAAGAGGGGTTCAGTGCCATGCTCCGGGGGAGGGGCCGGCTTCTAGGGCCCCAGGGAAGGGGGAGACTTGCTAGGAGCCTGCAGACCATAACGGGTTCTACTGATAGCTCTCTCCCCCCACCAACCCCCCCCACCCCAC
>LNAC01000023.1:759985-853660 GCA_002007465.1 Ailurus styani | reverse complement strand
CCCACCCCACCCCCACTCCGACCCAGGCCCAGCCTGGTAGAGTGCGTAACTTTGCCTGGGGGTGTACCCACCTTGTCAATCTCCCAGAGTGCGATGGACCCGGGGAGGACAGGATAGAGATCACTGTGGATTCAGATGCAAACAAGGCTAGCAGGCCAGGTGGGGCCCTTCTTGAATTCAGTTTCCTGTCTCTTTCTCAGAGCCAGGCCCTCACACAATGGGGCTATGGGGCTTGTGTTCTCCCATCCCTATTAGAGAAGAGAAAATTGGAGGTTAAAAAATTTGCCCATGGTTGCATTAGCTAATCAGAAGCCAAGCTAGGAGGCAGTGAGCCCAGAGTACTGATTCAGTGAGTGAATGAGGGAAGGGAGGAAGGAGACAGGGAGGGAAGGAAGGAAATTCCTTAAAGAGTATACACCACGAGGGAAGGAATCTTCCTCACCTTCCTCACTCTTCTAGCTTCCCAGCATCTGGAAGAGGGCTTGGCACTTATTAGGGCAATTAGTATTTGTAGAATGTGCATTCCACCTTTTCCCAACAACTCCCCCCCCGCCAACACACACACACATGAGGGCCCCCCTGGCACGGGGAGAGAGGGAAACAGAATTTCAGACCATACTAAGCATTTGCAGGCTCAGGCAGGGAAGCTCTGAATGACAAGAATGTGACAGCCATTGACTCAAACTGTCCCAGTGACTGTAGCTGTAATAACCAGGAGGAGATTGGTTTTGTCACACCTGCTCCGAAGTAATCAAGTGAATACCCATCAGCTCCTGTGGAGACCATGTGAGTCAGACCACATTTCATGGATGCCAGTGTCTTCTCACTCTTACTGTCTCCTGTTGTATTGACCCTTTTACAAATGGGTCCAATGGCTGCTGCCCCCTAACACCCCCAATGTTTAACGTTTTTCTTTCATGGACTCCATGTAGAAGAGGGAGATTTACCCAGCCCCTGGGGAACTAGCGTGGATTCAGAAGTGGAGTCAGGGGTTGTCCTGGCTCTCCCATGTCCTCAGTGGATGACCTTGGGCACATGACAGAGCATAGAAGAACTGCTGTTTTCTCTTTATTCCCTCTCTTCTTTGTCCAGCCCTTCTAGTGTGCAAGGACAAACTTCCGGTTTGATGCCCACAATCCCACAATTGTGCAATCCCACATTGCGTTTTGTCTTGTTCTGCCATCTTGAATTAAGTGTGGTAGAAATGGAAGGGATTTTACTGAGGGAGGCTCAGTGAACCGGACTCAATCAGGACTTTTCCATACTCTTTCTCTGGAGAGAAGTGATTTAGTTGGAACCCAAAACGATGAGCTCTAACTTAGATGGCCAGGTTTGCGAGTCAACCTGCCAGGAATTCTCAGTTGTGCCCTATAAGGGTTCTCAGGGGGCAGAACAGTCAACATTTACTGAGCCCTTCCTGCGGGCCAGCCCTGACCACATGTGATCACGCCATCTATGAAAAGTACTTACTAATGAAAGGACAAATCAGGGCAACCCCCTGTTCACCTTGACTAAGGCCCACAAGGTCAGGTTCAGGGAAGGGCTATGAGTGACCCTAGTGGGCAAGGCATCATCTTCTTCATCTTCCTTAGTTTGTCCTCTGGTTCACAGGTTGCTACATGGCAGCTGGAGATCTCCCATGTGAAGTCTGGTGATTTTATGAGCTTCATTTGAATGAGTCAGTAAACCCCTCTGTATCACAATCGCACCCCTGAAGTAGGTGCCAAATGTCCAGGAGATAAAGCTCGGAGCCTGCTCTGTTCTCTCCTTGATCCCCTGTGCCACCCACCTCCCGTCTCTCCGCTGCTGCCCCTGGTCCCTGCCACTCCCTCTCGCCTGTCCTGCCGGGGCTGTCGCCAAGTTCACACCCATCTTCTCACCTTTAATTCCAGGCACTGAATCATACCGTTAGCTCTTCCTAACTCGGCAGCCCATGCTCGCCTGCCTGGGCTCTCCTGCATTCTCCGAACCATCCTGGTCCTGCTGTTTATCTGGGTTTCGGATAATTAAGAATCTTCCGCCTCTGAGCAGGGGCAGGGGCTGGTTATCTTCATTTTACACCCACTTGCAGGATTTTCAGAAAAGGGAGAGCATGCTCTGTCTCTCGGCTTGCCCTGGGCACTGGTGGCTCTTAATCAGGGAGCCTCAGACCCGCAGCGGGGTGGGGAGGGGGGCATGCAAAGGACGGATTTCAGGAGCATAGCGCTCACATTCTGCTGTTTCCAGAGCCTGGGCTTGGACCCCAGTCACTTGGTTTCATTAAGAAGTACCCAGCACGGTGAAGAGGTCAAGCCCCAGGATCCAGACGGCAGAGATTCAGGTGGGGAGGATAGAAAGCACGTGAGTTGTAAACAGCAGCTTTCCGAATACTTGCTATGCTGAGCAGTGTTCTAAATATTTTACGTGCACTGATTCATTTAATCCTCACTATAACTATACAGATAGGTAACAGCCACGCCCCACCCTGCTACTTCCCATCTTATAGAGGAGGCGGGAACTAACGCACAGAGAGGTCGAGTAACTTGCCTGGGGTTGCACAGTGTCCATTAAATAGCAGATATCGGTTTCTCCCAGGCATTCTGAGTCCGGCGTCCATCCCAACCACCATGCTATGGGGGTCTCTCAACTGGCTTTGAATCCCAGTTTCTACTTGTTACCAACCGTGTGGCCCTGGAGCAGATTTTTAGCTGTGTTCCAGCTACAGTTTCTCCCTCTGTACAGTGGGGCATCGACGCTTCCTTGGCAGCAAGACAGCAAGGGATGAAAAGAGAGGACGCGGGTGAAAGTAGGTGGCTCTTCCTCCTAAGGAAATAAGCAACTCAAAATTCCCTTCCTCCCTTTCACTGTTAACACCAGGCTTTGAGGGCTCGCAGGCGATCGGGGATGCTGAGTCATCCCCAGAGAACAACCAAAGCACACTCCTCTCCCCAAGACCAGCTCTACCCCGGGGCCTTGACTTTATTATCGCCAGAGTTATTTTTTAAAATGTTTTATACACCTGCATTTTTTTTTCTTCTTCAGCGAGCTGGCGATTCTCAAGTCTAGTAGGAAAAGCTTCAAGCCAAGGGCAAAACGAAGCCTGTGCGTTTATGTCACTTGACACATCTTAGCCACGTTCGGGAATTCTGCATCACGCCCATCGCGCTCCGGGTTTTACATAGCATCCCCTAAGAACAGGTCACTGTTGACAGAGCCACTGTATGTATCAGGTGGGAAGAGACGCCTCTCAGTGCAGAAGATCTGAACAGCAATTTGTTTTGGACAAAATGTGCATGGATTTGAGGAGTTGGCGGGGGGGGGGAGGGAAATGGAGGGAGAAGGAGAGAGGATGGAGGAATTGAAGGTTGGACCTCTGAGTGGAAAGACCCCCCTGAATGTCTAAGCATGCCAGGAGGTAGGGATGGGTGTGGGAAACTGGGTTGATCAAATGGAGAAAGCTATGTCCCCTGCTCGACAAGTTTCTGCTGTTCCAAGTTGCCTTTTGCAGTCAGAACACACGTCAGGAATGGGAATTTTTCTCTCTGTCTTACCACTGAGGACTTCATTCTCTTACCTCCAAGGCTCTGAGCCTCCTGTGTGCTGGTAAGCTAGGAGGAAGATCACCATAGTGGGCGCTCGTGATGGTGAAGTTTATGTGTCAACTTGACTGGGGCCATGGGGTCGCCAGACACTGTGGTCATACATTACTCCGGGGAGTCCATGCGGCGGGTTCTGGGTGAGATGAGACGTTCGGATCAGTGGACGGAGGAAAGCAGACTGGCTTGCCCAGTGTGGGTGGGCCTCGTGCAATCCACTGAAAGCCTGAAAAGAACAAAGAGGCTGAGAAAGAGGGAACTTGCCCTGCTTCACTGAGCAGCAGGGATATTGATCTTTTCCTCCCTATGGACTTGAACTGAAAAGTCAAGTCTTCTGGGGGCTTGAGCCTGCCAGCTTCCGGACCAGAGCGATAGGATTGGCTCTCCTGCTTCTCCAGCTTGCTGACGATAGAACTTGGGCGTCTCGGCCTCGATGATCACGTGAGCCACTTCTTTATAATGAAATAACTGATCGATCAATCAATCAAATCTCCTATTGCTTCTGTTCCATAGGAGACTCCTGACGAATACAGCCCTGTTTATTCTCAGAAAGCTCCATCTGGATGCTTTCTCTGGCTAGCAAAGACCTAAGGAGGTGGCTGCTTAAGATAAAGAGATATTGGGCGCCTGGGTGGCTCAGTGGGTTAAAGCCTCTGCCTTCGGCTCGGGTCATGATCTCAGGGTCCTGGGATCGAGGCCCGCATCGGGCTCTCTGCTCGGCGGGGAGCCTGCTTCCTCCCCTCTCTCTGCCTGCCTCTCTGCCTACTTGTAATCTCTCTCTCTGTCAAATAAATAAATAAAATTTAAAAAAAAAAAGGGGGGGTGATATTGGCTCTAGCACTCTGTAGAACAGTCTTGCGTTACTTTGTAAAAATGAGCATGTACTTACTCTACGACCAGTAGTTTCTCCCCTGGAGATAGCCTAGGGCTGCTCTGCATCACTGGGCAGGCATGAGCTTCCTGTGGCTATTTCAATTTAAATTCATGGAAATAAAGTGAAAAATACAGTCCTTCAGTAGCCCTACTACATTTCAAGGGCTCGTTCACTGAGTGAGCTCAATGGCTGTCCTATTGGAAAGCAGACACATTTTTGTGGAACATTTCCATCATCCTAGCACCACCCTAGAGAAACTCTCACACAGACTCTCTCTCAGGCACTTGACTGAGCCACCCAGGCACCCCTACGCGTACCTTTTTAAAGGAAAAATGCTAAGAAAGGGAAGGAAGTTTGTGATCTTTGATATCTTTGCAGCAATGTCTCAGACACATCAAACCCAGTATGTCCAAGTCCAAACTCATGATCCCTGTGCCATCCCCTAAGTCTGTCCTCACCAAACATAGCTTCTACAAGTGGTCCAGCACCACCATCTACCCACGGAAATGCCAAATTCTGAAGTTAAATATCATTCTTGACTCATTCCAATTTTCCACCTTGCGTATTCAATCCATCCCCAAATTGAGTCAATTTTGCCTCCTAAAGTAGTTGTAAAAACTGTCCACTTTCCTCCATTGCCACGGCCACCACCCAAGTGCACATTCCCATCTCTGTCCCGGATCTCAAGCGCCTCCCAGTCTTCTACCCAGCTGCCCTCCAGGCCATGGTACCACAGCCAGAGGGAGCCTCCGGGAATGCAAATGAGACCATGGTTCCCAGTTTTAAACACTTCCCAGAATGCGTTACTGTGATCAAGCCTACCTGATACCGCCAGGTCCATTCCTGTCTCTTCTGCATTCTGTTCTTCATCTTTCCTCCACCTGAAGCCCCCACCCCTGATCTGCACCCCACACACCCTCACACCCTGTCCTGCCACTGGGGCCACTTTCTGTCCCATTCCCTCTGCCTGGACCCCTCCTCCCACCATCCTCTTTGCCTGGCTGACTCTCCCTCTCCCTCTAGGGTTCAGGTCCGGGGAAGGGAAGCCTTCCCAGCACTTCCCAGCCTGTGTCCAGTGTTATCCCCCCAACCACAGTCCTTTTCCTTGAAGACTTTCCTTCCATTTAGATCTCCATGCATTGTTGCGAGTATGTGCTCACTATCTTTCTCCCACCAGACACTGGCCTTGCTGAGAATGGAGGCTGAGCTGTTTTCACTCCCAGCAGTGTTGGCAACCTCCGACACATGCCCAAACTCAGAGCAGGTGCACAGTGAATACTTACATCATCGATGAGTAAGAATTCATCTTCCTGCTTCTCCCAGCGCCTCACCCATTGCAAGGGCTCCCGTGGAGCTGGCAAGTCCAGGCAGTGAGAGCTGCCTGGACCTCTGAAGGTTAGAAAGACAAAGGATCCAGTTTATAGCATTCCTGCAGAATGACAGCATGACACACAGATTGCCATGTAGACGCTTTGCTAAGTGTATGAGTTTCCCATGGCTGCTGTAACAAAGTCCCACAGAGTTGGTGTCTTAAAATAACACACATGTACACACTTACGGTTCTGGAGACCAGAGGTGAAATCATATCACTGGGCTGAAATCAAGCATCGGCGGGGACCACGCTCCTCCTGGAGGCTGCAGGGGAGAATCTTTTTCCTTGCGTTTTCCAGTTTCTACAGCTGTGTTTCTCACAGTCCTTGGCTGCTGGCCCCTTCCTCCCCTGTCAAAGCCAGCAGAAGGGAATCTTTAAATCTTTCTCTGCTCACATCATCCAATCTCCTCCCCTCTTCTGAGACCAAATCTCACTCTGTCTCCCTCTTATGAGGCTGCTCGTGAGTACATTTAGAACCTGCCTGAATAACCCAGGGCAATCTCGCCATCTCAAGATCCTTAATGTAATTCCACCCGCGAAGTCCCCTATATTCCTAGCTACCAGGGATTAAGCTGTGCAGAGCTCTGAGGGACATTCTTCAGCTGGCCACATTAGAGGAGACCCATAGCAAGTCACATCGGGGCTCAGCATTGAGCTGGAGTCCCAGTGTGGCAGTGATGGTGACAGATAGGGCCGTGGCCAGGGTGAGCTGAGGGGAAGGCGCCTTCCATGTGGAGAATGCGCGTCACTTGATCTTGTGCTAAATTCTCATTATTTTTTGAAATCTCCCAAAGAAGCGGCATCTTATGAGACACAGAGAGAGGGAGGGAGAGGGAGCATCTCAGTAATGCACACACGGCGGCCTGACAATGAAGGGCTTCCTCACTCTCCCTGTGTGTTTCTGGTGCAGTGCTGATTTGAATGGCAGCAGAACTTGAGAAGCGCTTGGCGTATCACTTGATGATCTCAGTGGTGGGTTCAGCTTTTCCTCAGAGCTTGGTACAGAATCAGATAACGCTGGGCCAGGCCAGCTTCATTTCCACATTGTCTCTGCACACGAGAGCCAGCCCTCCCTTGATACTTCCCGGGCGGGATGCTCACAGAGAAAAGGAAGGACGGAAGGTACAAACGACTTAGCGGGTGTGCCTTGGTGTTTTGGGTCCCCAAGGAAATGGGGGGGGCAGTGAGTGCCAGGATACTATGCTTAGTTCTTAAGGTCTCTGTCTCTCCTTACTCCCCTCTGCAGGCCAGAGCTGACTGGTCCAGACTCGCTCAGTCTGGGCCAATCAGGGTCTCTCTCCTTTGGATACAAGGAGACTGGGCCAGTTCAGTGATGGATTTGCAAACCAAAGACGGTGGATAAGCACAGAAAGCCTGTCTTTGGGAAGGAAGGAGGACAGCACAGCTGCCTCAGGGTAGCAAACAAGAGACACTGTCATCCCCAAAAGCAAAGAATGAACTTGGCCATGACATTCCCATTCCACTCTCCAACCAGCTCAGCTGAACTGGGCCTTTTTTTTTTTTTTCTTTTTTTAAGATTTTATTTATTTATTTGACACAGAGAGAGAGATTACAAGTAGGCAGAGAGACAGGGAGAGGAGGAAGCAGGCTCCCTGCTGAGCAGAGAGCCCGATGCGGGCCTCGATCCCAGGATGCTGAGATCATGACCTGAGCTGAAAGCAGAGGCTTTAACCCACTGAGCCACCCAGGCACCCTGAACTGGGCCTTTCTATAGGATGTCGCATCTTCTTACCCTGTGGGTGTCCTCTGTCAAGACCCTTGGAGAAAGGCCTCACACTTGTGTGGCCGCAGCCTGGGGAAACCCAAAATCTTCTGCTATGCTGTTAGTGAATTTCAGGGTTTCCTTGCTCAGCTCTTCTCTGCTCCCAGACTTGGTTCCCTGCATCCCGGAACCCCATCCACGTGGGTAGGAAACTCGAATGCCTCACCAGTTTCCATAACGACAGAACATAACAAAGCCCTATGATACTCCCACAGGTCATCCAAGGAGTTGTCGAACTAAACATCCAGAAAGGGCTTGCACTGAGCTCTTCACAGCCATTTAAAAACCCAGCTTGACATTCCCAGCTAATGAGCTCCTTTTAGCCATCTTGCACCAAGCGGTTCCTTTTTCTTGGCCCTTCTCTGCTTCCAGGGCCCAGGCTCACGCACCTTGCTTGCAGTTCTCTAGCTCAGACCCTGCAGTTCCCAGGAAGACAACTTCCCCTCCCTGTCTGTTTTTTTTTTTTAAAGATATATTTTAGGGAGGGATAGAAGGACAGACAGAATCTCAAGCCGACTCCATGCCGAGCATAGAGCTGGAGATCAAGGACCTGAGCCAAAACCAAGAGTCAGACGCTCAAATGACTGAGCCACCCAGGTGCACCCACTCCCAGTCTAATGCAGAGTAGTTTCACCTGCTTCCAAGAAGCCATGGTGCCAAAAGATGTCTGGGCTCTCGGGAACACTACCCCAGCTGTTTGTCAAGTTACGATTCTGAGCAAAAACTCTTTCTTCCCCAAGATAAATCTGGGTACCAGCTGTTAAGGTAATAACATTTCCCCCCATTTTTTTAACCCCTTTATTAAACTACCTTCATCAAATGAGCTTGAGGGGATTTCTGTTCCTTCTAGCCCATGCTGGGAGGGTCTGTTGAAACCTTAGCTCCATCGAGAACCCCAGAATCCCATTCCTTGTCTGTTTCCAGGTGGGAGATCTGAGAGGCAGACAGGAAGGGCAGTGTTCACTTACTGAGGGCCGCCATGTTTGGATGAGGAGGTAATCAGAGAAGTCCATGGAGGTTCCAGCTCCTCCTCACTTTTGCCAACTTCCCATCCAGCTTGTCATCACCAGGGCCGGCCCTGCTGACCCAACAGTCCTCCATCTTCTAGACGCTTAGCAGACAAGACAACGGCCTCCCAAAGACCCCTCCACTTGCTTTCCCTCTACAGCCCCATCTTGCCAGCTGTATGTGCCTGACTTCTCAGATGGGCTGGCTGGTGACTCCTCCGGTCTTCCACCACCCCTCCCAGACCTGTGTGTCCCCAGCTCCTCCCATGAGAGTGAAAGGTCCAATTCCTACAGTGTATCCCTTGCCCCATAATTCATGGTGGTTCTGCTTTCCTGATGGACCCATGACCAATACAGACCGATTCAGAGCCTTTCCAGAAGAAGCAGCTAGAGGCTGGAGGCAGTGGATCACATGGGAATCACCCAGAGAGCTTTAGAGAAAATGCTGATGCCTGGGACTTATCCTAGAGTCTGATTTATTTGACGTGGTGCAGCCATTGCAAATTTAAAAGCAATTGGGGTGATCCCCCCCACCAGCCCCCACCTCTATCCTCTGCCTCCCACTGTACAGACATCCCTTCACCTCTTCCCGGGCCAAGTACAACACCGGTGGCCATTGGTTGCTTACAGATGACTCATCTTTTTACTTTCTTTTCCTAATTTTTTCTTGATGAGAATTGGCCTCAGCCTGAAAGTGTAAAATCTAAATCTGCCCAACGTTAGCATGGCCCCTGGAACGGCAATAGGTACCTCTCTTTCCAGTTGCTTCGAACTGTGATCAGAATCAGAATGAAATGTATGTTTGTGGTCTCCCGTGGCTCGTGAAAATCCCAAAGCCATCTGTTGTCTTCATCTTCGTGTCCGTTATCAAAAGACACTGATTAAGCCTTTAATTGAACCTGGTGCTCTATTTATCGAGAAACTCACAACAATTAGCTTTCTAAAAGCTTATCTCGGAAAGCAGAATATATAATCATTCAGCGACGATCCCTTTCAACTCGCCCCATGGCCCACCTGTGTTTGACCTCGAAAAACCAACCCACAGTCTCCCTTTTTTGTTTTTATTTTTTAAAGAGATCAAGCGAGCAAGCTGAGAGTTGGCAGATAGGGAATTTCTGAGCTTCCTCACCGAACCGCAGAGAGATTTGGGGGATCAGAATGTAATAGGATCGACATAGATTCTGGAGCCGGATGGTGCAGGAATCCACTCCCAGCCTTATCACCGACGAACTGTGAAAACCTTAAGCCTCGAGTCCCTCGTCTGTAAAACCGGTACAGATATAATTCACACCCGTCGGAATGAGGAATAAGTGAACGAATGTGCGAAAAGAACTTAGTATAGAGCCCAGTTCCTGTGAGCACTTCCTATATAGTCACGGGAATGCTTACCCATGTCTTTCTGTGATTCCAGGAGGGAGTTATGGACCTTGAGTTTGGCCACAGACAAAAATGGTGCAATTATAAAATGAGATCTGAATTTCACTTTGAAAGCAACACTCCAGAAAATGCCTGAACAAGCTAACATTTTGGCTTCCTGTGAGGTTTCCCCCCGATGGAGCTTGGTGAGCCGGACCAGGCTATGAAAGGGGCCCCCTGCACCCTCCTCCCCCCGGGAGTGGGTGATTACCCGCTGTTGCTCCTTGTCTCCAGGTGCCAGGCTGCCCCTTAGACCCACTAGGACTGGCCCTTCGGGTTCTGGGGGGAAATTCCACCTGCTGCTAGAACAATTTAGAATAGATGTGTCTCAGGCTGGGATGCACTCGGATTAAATTCAGGGAGACTTGCCCAGGGCCTCATTAAGTGCCTGGAGGAGTCGGTCTTCTGGCCATCTGTCGTCTGCCATCCCTCTGTCTGGTTTTCCCTTTGGTCACATTGAGCCATCTTGAGAACTTGGAGAGGGCCTCTCCTCTCACTGCGTTGGCACGGTTAACGAGAAACACAGCATGGTCAGGGATTCGGTGCTGTGGCTGAACCAGCACTAGACTTCGAGACGGTACCTGGGTTGAGATCTTGGCGGTGTGACCTCCGGTGCTGCTGGGGAATGTGGAGTAGTCAGGGACAGCTAGAGGAAACCCAACGGAGTGATCGAAGGTCAAGAACTTTACTTGGATAAGAGCTGGTATCCCAGCGGAGCCGCTCACCAGCTATGTGATCTCTGGCAAATTGCTTACCTTCTCTGTGACTCTTTGGTTTAGTGTTTGATGTTTTTGACCAAATATGCATCCTTCTTCCATACCAATTCTCTGATTCTCTGACCCCAACTGAATATCCAACCATTTAACTCAATTTTGACACTACCTACCTGGAGTTAGGGTCGGATCCCACAAGTTAAAGGGCTCATTCCCCCCCGCCCCCAAGACTGCACTCACTTCAGACACCCATCACACGTCCCCGGGGTACCTACACTTCTGTCCAGCCAACTACAATTTCAGGGTTTCCATGTCCCTCTCCCTAGACTGGATAATTCGCTAGATTGACTCCGAAAATTTAGGAAAGCATTTTTGCTTGTGTTGACTGGTTTACTTTGAAGGCTACAACTCAGGAACAGCCAATTAGAAGAGAGGCATGGGGCGCAAGATAGGGATGGTGGGGTGATGCCAAGCTTCTATACCCTTTCCGGGCACACTAGCCTTCCCAGCCCATGTGTGTCCACCAAGCCAGAAGCTCCTTGAATCTCACTGTTCAAGCGTTCTTATAACTCAGTCTGCATTCCCTCCCACTCTTCAGAGCGGGGAGGAGGCTGGGGAGGGAGGTGGAGGCTGGAAGCTCCCACCTTCTAGTCACATGTTTGGTCTTTCTGGTAGACCAGCCCCTACATGAAGCTAACGTGGAGTTCCACTCTGATCACCTCACTGGCGGGAACTCAGGCGTTTGTGCCTGAGGGGATCATTATGAATGACAAAAGACACTCCTTTCCCTCAGGAAATTCCGCCCAGGGTTTTCAGAGCTCTGTGCTAGGAGCCAGGGACAAAGACAAGATATATAATAGTTCTCTGGGATACCTCCAAGATGCCCAGGTGGATGGATGCCCGAAACCACAGACACTACCAAACTCGACGTGTATACCATGTTTTCCTTAGACATACACACCCGTGAGGAAGTTGCATTTATAAATTAGGCACAGTAAGAGATCAACAGTAGCTAATAATAAAACAGAACAATTATAACAGTACAGTGTATAAAAATATGTGAATGTGGCCTCTCTTTCAAAATACCTTATTGGGGCGCCTGGGTGGCTCAGTGGGTTAAACCCTCTGCCTTCGGCTCAGGTCATGATCTCAGCGTCCTGGGATCGAGGCCCGCATCGGGCCTGTGCTCGGCAGGGAGCCTGCTTCCTCCTCTCTCTCTGGCTGTCTCTCAGCCTACTTGTGATCTCTCTCTCTCTCTGTCAAATAAATAAAAAAATCTTAAAAAACAAAACAAAACAAAACACCTTATTGTCCTGTATCTACCTGTCTTCTTGGGATGATGTGAGACGATAAAACGCCTAGGTAATGAGATGCTGTGAGGTGAATGATGTAGGCATTGGGACGCAGCTTTAGGCTTCCACTAGTTTGACCATCCATTAGAAGTGCACATGAATCTGGTTTCTTAAATGCTCTGAGAGTCAGCTTTACCATCTTACTGCTCAGGTCCCAGAGAGGTCCCTGTGTCCATGATTTAGTTCCCCGAGTGTTCCCGGAGCCCATTCTGTGTGCAAGGCGCCATGGCAGGCACCACGGGCAAGACGAGAAATGGGTAGGACTGGTCCCTAATGCCATGGATTTCATAATTACTTCTGAGGAGATAGGAAATACATAAATTAAACCTTCCACTGTGAGGAAGAGAAAAGCAGCCCCTGGCAGCCAGGAGCTGGCCCGGGACTCAGAGCCAGGCCCAGGCGCTCTCCTGTTGGACATAAACAGTCCTGCAGATCGCCAATGTCAGACAAGGCCATTCTGAGACCGAGACAGAGCAAGACAAAAATAAGACAACTTCATGAGTGTATCTGGAAGCGAATAAGACATGAACATGGTGCAAAGCTCACAAATGACCAGACAGCTCGGTGTCCTGGCTCATCTGAGGGACTGCAGCTTCCTTACCAATTCCAGCTTCAGCCTGCTCTGTTCTCACTTAATAGGTAAGAATTATTAAGATAACTTATCAGAGGGGGCACCTGGGTGGCTCAGTCGGTTGAGCGGCTGCCTTCGGCTCAGGTCATGATCCCAGGGTCCCGGGATCGAGCTCCGCATCGTGCTCCCTGCTCAGCAGGGGGCCTGCTTCTTCCCTCTTCCACGGCTTCTCCTCCTCTCCCCCTGCCTCTCCCCCTGCCTGTGCTCGCCTGCTCTCTCTGTCAAATAAATTAATGAAATCCCCTGAATTTAGAGTTTGGATACTGAGCGACCCAAAGTTGCAACTCTAATCCAGTGCAGAAGCACACTCCACCCTTCCAAACCACCCCCCCACCCACTGCCCAACCCCAAGGGCCATGGTGTGAATAACAACAGATGGTCTCTAAACAATTTTCTGGGTGGTTTTTTTTTTGAGATTTTATTTATTTGAGAGAGAGCGAGAGCACCAGCAGGAATGGGGGGAGAGGGAGAAGTGAACTCCCCACTGAGCAGGGTGCCAGATGTGGGACTCGAACCCGGGAACCCAGGATCACGACCTGAGCTGAAGGCAGATGGTTAAGGCACTGAGCCACCCAGGTGTCCCTAAACAGTTTTCTAAGTAGGGCGAGTCCTGCCACCTGCAGGATTTTGGGTTTTCGTCTTTTAAGAGGGTTGTGTTGAACTGGAATGAGAGTTACATTTCTTGGAGCCATAAAGGAAAGACTCTGTTCTGTGTGAACACGGGCCCCCAAGTCAGACTAGTTTGATTAACACCCTAGCTCCAACTAGCTGTGTCGTTTTGGCTGAGCCACTTAAGGTCTCTGAGCCGAAGGATCTTCAGCTATGAGAGTGATGATCACATAAGAATCCACTTCTCACAGCTGTCATAACCCTATATGGATCCACGGGGATCATCGATGCAGACTACTTAATGCCTGGCACGTGGTGAGTTCTGAATAAAGTGTAGTTAAAATCATGGTCGTCATCATCACCACCACCGGTAATCTTTTTCCTACACAGCACTCCGCTTCTCTTTCTAAATAAATGTTGAGGGCGCCTGGGTGGCTCAGTGGGTTAAAGCCGCTGCCTTCGGCTCAGGTCATGATCTCGGGGTCCTGGGATCGAGGCCCGCATCGGGCTCTCTGCTCAGCGGGGAGCCTGCTTCCCCCTCTCTCTCTCTGCCTGCCTCTCTGCCTCCTTGTGATCTCTCTCCCTCTGTGAAATAAATAAAATCTTTAAAAATAAATAAATAAATAAATAAATGTTGAATAAAATATTTCAAGAATGTTGGAGAGGCACCCCACCCCAGATTTGCCCACCTGCTTAAATCCAACCAGCGATGTTAAATTTGCAGGAATCTTGCCAGATCAGTTGGAAGCTCAAAGTCAGCCACAGTGGGAGTATTTACACCATGGAAATTGGCAAATGATACAAACCAAGGCATTTACCTCCTCCTGGACTCCTAGCCAGCTGTTAAATATTTGCTAGCAGCCCCGGGTAATTATAACCCTACCCTGCCTGGCTCTGGGGCATCCAGCAGAAGACACTCGCTGTTTTTTTGTGATTCAGCCAAGCCCTAAGGTCCTGCTTCCGTATGTAGGAGGCCACTAATCACTGGTGCTGAATAAACATGAGGCTGATTTAAATGTTAATATACTTCTCATCAAAAGCAGATCTTCTCTTGATGGTGCAGTGAGTCTAAAAGGAACTTCGGGGGGTGATTGCGCTCACACTCCAGAAGGATGTGTGGTGTTTTGGTAGGTCTAAAGCCAAGCCAGAATGTGGATCATGCAGCCCTGTGCATAGCCTACCAAGGGGGACAGCAGTGAGGGAGCCCTTCCCGGGTTCGGGGCTTGCAAATTGTTTCTAAGATTTTTTTTTGTTCCATCCTTAGATGCTCAGTTAGGAATGACAGCTTTAGAATTCCCCCTGTTTTGTTGTTTTAAGATTTTACTTATTTATTTGAGGGAGAGGGAGAAGCAGACTCCCCACTAAGCAGGGAGCCTGATGAGGGACTCAATCCCAGGACCCTGAGATCATGACCTGAACCGAAGGCAGATGCCTAACCGACCGAGCCACGCAGGCAGCCCTGGAGTTCCTGTACAAGGGGTCTTCAGGCCAGCCATGGGGTCAAAGGGATTGATCTGAAAGCCGCATCGACCAGAGCATGACCACTGTGTTTACTGACACTGGATGGGAAAGAGCAACAAAAATAGCATGGCTTTCTACCCAGTTTTTTACTTAGGCTTTATACAAAACTGGGGAAAATTCCTATTGCCTGTCTCAAAAACATTAACATGTCAAGGTGGGTTTGCCAGCTAATGGAAATGATGGGATGGAGCTGAAGTCGCCCCCCAGGAGCGCCCACATCTTGGAGCTGGCCCTTGCTGAAAGCATTTGAAGAGACTCCTGACTGCAGGGATGGGACAAAGGACGGGGGTCCTGGGGCAGAACGGGACAAGCTGGCCTATCTGTGGGGCACCTCTCGTCAGTCCGTCATAGTGAATCATCAGGGCTCCAGAGTCAGACTGCCTCCTTTCAAATCTTGCCTTTATCCTTTGCTAGCTCTGTGATCTTGGACAATTTACTTAACCTCTCTGAGCCTTCTATAAAGTTAAGAATGATAATACCTGCCCTACAGATTAAATGAGACAGTGCCAGGTCCAGGTACCGACCGGGGTCCGTGCTCCGGTGAGTGCTAGCTGCTGTTAGAACTGGGTCAGCATGTGAGACAGCCGGCCGTGGCCTTGGGGAAGGTAGGTTTGGGAGAGGAGCTGGCACGTTGGTGGGAGCTCAGCAGGTAGGGAAGGAAGGACCACACAGGAGGGCCCCAGCGCCGCCCCGAGGGGGCTCAAGAATAGAAGAATATTGATACCCAAATGCAAAGCAGGATCCCTTGAATGCAGATGTTTAATTGGATTTCTCTGGGGAGTGACTCACCGCCTTTGATAAATGCTGTTGTCCTCATGAGGTCTCTATCATGGGATTTGAAAATTTTCCACCTGCACTTGCCTTCTCGAGGTTTTGTTTTAATAAAACTCCAGGACTCTGTGCACTCAGTGCCCGCCTGCCCGCCTGCTTTCTTGATCGCAGGCTGACTGCCATGTGGCAGGCACAGGTGAGATTCGAGAACCACAGAGGGAGGAGGCAGAGTGCTTTAAAGCGTGCATACAAGCTATTCAGGGAGAAACACAAGCGCCCAGGTGATTATTGGGGATGGGGGGAGGGGAGGTGGATGGAGGATGGTAGGACACAGGGTCTTGGCAGCGAGAATGAAGAACACCTGATCCAGCCCGGGGGCATCAGCAAGGCTGTCTTGGGGGCTGCTTAGAAATCAGTCTGAGGGGGCTCCTGGGTGGCTCTGTGGGTTAAGCCTCTGTCTTCAGCTCAGGTCCTGATCTCAGGGTCCTGGGATCGAGCCCCGCATCGGGCTCTCTGCTCGGCAGGGACCCTGCTCCTTCCTCTCTTTCTGCCTGCCTCTCCGCCTACATGTAATCTCTCTCTCTGACAAATAAATAAATAAAATCTTAAGAAGAGGGCGCCTGGGTGGCTCAGTGGGTTAAAGCCTCTGCCTTCGGCTCAGGTCATGGTCTCAGGGTCCTGGGATCGAGGCCCGCATCGGGCTCTCTGCTCGGCAGGGAGCCTGCTTCTTCCTCTCTCTCTGCCTGCTTGTGATCTCTCTCTCTCTGTCAAATAAATAAATAAAATCTTTTAAAAAAAAAAGAAAGAAAGAGAGAAAAGAAATTAGTCTGAGATGAAGGTGCTCTGACCCTGGGAAGACCTGAAGGGAGAACGGGCTTGAAGACTGCAGGTCAGGATTTGCACAGACCCGCAGGTGGGCTGCTAGCCCAGAAGGGACACTCCCTGGGTACAGAGGAGGCCAAAGAGATAAAAGGCCATGGAGGGGTTTCTACTGTGGTTACAGTGACCCAAGGCTGGCTGGGTTTGCCTCTGTGGAAGGGGGTGGTGCGTGGTAATTTTAAAACAAAAAATAAAATGCCTTAAAAAAAAAGATTCATTTATTTATTTGAGAGAGAGAGAGTGCACACACTCGAGAAAGAGCACAGCAGGAGGGGCAGAGAGGGAGAGAAAGAGAGAGAGAGGAATCTCAAGCCAGTTCCACACTGAGCACAGAGCCCTATGCAGGGCTCGATCCCACGACCCTGAGATCATGACCTGAGCCAAAATCAAGAGTCGGCTGCTTAACCGACTGAGCCATCCAGGTGCCCCAAAACAGTCATCAGGATACCATACCAAGCATCTTTTCCAACCACATTGGTTTCAGATAATACACGCATATGGTAGGAAAAAAAATTAAAATGCAGAGAAGCAAATTTAAGAAATAAAAATTCCTTCAAAATCAGCATCGTAACATTTTGAAGGGAGTCTATGCAGAGGTACTGTGCAAAATTGGATCCTAACATTTGTGAACCATTTTTATATGGTTTATTCTCTGATAGCGATCACATCTCCCCTGGGCATCATTTTTAATGCCTGTGTTAGGAATTCTGTTATGCATATGTCCCATATTTACTACACCAGTCTGCTATTACCGGTGGACCTTTAGGTTGCTTTCGTTTTTTGCTATTGCAAACAGGAATGTATTGCACATAATCATTGCTAAACTTTTATGGTACCCTTAGTGAGCTCTTTATTTATTTTTTTTTTTATTTTTTTTATTTTTTTTTATTTTTTTTTTTAAAGATTTTATTTATTCATTTGACAGAGAGAGAGAGATTACAAGTAGGCAGAGAGGCAGGCAGAGAGAGAGGAGAGAGGAGGAAGCAGGCTCCCTGCTGAGCAGAGAGCCCGATGTGGGCCTCGATCCCAGGACCCTGGGATCATGACCTGAGCCGAAGGCAGCGGCTTTAACCCACTGAGCCACCCAGGCGCCCTTAGTGAGCTCTTTAGATGAAATCTTTTTTTTTTTTTTTAAGATTTTATTTATTTATTTCACAGAGGGAGAGAGATCACAAGGAGGCAGAGAGGCAGGCAGAGAGAGAGAGGGGGAAGCAGGCTCCCCGCTGAGCAGGGAGCCCAATGTGGGCCTCGATCCCAGGACCCTGAGATCATGACCTGAGCCGAAGGCAGAGGCTTTAAACCGCTGAGCCACCCAGGCGCCCTCTTTAGATGAAATCTTAATGGAATCAGTGGGCTCAAGAGTTTAAGTGTTTTCAAAGCCCTTGACAGAGGTTTCCAAATTGTCTCCAGTTTTCTCCTCCCACCAGTCCACGGGCCGTATTTGTTATTTCTGCTTGAGGCTTTTCATCCCTGTCTTCTCAGACTCCCACGCTGCAGGGAACCCATCAATAGAGGGCTCTCCAGTGGCCGTGGGGAGGGATGAGTCCGGGAGACGCAGCCATTATTCTAACTGCTGAGGCCTTCAGGACACTTCCTCCTCTCCCAGCACTAAACAGGCCCCCCGGGACTTGGAAGTGAGCCTGATCCTGAAAGTCTGGCCTCCCTCTTCTCATAGGATTGCCAGAGAAAACACAGGATGCCAAGCTAGATCTGAATTGCAGATAGACCACAGACCCTGTTTCTAGAGCAGGTATGTTCCAAACAAATACTGCGTGGGCCATCCTTATACTAAAAATTACTCGATATTTATCGGAAAATCCAATATAATTGGGTGCCCTGTTTTTTTTGTTGTTGTTGTTGTTTGTTTGTTTGCTAAATCTGGCAACCCTAACCCCTTAGCATCTTCCCTCATCAGTTTTCTGTTGGCTGTGTTTTCTCAAGGGGTCTTCTTGAGAGTAGCCGTGCAGGCTGGCTGGCCGTAACTCTGTAATGGTTGTTGAGTTTTTCCTTGTACGGGTGGAAAATTGTATATGGAACCATACTGGGCATTTCTAGTGATTCCTTTTCTCTCCTCCCTTCCCTTCTCCTTCCTGTCTCCCTCTCCCTTCTGCTCCTCCTCCTCCTCCTTCTTCCCTCCCACCCTCACCTGTTTGAACCTTAATCTTTATCCACATCTTTAATTCTTTTTTTAAAGATTTTATTTATTTATTTGAGAGAGAGTGCACGAGCAGGAGCAAGAGGCAGAGGGAGAGAGAGAAGCAAACTCTTGCTGCTGAGTAGAGAGCCTAACCGGGGCTCGATCCCAGGACCCCAAGATCATGACCTAAGCTGAAGGCAGATGCTTAACTGACTGAGACACCCAGGCACCGGGTCCACATTTTAATTCTTCGTGAGCCACTCAGCCAAGGGACTCAGGGCTAGGATTAGAGAAACCCAGGGCCAGAAACCCTCTCCCCTTCCTAGTTTGCTGAGCCATCCAAGGGAGATCACACGTGTCTCAGTCTAGGCTCTATCTTGGTAGGAGATGGGGGGTAAACATAGTAAATAAGGAATGAAATCTCAGAACTTCCTATCTCCTTTAGAGAGACGAAGGACACACAGAAGGACAAATGTGGTTGCAGAAAATGCCAGATCACATTAGCTGGTGCCTGCAGGCAATCTGTTGGCCAACCTTCTATGCTTTGGGCATAGCCCAATTCCCCGCAGAGAGCAGGCTGGACCCTTAGTGAAAAGCAGTGGGACCCAGAAGAGCCCTGACGGCTCGCTGCTTGGCCTTGATGGCTGGCCTGGGTCCTCAGTGGCAGGTCCAAGTGAAAACTGAATCAGGAAGCCTGGCACACAGTAGGATCTTAGTAGGTATTTTCTGGATGACTGATTTATTAGACGAGTCAGCAAATCAGTGCATCCAGGATCAATATTCCCCTCTCTGGGCTCCTTCATCCATATAAGCTGAGAGCTCTTCCAGCCCTCGCAACTGGATTCGTCTCTGATTAATGCATGGTTCTTTCTGAAGATCAGGATACAACAAAACATTTCTACAAAGAACCAGTCAGTAAAAATTTGAGAGACCAGCGGGCCAGAATGTAGTCTCTATTCCCAATTACCTAGGCCATTAAGCAAGAGCAGCCAGTGACAACATGTGAACAAATGGGCATCACTGTGTTCCAGTAAAACATTATTTATAGACACTGAACTCTGAATTTCATGTAATTTTCATGTGTCCGGAAATTGTGTCCTTCTTCTGATTTTTTTGCTGTTTAAAAATGTAAAAACCATTCTTTTTTTTTTTCAAGATTTTATTTATTTATTTGACAGAGAGAGATATAGCAAGAGAGGGAACACTAGCACGGGGAGAGGGAGAGGGAGAGGGAGAAGCAAGCTTTCCTGCAGAGCAGGGAGCCCGATGTGGGGCTCGATCCCAGGACCCTGGATCATGACCTGAGCCGAAGGCAGATGCTTAATGACTGAGCCACCCAGGTGCCCCATAAAACCATTCTTACCAAGGGGTGCCTGCGTGGCTCAGTCAGGTAAGTGTCTGACTCTTGGTTTTGGCTCATGTGTGATCTCAGTGTGAGATTGAGTCCCATGATGGCCTCCACGCGGAGTGTGGAGATGAAGATTCATCTCCACAGGATGGATCTCCTTAAGATTCATCCTCCTCCCCACCATGCTTGGATGCTCTCTCTCTCTCTCTCTCTCTCTCTCTCTCAAAAAACAAAACCAAACCAAACCCAAAAACAGAACAACCAAAACCCCATTCTTACCTCATGCAACATACCAAAGCAGAGGGTAGGCTGGATTTGGCCTGTGGGCCATAGCTTGTCAACGCTGCTGAAGACTCATGAACAAACCTATCCTCTACGAAGCCTCATGAGCACCTTAAACAGAAAGTTCAGAGTGAGGGTGTGCTTGCTTCTTGGTGTGTACGTACAGGTCCACCCACCATATGGCACGGAACTTGCATATTCTGTAGTGGAGAGACCAGACTGCCTAGGTTCAAGTCCCTGTCACCTATTGTGTGACCTTGAACAAGTTCTTGACATTGTGGGAGGCGTGATAATAACAGTACCCACTGGGAGGGTTGTGGTGAGAGTTAATTGAGATGTGTTGTGTAAAATGTTTAGGCCAGGGCGCCTGGGTGGCTCAGTTGGTTGGGTAACTGCCTTCAGCACAGGTCATGATCCTGGAGTGCCAGGATCAAGTCCCGCATTGGGCTCCTGGCTCAGCAGGGAGTCTGCTTCTCCCTTGGACCCTCTCCCCTTTCACGCTCTCTCTCACTCTCTCTCTCAAAAAAAAAAAAAAAAAAATTTTAAAAAAAAAATGCTTCAGCCAGAGCCTGGAACCAAGAGTACAAAAACATGAATAAATGCCAACTATGGTTAAACTTCTATATTGCAGGACATTTTTACCTTGAGGCTGTATTTAAGGAATATTTATTCAGGGGCACCTGGGTGGCTCAGTAGGTTAAGTGTCCGCCTTCAGCTTGGGTCATGATCCCAAAGTCCTGGGATCGAGTCCTATGTCAGGCTCCCTGCTCAGCAGGGAGTCTGCTTCTCCCTCTCCTGCTCCCCCTGCTTGTGCTCGCTCTGACAAAATAAAAAAAAATTTTTTTAAAGGGAATATTTATACAGTAATAAAGGATCAGAAATAGCCTTCTGGGCCTAAAACAAAACTCACCAATATTGTTGATAATTTTTTCAGGTCGATTTTTTTTTTAAAGATTTTATTTATTTATTTTGACAGAGAGAGATCACAAGTAGGCAGAGAGACAGGCAGAGAGAGAGGAGGAAGCAGGCTCTCCGTCGAGCAGAGAGCCCAATGTGGGCCTCGATCCCAGGACCCTGAGATCATGACCTGAGCCGAAGGCAGAGGCTTTAACCCACTGAGCCACCCAGGCGCCCTTCAGGTCGATTTTTAATTGACAGGTAACATGCACACAGAAAAGGATACAGACTCCAACGGTTCAGCGTGACGAGTGTTTTTCAGTGCTAGTAATTTCCTTTGACTCAAAAGGGAGCTGGTCTAGAAAAGCTCTGGGGGAGAGAAGAGTCATCTGTGCTCCAGGGCGGTGACATTCTTTTGGGAACAGAGGGTTGTGTCTAGGAAATGAGGGTCGGGTTAGGGTTACAATCGAAGGAGAAGTCAGTTAACACCCAGACCCTGAACGTGCCTCGGGGAGCAAACAGGCAGCTTGTTTCCCACTCGTGTGTCACAAAAACGTCCCTCTCATAGATGTGTCACCTAAGCCCGTGGCAAGCACCTGTCTGGGCCCTTGATCCTTGGCAGGATGCTGAAAGGTAGCTGAGCCCACGGGCTCCCTGGAGATGTCTCAGTACTCCTCCCCCTGGGAATAGCATTTAGGCTCATTAATCCAAGAACACTAAACAAATGCCCACATTCATCATCCTCGAGCCATTCAGTTTGAGGAAATGGAAATAGCTCACGAAAGTGAGACTCATTCTCTGACGCAGGAATGTTGGCAAAGATTTTTCAGAAGTGTCTGCCAGGCAACAGCCCAGGGCAGAGGGGCAGACGGAAGTGGCCTTCTCCTGTGCACCTACTAGGCATGTGCAAAGCGCAGGGGTGCCTGCTCTATTCCCTGAGCTTTCTTTGTGCTCATGCAACCCCAAGACAAGGGTGTTATTCCTTTTCCAAGTGAGGGCACTGAGCCCCAGAGCAGTGAAGGGACCTGCCCACAGTGTATAGCCAGTGAATGGCGGAACTCAGATGTGCACTCAGGTCTGGCTGGCTCTGGGTGCTAGCAGAACATGTCCCCAGGGGTCCCCTCATTTCATCCATGAGGAAACAGAGCTCCTGGGGGAGGAATGGCTTGCCCAAAGTCATCGTGGTATAATAATAAGAGAGGGTGCAGCAGCCCTGTGCCCCTCCCCCTACCTTGCTCTGTGCTTCCTCCTCCCCAGGCTGTTCACCTGTATCCTTTGTAATATTGCTTATAATAAACCAGCAGATGTAAATAACTATTTCCTTGAATTTCATGAGCAGTTCTAGCAAAGTACTGAACCTGAGGAAGGGGTCACGGGAACCCCGACTTATAGCCAGTTGGTCAGAAGAACAGGTGATCTGGGCTGGCGATCAGCATCTGAAGCAGGGGCAGGCTTATGGGACAAAGCCCTTAACTTTGGGGTCTGCAGTCGGTGCTAACCCCAGGCAGTGAGTATCAGAGTTGAGTTAAACTGTAGGACACCCGGGCAGGGTCCGCCAAGAACTGGAGAATTGCTCGGTGCAGAAAAATGCACACATTTGATGTCAGAGGTGTAGAGTGTATAGAAAAACAGAAGTTTTGTTTGAGTCCTAGGAGAGGTTTGTGGTGGGACTTTGGCTGGGGTCCAGGCTCCATGCCCTAGACTCATCTCTGGATGGGTGTTACTTCTTCTCACCCGTCCCCAGAATGCCAAGCATCCACAATTTATAAAAGAAGGAGCCAGATAAACATGGTTTTTAAAAAGTCAGCCTTCTCCTTCTCCTCTGTTAGTCTATTTGGACCTTCACATGGCAGTCTCTGCTGGATTTCCATTAGACTCTGGACCGTGTCATTTTCGAAGATGTTTTGTAAAGCAGCTGTGCTATTATTCTGACAGAGCTTGATCACCTCTCCCGCCCAGAGCTGGTAAAATGACCGATTTCCTCCATCGTCCCAGCATGAAAGGCTGGGACGGAGAACAGCACGAGCTGGCTTCTTTCCCTTGTTACATTAATCAGGTTCTTGGAGATGACATCTCTCTCTCTCGCTCTCTCAATCTCTCTCTCTCTCTCTGGAACAAGCTGGAAACAGTGGAGTTTGGTTTCCAAGACCTAGCTCTACTCCTGCAGAGAACTGGACTAACATGCCTTATTCAGAAGTTCCACCCAAGCTTCAGAAGTGCTTTGCATGAACTAGTGAAATGCTTTGGTAACAATATAATTTAATAGCACTGAAATTCCATCACAATGTAATGCTTGCAATGAGCAGTACATACATATGTTCTATTCAAAGCACACATATCCATGCACATGTATCAGTGAAGATGTCTTCAGCGCTAAGTAACAGAACATTCCATTAATAGTGTCTTAAATCTAGGGGTTCCTGGGTGGCTCAGTCAGTTAAGCATGTGACTCGTGATTTCAGCTCAGGTCACGATCTCAGGGTGGTAAGATGGAGCCCTGTGTTAGGCTCCGAGCTGGGCATGAGACCTGCTTAAGATTCTCTCTCTTCTCCCCGCCCCCCCAAAATTTTAAAAACCTGATGTCTTAAATCTAGGATGACCAACTCTCCCTGTTTGCCTGGGACAGAGCTGTTTCCCAGGACATGGGAATTTCAGTGCTAAAGCTGGGACAGTTCCAGGCCAACCAAAACAGTTGGTCAGTCTACATAAATCATAAGGATGTTTTTTTTTTAAAGATTTTATTTATTTATTTGACACAGAGAGAGAGAGAGATCAAATCACAAGTAGGCAGAGAGGCAGGCAGAGAGAGAGGAGGAAGCAGGCTCCCTGCGGAGCAGAGAGCCCGATGCGGGCCTCGATCCCAGGACCCTGAGATCATGACCTGAGCCGAAGGCAGAGGCTTTAACCCACTGAGCCACCCAGGCGCCCAATCATAAGGATGTTTAATATTGACTTACCAAGAAGTCCGGATGCAGGTGATCTGAGCATCAGCAAGGTACCTCTTTGCTCCCTTCCCCTTGTCACTTTCCCCACAGTAATTAAAGAAGCGTCAGAACAAGGAGGGGGACTCGGATCATCTTTTCCAGAAGCGCCCCCAACCAGACTTCCTCTTTTATCTCATTGGTCCGAAGTGGGTCTCAGGGCTACCTCTAGCTGCAAGGGAGCCTAGAAAAGTGGATGTCTGGCGAAGGCAGACAGGATTGCCACCACTCTTGCTGTGGAATGAATTCCCCCTGCCTCAAAGTCCTATGTTGAAGCCTTGATTTCCAATGTGATGGTACTTGGAGGTGGAGCCTATGGGAGGTACTTAGGTCACAAATGGGATTACGGCCCTTACACAAGAGACCCCAGAGAGAGAGGAGCTCTTTCTTCACCATGTGAAAATTTAGCAAGAAGGTGGCCCTCTGCAAACCAGGAAAGAGGTCCTCACCAGGAGCCGAACTTGGCTGATATCTTGATCTTGGACTTCCTAGCCCTTCAGAACTGTGAGAAATCAAAGTTCGTGGTTTAAGCCATACGATCTATGGTGTTTTGTTACGGCTTTGGGCACATTGCTTCATTTCCATTTCCTCGTCTGTAAAATGGGGATAAAAACAGCTTTCCCATAGGACAGCTGTGAGGATTTAGATGGGTTTGTACGTAGAAAGCACTGAGACAGTGGCCTGCCCATAGTAAATTCTCAGTACATGGTGACTTTTTGTTTTTGAGGAAAAGAGCAGGATCCAATAGCGATTTTTATGAAGAGATGCGTCATGACTCCCCATGAAAACTTCCGAAGAATTCCACCTGACCTGTTAATGGTAGTGGATTTGAGTGTGTTTGGGAGAACTCAAAATCATGCTGAGTGCAGTTTTGAGATGGACAGAGAGTGAGGGTGAAGGCCTCCCAGGGCAAGCGTGCCACACTTGGGTTACAGAAAGGAAAAAAGACTGACATGAGCTACACAGAGACATTTGGAGTGGAACAGTGGCCTCTGGGGTGCATGGGAGGTCAAGGTCACGCATCATTTTAGGTTTCTTTTTCGTACCCGTTGGTGTTTTCCAAAAACTCTGCAGTGACCAGGGGTGTCCTCTACAATTAGATAAGAATTTATTTTAAAACTTCGATACAGAGGAATATAACCAATAAAGATGATTCTTTTTAAGGTTTAACACTTTCCCTTTGTCACATATTCCCCCAGCATCATTTTCTCTGTCTCTCCCTGCTTGTCATAGCAACTAGTTTTACTAGACACCAATTACTGAGCACTTTATGTGTCCCAGGCATGTGCTCAGCACTTGACATGCAGAATAATCTCGGGCAGCAAGACTGTTACTATTCCCATCTTAACAAGGAGGAAAGTAAGGCTTAGAGAAGTTCAGCTGCTGGTGCACGGGGCCCTTTGAAGGAGAGCTCTTGGGTGCCAGGGCTCTTGCCTCTGACCACTGTCTGTCTCTCTTTTGTCCCTTTCACTGCCTTTCCTTCTTTTGTCTCTTGAAAATGATCAATCAGGTACCTGTCTCAATTCTGTGGTCGTAATGCACGATTTTTCAGCCTGAGCATGATTGACATTCGGACCAGATTGTTCTCCACTGAGGTGCTGTCCTATGCACTGTGGGACGTTCAGCAACATCCCTGGACTCTACCCAGGAGATACTGGCAATGATCCCCCCACCCCAGCTCCAGTTGTCACAACCAACATGTCTCTAGACATCGCCAAATATCACTGGAGACCAAAATCATCCTCATTAGAGCCACGGATGGAGGCTGATCTCAGCAGTAGATGTGGCAAAGGATTCTGGAGCCCCTCCAGTTGAGTGATCGCTGACAGGAGCCCATGGGAACAGGCTGTGCCCTACTGGCAAGCCCCCAAGCTCACTCGAGGCAGCTGCCACCTGCTACGACATTTCAGGGCAGAGCCTGACAAACGCTTGGGGGGCCTCTGGCAACAGGGAGATGATTCTATGGCTCGTCCCAAAAGCTGAGAGCTAGGATCAGAAGGGGTAATAATGGGTGAATCTCAGCCAGAAAAAGGCAGGGAGCCCCATGCTGGTCTGTGGATGGCATTTCTGAATGGGGGCAGCAGATTCGTGGAACGAGGAAGGAAGACCAGTGGACTCGGAGGTGTTGATTTCTAGTCCTTGTCCTGTTCCCACTTGCCGTATGCATTCAGTCGAGTTCTTTGAGAACATGAATGCTCCCCTCTGTCTCTTCCCGGGACAGGAGGATGATGTGTCCAAACTGGTCCCTCCATGTCCCCGGCCCCTCGTTTTACTCGTCTTCAGAGCATGTGACGTTCTGTTGTATTTGTGTTCATGCTCTGTCACTCCACATAAATTTCAGCTCCTGAGGGCAGAGGAGGCTCAGATACTTGGAGCCCATGACCATCTGTAATAGGCACAGGAAATGTTCAATAAAGGCATGCGGGATGAAGGCAAATACCCTCCATGCTCCACGAGGCAGCGATTTGAAAATACATCTTAACAGCCATTGCCGTGTCAAGCCCTTTGTATTCAGTGGCGCCACTTGTGAGAATCCATGGCCCCCACTCCGAATAATCCAACTTGAAGAAAAAGCCTTATGTGAATCCATGTGTAGTCAACAGTGGTTCAAAAGGCACCCCAAAAAACCCAACCTGAAAACCCTACCTAAGTAATCAAGATAAGGGGGTAATTGAAGCCACCCTGATAAATATACTTGGTGAAATTCCAGATACCCAGTACACGTATCGTTTACAACAGTATGAGTTAATATTATAGCATAGCTACAAAACTGTAATGCATGATGCAAGGTTGTCCCTGCAGCCTGATAACTGAGGTTATAGGAGCGAGTGCCCTTTCACACAGTTGGCGGGAATATCATGCACCATCCATCGGGAGGGCAATTTGGAAGTTCCCAATTAAAATGCAAGCGTTGGGGCACCTGGGTGACTCAGTGGATTGAGCATCGGACTCTTGGTTTTGGCTCAGGTCATGATCTCGGAGTCCTGGGACTGAGCCCCGCGTTGGGCTCCTCACTCAGCTTAGAGTCTGCTGGAAATTCTCTCTCTCGTTCCCTCTGCTCCTCTGCCCCACGAGCGCACGTGCACGCACACTTTCTTACTCTCGAATAAATAAATCTTTTTTAAAAAATAAAAACAAAAGGTAAAATGCAAGTGTTCATGTCACTTGACCCAGTGACTGCATTTCTAGGAATTAATTTTTCTAGGAATGAACCCTAGAAACAACCCAGCTGTCTGTGTATAGGAGAATGGTTAAATAAATCACCATGTATCACTATAATGGAATACTATGCAGCCATTAAAAACAAGGAGGTATGCATGTACTGACATGCAGAAATGCCCAAGACATATCATTAAGTTAAATAAACTGCAAAACGTTTTTGTATAATAGCAATGATGTCATAACGTGTAGTATAAACATGAACATTATTAAAAGTCTGAAGGCATATATATCCAAGTGTTGACTTTTTTTTTCCTAAAGGACTGAGGGAGACTTTTCTCTATGTTGTGAATTTCTATAACGTTTAAACTTTTTAACATAGCTGCTAATAGAAAACACTAAACCTGCAGCATGAGCTCAGTCATATGAGCAAAAAGAAACGAGGAGGGCGCCTGGGTGGCTCAGTGGGTTAAAGCCGCTGCCTTTGGCTCAGGTCATGATCCCAGGGCCCTGGGATCGAGGCCCGCATCAGGCTCTCTGCTCAGCGGGGAGCCTGCTTCCTCCTCTCTCCTCTCTCTCTGCCTGCCTCTCTGCCTACTTGTAATCTCTCTCTCTGTGTCAAATGAATAAATAAAAAAAAAAAAAAAAAAGAAAGAAACGAGGACATGAAGACCAAAAGCAATTCCATCCAGGGGTCATTAACAGTGATGGATCATTTCTAGGTAGTAAGATAACAGGCACTTTGTTTTTCTTCTTTTTCTTTTTAAAGTTGTTATTTATTAAAGTAATTTCTACACCCCATGTGGGGCTTGAACTCACAACACTGAGATCAAGAGTCACATGCTCTTTCCGCTGAGCCAACCAGGCGCCCCTGTTTTTCTTCTTTTGAGGGAGAACTTGTAGGAAGAGCATGTGCAGTCTTTACAAAGGACAGCATCCTCCCCAAACCTTTGTTTAAACTGGGTGATGCTCAGGGTTGTAGAACATTCTGTCAGTGTAACCTGGTGTGGGATGGTGTCCTGTCTCCCCAGGATGGATGACATCCAGCTCTGCAACGACATTATGGACCTGAAGCAGGAGCTGCAGAACTTGGTCGCCATCCCAGGTAAGCATGTGGGACTCGAGCCTAATTAAGGAGGCACCCAGAGCCCCCCCGGCCAGCCCGTCGGTGCCTCTTAGGTCTGGGAGACAGAGTTCATCTCTTCTCCTTGCACAGCCCCTTTCTTGCAATGCAGTGCCCCCTGTCAGGAAGACTGGGCTTCGAGTCCTCATTCTGGCCCCCTCCTTGACCTTGGGAAAGTCACTTTATCTGACACTCAATTTCCCGTCCTCCAAAAATGGGGTAGTACCAGTCATAGCACTTAACTCATTGGTTATAAATCTCACTGTGATACATTGAACATGGCAAGCCATGGGCTTAGATTCACATCTGGTCCAAAATAAAGATTCCAGTAAGTATTAATGATTATTACTATTACTATTCTGTTTGGGGGCGGTAGAGTAAGGCGGTTACAAGCTCTGACTTTGGAGTCCAACCTAGATCTCTCGATTACTAATGAAGGACGTGACCTGGAGCAACTTACTCCACCAAAACTCATTTTCCTCACCTGTCAACTGGAACAATAATGGTATCTACCTCGTAGGGTCGTTGTGGGATTGACTGAGGGGAAAAGCATGTACAGTGCTAGGAACGGTTCCCACCCTTTAGTAAGTGTTAAGAAATTATTACTGTCCTTCTTGTCATTAACTGAACAAATTTCCACCCACTCATATGTTTATACACTAATTCGTTTTAACATGACAGTAGCAAACCTATTACCGTTTAACCTAAGTTCCTTTTTATAGATCATAATTATCTTTTCTAAACCCACAAATATTTAATGAGAAAAGTGGCATGTTCAAAAAATTTTTATGAAATCTCTTTAACATCTTGTTAAAAGATATTGCCGTTATCTGCTTTGGTAGGTATTGGATTGGAAACTATAGTTTTGCTTCAAATATATAGAATAAAGCCAGACACACACACACACACACACACACACACACACACACACACACACACACACACAATGCTACCTGCTGCTTCAGATCCTAATTTAATTGGCCTCTTTTCCCAAAGAGAGCCTTTCCCTGGAAGAGAGAGATATTGAGTGTGCGCTAGTGGGGTGGAGGAGGGAAAGTATCCCGAATGGACTCCCCACTGAGCGTGGAGCCCTGCATGGGGCTCGTTCTTATGACCCCGAGATCATGACCTAAGCTGAAACCAAGTCAGAGGCTTCACCGACTCAGCCACCCAAGCACCCTGGACCTACAACCCTTTCAGCTGTGCTTCCTGCTCAGTCTCAGCTACTGCTCGCTGGTACTGCTGTGTGCCAGGCCCCGTCTTCCCACTGACTTGTGAGCAGCTAGAGCAGGAAATCATTTTGTTTTTGTCATGTGCCCAGCACCTCCCAGCAGAGGGAGAAGCAGCCTCCCTGCTGAGCAGGGATCCCCATGCGGAACTCGATCCCAGGATCCTTCCAGACGCCGCTGCCCCCACGAGCACTCAGCAGGTGCCAGGCACGGTGTGGGGGGACAGCACTCAGGTATAGGGCTTTTCCTCGAGGTGACCAAACTGTTCTAGGATTGACTGTGGTCATGGTTGCATGACTCGATGGGGGACTCTCAATGCAATGTGAATTGTATCTCGAGACCACCGTTACCACAGAAAGTCAAATGTCAGATGCAAAGCAGCCAAAGAACGGGGTGAGGAGAGCAAGGTCTAGACAGCACCCATTAGAAATTCAATTCAGTGAGTGCAGAGTTCTGGCACGGGTCATTTTTTTTTTTAAAGATTTTATTTATTCATTTGACACAGAGAGAGAGATCACAAGTAGGCAGAGAGGCAGGCAGAGAGAGAGGAGAGAGGAGGAAGCAGGTTCCCTGCTGAGCAGAGAGCCCGATGTGGGCCTCGATCCCAGGACCCTGGGATCATGACTTGAGCCGAAGGCAGCGGCTTTAACCCACTGAGCCACCCAGGCGCCCAGGCACAGGTCATTTTTTAAAGCCTCATGTGACCGTGAGGAGCAACCAGGGTGAAGAGCCAGCCCGTGAGGACAGCCAGTTCTGCTGTCGCATTTTTATATCCCACCAAGAACTAGTTTCAAAGGTATAAAAACCCACCCCAGCTGATGGCCGCACTAAATGTGCAATTACTAGAAGGACAGAGGAGGGTTCTGGAGCCCTGGGGCATTGAACGAGCTCCCTGTCAAATTCCCTCAAACTCAGCCTCATAAAACAACCTAAATTGATTCCCTCTCAGTTCTGGAGGCCGGAAGTCCGGAATTCGGGGGTTGGCCAGGCCCTGCCCCCTCTGGAAGCTCTAGAGGAGACTCCTTCCTTACCTTTTCCGGCTCCTGGAGGCTGCTGGCAACCTTGGTGCTCCTTGGCTTGCGGCTGACTTGCTCCAAACTCTGCTTTTCTCATCCCATGGTTTCTTCACGGTACATCTAGGCGTCCTCTCCACTTCTCACAGGACAGCTGTCATTGGATTTACGCTCAGCCTAGTGAATATGATTTCATCTCAACTAATTACATCTGCAAAGATCCTCTTTCTAAACAGGGTAGACATGACATTTGGCAGAGGGTGGGGGGTGGGGGGATACTATTCTACCCAATACTGGCCTGAAGCTCAACCCAACCTCACAGGGGTTCGGAAACAGACAGGAAAGTTGTTAGAATATTCCCTCCCTCTCTGTCTCTGTCTCTCTCCATTTCATTCTCTCTCTCTCTCCCCCTGTTTTGGATGAGCCAAGCAAGCCCGCTCCATCTCCCTCCCATGATCTTCTCACACAAACCCAACTCTTCTATGTTTAGCAGAACTCGTAGAACTCGCAGATTAGCATAGCGTACCTATCCTTCCTGCAAACTAAACAGATCCTCCTAGATCCAGTAAGACTTATCACACATCATGTGCTTGAGAAACAGCGATAAAGATTAACGATTAGGGCGCCTGGGTGGCTCAGTGGGTTAGAGCCTCTGCCTTCGGCTCAGGTCATGATCTCAGGGTCCTGGGATTGAGGCCCGCATCGGGCTCTCTGCTCAGTGGGGAGCCTGCTTCCTCCTCTCTCTGCCTGCCTCTCTGCCTACTTGTGATCTCTCTCCCTCTGTCAAGTAAAAAAAAATAATAATAAAATTTTTTGACGATTACCCTGAAGGACCAGTAAAGGCAGGAGCAAAGAAGAGCGGAGGGTCTTCTCTGAGCACTGACTCACTTGCCTTTCCCTCTCTTTCACAGCACAAACAAACAAAAATAAAAGAAATAAAATAAAATAAAACGAAACCAAAAAACCCCAACTTCTAGAGCCTCGGTGTTCTAATTTTCAGCCTCTGAAGAGAACACTGATGGGCCTAACAAGGGTTGATTTCCAAGATCACTTTGGGCTCAGCAGAATATATGGGAGCTGCTGAGGCAAAGGAGACAAGGGTGTCTGACCACTGGACCAGCCAGGGCCACCTCCGGCCACAGGGGCTCCAGTCGGGGCCATGGCAGCCTCCACAACACAGATGGAAATGGATGGGAGCAGGGTTCTTTGGCTGACACAGTCCCTGCGGTGCCTGACTGACCCAGAACCAGGACTAGGGTGAAGAGGACAAGGTACTCAGCCAGAACACAAAAAAATTCAGTAACTGGGACAAATAATATATATTTTTTAATATTTTATTTATTTGACAGAGAGAGACACAGTGAGAGAGGGAACATAAACAGAGGGAGTGGGAGAGGGAGAAGCAGGCCTCCCACAGAGCAGGGAGCCCGATGTGGGGCTCGATCCCAGAACCCTGGGATCATGACCCGAGCCAAAGGCAGATGCTTAAAGACTGAAGCACCCAGGTGCCCCCAGGACAAATAATATGTTAATGCAATATTTAAAATACCAAAATGGGGCACCTAGGTGGCTCATTTGGTTGAGTGTCTGACTCATGGTTTTGGCTCCAGTCATGATCTCAGAGTCATAGGATCAAGCCCCACGTCGGGCTGTGCACTCACTGGGGTGTCTGCTTGGAATTCTCCCTCTCCCTCTGCGTCTTATCCTACCCACATGCACTCTCTCTGTCAATCTCTAAAATAAAATAAATAAATCTTCAAAAAACTTTTAAAAATACCAAAATACACACACACACACACACACACACATACACACACACATACTCCATGATAAACAAAATACCAAAAGTTTAAATTAAGACACAATCAGGGGCGCCTGGGTGCCTCAGTGGGTTAAAGCCTCTGCTTTCGGCTCAGGTCATGATCTCAGGGTCCTGGGATCGAGGCCCGCATCGGGCTCTCTGCTCAGCGGGGAGCCTGCTTCCTCCTCTCCCTGTCTCTCTGCCTGCCTCTCTGCCTACTTGTGATCTCTCTCTGTGTCAAATAAATAAATAAAATCTTAAAAAAAAAAAAAAAGACACAATCAGTACCCACACTCAGTAGGCAAAGTCCAGGGATGCAAAAACCTGCAGCGCAGGGGGGTCTCACATGAAGAGCGCCTTCCCCCTCAAATGTCATTGACTATCTGGCTAAGGAACATGGTTGACAAGGTCATGGGACTAGTTAGCAACAGAGCTCAGGTCTTTAACTCCAGTCCCATTGAATCCCCCAGGAAATCAAGTTTTCCCAATGACCTTTGTGGAGAAATTCACATATTAACATTTTCTTTCTTCTTCTACTTTCCTACTCACCTCTCTCTACGTTCTCCTCCAACTCCTTGTTGAGTCTGTGTATTCCCCAGACCAGGGCCAGGTGTCTAGATGGGTTCAGCTGAGTGTAGGTGGGGGAAGAAACAGTGCTCCTGACAACACATCAATAAAGGTATTAAGCAAAGAGATCACTGAAGGCCAAGAAATTCACACCTCCCTGGCCAGGGTCAGAAGGTCATTGTCTGGCTGGAGAGAATGCCTGGGGCCTTCTCAGCCTTGAGGACTCCTCTGAGATAAGCCAAGATATGTCATCTCACCTCCACTGCCCCCACTGCCACCTCAGAACTGGAGAGGTCATGGCACCTTCCCCTTGGACATAAAAGTAGTGTCTCCCTCATAGGTTGTTGGAAAGGACTAAAGTTGTGGTTCTCAACCAGGGGTGATCCCCCCCCCCTGCCCGAGGGGACATGGGCAATGTCTGGAGGCATTTTCGATTGTCACACCTGGGGTGGGGTACTGCTGGCCTCTAGTCCGTAGAGGCCAGAGATCCTACTAAACATCATGCAGTATACAGGACAGCCTTTGCAACAAAGAATAATCCGGTCTCGAATATCAGTGGTGCCAAGGTTGAAAAACAGGATTAAATGGAAATGACAAGCTCGTGGGAATACAAATATAACAGCTGCAATTTACGAAGCGCTTCTTATTCGCACACTTATGCTATGAGATTTGCTTTTCATTCATTAAATGGGTGTTTATTCTTTTGTACCTAAATATTAGATAAATATTTAAGAGGGGAGCGGTTAGTCATTAAAACAACAATGACGATGTAAAATGATAGATTATAATAGGAGCAGCTGACAGTTCATGAGCCCTTACTATATACCAGGCAATGATCCTATTTTCCTTGGTTTATCTCTCTTCAAATTTCCAGCAACTTCTTGATTATCTATGTTGAGAGACTGGATGCCCAGAGAGGTTGAGGAACATGCCCAGAGTCGCACGGCTAGGGAGAGGAGAAGTTAGGATGTGAAGGCAGGATTGTCTGGTTCTACAGTGGGTGCTCACAACCATGTTGGGGTGACAGGCCAGGGAGTCCAGTTGGGAGGGCACACATGGTCCAGGAGGAGATGGCCTGGGCTAACGAGGTGTGCTGGAGGAGATGAGAAGCACGTGGAGATGTTAGGAATCAGGTGTGTGGTGCCAGCAAGCAGGGGGTGAGGCTGGCAAGCTGGCAATTCTCATTGGCAAGTAGGTGGATGATGCTGGCAAGCAAAAGGATCACATCACTAAGCAAGTGGTGGGTAGTGCCTGGAGGGAGGTGGGGGGTGCCTGGAGGCAGGTGGGTGATGCCTGGAGGGAGGTGGGGGGTGCCTGGAGGCAAGTAGGTGGCACCTAGAGGCAGTTGAGTGGTCCCAGGAGGCCAGTGCGTGGTACTTGGAGGCCAGAAGGTGGTGTCTGCTGACAAGTCGCCCCGTACTTTTTACCTTCTGAAGGTGTCTGAACAGAGGGAGCAGAAGCAGATTCAAGTTTCTGCCCTCCTCCTTTTCTCAGTCATCATCTCCAGCCCTGGTTCTTTTGTTTTCTCTTTGGCCTTCTAGCGCTCGGTATCTGGGACAGGACAAGAGCCACCAGGATGGAGGATTTCCTTGTACGCATTGGTTGGCCCTGGCTGTAGAGTAACCCCTCCTGCACCCCTGCCTGAGCCCTCTGAGCCCCTTGCCTTCTGCATGACCCCCTTGTTGCATCATTACCACTTCCTAAGTACCTGCCATAGGCCCAGCTCTGTGCTAAGCCATTCACTAACACCGCTGCCTTTAAGCCCCACCATGTGTCTTTACAGGAAAGGAAACCGAGCCTTGAAGAGGTCCAGTTGTTTCTTCAAGGTCACCCAGTGAGGGACATGGCAGAGTGGCGATCCCAATCCAGGCCCCCGGTCTCACATGCTTCTAGCAGTTGCACTTGACAGTTTCTTTGCTGGTGTTTTCTTCTTCCCAGAAAAGGAAAAGACCAAGCCACAGAAGCAGAGAGAAGATGAGCTGATCCAGAAGATCCACAAGCTGGTACAGAAGAGAGACTTTCTGGTGGATGATGCAGAGGTCGAGCGGCTAAGGTGAGTGGGCTCCTGTCCCAGCAATGCTAGAATGCAGTCTTTGGTCTCCTCCCAAACCCATCCTCTGCTGCAGGGACTCAATGCCTGGCCTGAGAGGTGTGGCTTCGACAAATGCTCCCACACACTGGATCCAAAGGAACCCTCGGCCTTCTGGCCTGAGGACCTGTTGCACTCCCAGGGAAACTGGAATCCAGCTCCAAAAAGTCTTGCAAAGGCCTGTGGGTCTTAAGTCAATGTTACTCGAGGAGGTGACCATGGAGGAATTATATCACATGACACATGGCAAAGCTTCCTACGCGTTCTCTTCACTGACCTTTCTCCCAAGGCAAACTGTTCATCAGGGCCACTTCCTGAAACTTCTGTGGGTTTCTACAAAAACCCTGCCCCTTGGGATGACTTGCTTCCTTGCCTGCCCTCTCCACTTTCCAGCTTTGTTCTCTTCCCCTGACCTCCCACCCTCCCCCACCCTTGGTGCCTCCAGCACCCCTCTCTAATCCTCAGGGTCTCCGATTTGCAGACACACCTGCCACTTGATCTGGACAACCATGGGCCCTGGAGCCACAGGGCACCGGCTCAAAGGGAAGGAATGTTGATTCTTCAGTATTTTTGTCCTGGAGCCAGGCCTTTGGAACCCCCCACAGGGACAGAGGCTCACAGGGCTTCTTCCAACCCAGAAGGCACCTAGCTCTTTGTCTGTGTCCTCCTGGGTCCTCCAAAGGGTGGAATGCTCCTTGCCTGGCTCAGCAAGGCTGGGCCTGCTGACTTTGTTCCTGAGGATCCTTGGGAGAGTTCAGGTGAATTTCTGATACTTGCCACGTACCTCGTGGGAGCACAGATGTGCAGGGTGACTTAAGGGTACAGGGTTGGGAGGGGTGTTGTTCAGTTCGCTGAACCCCCCGCAGAGGCTGGGTCCTAGCATGGCCTTGTGGGGGATCTCACCCTGGCCCCAGGGAGACCGCTACTCCATTGTTGATACGTGTCTGTGCTTCAGAGCAAGTTCATCAGATGCAACACGCACACACCATCGGCACAACACAAAACTACATGGGCACGCCACCCACACATACACTGAACATATATTCCCCATCCACACAAAACGCCCAGCATACATGTACCAGCTGCATGTAACACACGCTACTCACACCAGCTGCACATAACACAGAGAAGCATACCCCCACCAGCCACAGAGCCTGACGCATGGTCCCACACACTTAACCTCTGGCCCCATTTCCTCTGTTCCTTGACACTTTCCTTGCTTACTCTATTTCCCTCTTGTCTTTACACACCTGTCTCCACAGGGAGCAAGAAGAAGACAAGGAAATGGCGGATTTCCTGAGAATCAAGTTAAAACCTCTAGATAAAGTAACCAAATCTCCAGCCAGTGAGTGCATACGTTATTCTTCCTCCTTCCTCCAATCCCGGAGAAAAGAAATTTAAAAGAGGTCCAGGAGCCAGAGCGGGGACAACAAAATGCTTTCTAGAGATCAGACTTGGGCACACAATGGCAGCAGGTGGGGCCAGCTTCTTGGGCATGTCTCCAGGGAAGCTGTCCAGGCCCTGACACCCAGAAGGGCACTGTGCTTGCTATCATGTTCTGCTATTGCTGTCTGGAGGTTCTTAATAGTTTTGGAACAAGGGGCCCTGCATTTTCATTTTGCCCTGTGTTCAGCAGGCTGTGTAGCTGGTCCTAGCAGCAGCTGTCCCCTGTCAATCACAGGTTTGGTGTATTTCTTGGGAGTTGCATGGCCACTGAGGCAGAAAGTTGGGGGCTGAGGCTCAGGGAACTCCAGCCTCTGTTGATAATCAGAGTGAAAAAGTTTCCATGTGAAACAAGTTTGGGAAATGCTACATATTTGACCCCCTGTTTGGTGCCAATGTCTATTAGCTTATAAAAGTGATAACAGGTCCTGCTTCTGTTTTTTTGACCCAGTGAGGCTACTTTTAGTTATAGGAAACATATGCAATTCAAATTTGCAATAACAAAAAGGGGGATTTGTTGGAAGAAGAGCAACAGGAACCAGTTTCAGGGACTAGACACTGTAAGAATGCCCTCACTTTCCTTCTGTTTCTATTTCTGCTCCTCTTTGTATGTGAGCTTCATTTTCTCCTACTACACAGGCCTTCTTCATGGGGCCTGAACTCCAGAACCATAACTTAGCAGCAGCAAGACAATGCCATACATTCTCTCTCCTGGTATCCAAACACATCAGTCTCGGGGGAATATTCTGATTGGCCCTTCTCAGATCATGTTCCCACCTCCTAGGCCATCACAATCATCAGGAGACTGGATACTATGATTGGCCAGATCTGCATTGCATGCCTACTTCTGTAGCCACAGGGACATCAGCTGTTATCAGAGTGAGGAGACTGGAAATCTTGCTAGGAAGACAAAACCCAAAGGCCACCACGATCTACTCTGGCCACAAACTCAGTTTTCCCCGACCATCTATTAATATTCCATGAAATGCGGGGTAGGGTGCAAGGGAATAAAGAAAGAAGACGGTCCCTTCTGCAGGCCCCTAATACCAGAAAGCATATGGTCTTTGCCTAAATCCAGCATCCTCAGTGGACTCTTTCATGAAAGGCCAATCAGAAAAACTCCACCTAACAGTGGGGGGAAGGAGCAAGGAAAGCACAGTTATGGATAGCAAAAAGTAATATGGCAAGAAATCAAAACACCTAGCCTGTTACCCCATGCAAAGGGCCAAGTGTCCAAATTTACACGAATCTTGTAGTGCTGGGATCTAAAGTTGAAAAATTAAAACTAATAAAAGCCTGAAATAAAAGCCCTGAAATCTCTGGGACCAACAAACAAATGCAAAACTGCTCAGTGGGGACTCTTCTGCATCCCACAATATGTAACCCACACGTAAAAAACCTCCATGAAAATGAGCTGTCGATAAAAATTTTAAACCCATAAAGAACTGAACCACCATGAGTGGAGTCAGTAAATGCCACAAAGAGAACGTCTTCCCAAGAACCAGAGATAACAGACTATCTAAAAGAGATGATAAATTAAGTATATTTAAAATGATGAAAGAGATAAGAGAAGGGATAAAACCCAAAATGAAATAGCAGGATGCCATGAGAAAAGAATTGGTAGATTTCTAAACAATTGGGTTTCTTAAAAAACTATTGTCATGGAAGTAAAAATTTATAGATTAAACAGAGCTGAAGGGAGAGTTCATAAATTGGAAGACAGAGCTGAGGAAATTAACCAGCATGTAACACAAAGAGACAAAGAGATGGAAAATATCTTCCAAAACATGGAAGATAGAATAAGAAGTCCAGCTTATTTCTAATAGGCATTCTAGAAAGAGTGATAACAGAAAACAAGTGTGGGAGGTTTCTGGAAAGATAACGTATGACCAATTTCCAGAATTAAAAGACATGAAGCCCCAGATTAAAGTGACTTGGACAAAATTTCCCATTTATCCATTCACCAAATACTTTGAATGCCAGACCCCGTGCCAGGCTTGGCAGATACAACCGCAAAGAGAACTGAATAGGATTAGAGCTAAAGGCTGTGACTGGAAGCTGAGGACTGAAACCCAGGGGGCTCACAGGGAGGTGGGAACAGTTATTGGAACCATATAAAACACATGCCAGCTCTCCACCGCACCTGATCTGTAGAGCTGGAGCAAGGTCTGGCTAGGGGTTGGGATGGGACAGGAGCTGCTGATGGTTGGGGCTCTTCTTATATCACCTCTTCCTCTCTCCCTTTTTCCCTCTCCCTCTCTGTGCTCCTATCCTGCTGCAGGCTCCCGAGCAGAGAAGAAAGCAGAGCCCCCACCTAGCAAGCCCACAGTGGCCAAGACTGGGCTGGCACTCATCAAGGATTGCTGTGGGGCCACCCAGTGCAATATCATGTAGCCCCCCATGTGGGGTGCCCCCGGGGCCAAGGGGAACCCCCCTCCCACCCTCTTGTCTTCATAGCCCCCATTTCACTGGGGCCCAAGAGCTCTCCAAGGCGGAAGGGGTTGAAGGCAAGCCTGTGACTGCCGCCAGGGGCCGTGGGCGTGGCGGGCGGGCCCGGCCGCCCTGTACAGAGTGTAGCAATAGGGAGTCCCTCACCGTCGCATGGCCCCCCCCAGAGCATGCCAAACCCAGGAGTCTGTCTCACTGTTTATCCAACCACCAGGAAAGGTCCTCCCTTGAAAAAGTATATCTCCACTTCTATCTATCTATATCTAACCTACTGTGCGAATGAACTGGGAGAGGGGCATGATCCCCAGGTGTGTACAGTCGTGACTTTTCAACAATCTAGCACCATGTTGGACACATCCCCCATCCACCCTTCTAGCTCTGCTATCAAGCCTGCCCCGGATGGGCACAGCTCCCGTCCCCCATCTGTCCTATCCCAGGGACGGTGCTCTGGAGGGCTCCACACAGCCCATGTGTCTTGGAGACATGAGGGCCCATCTGTAAAGACTGAGCTTGTGTGTGCTGTTGTGGTTATGTCTCCTGCTTCCTCCCCTCCTGTGTCTGGGCACGGTTCACATCGGGAGTGTGTCCATTTGCTCTTGGCTCTTCCTTCCCTTGCAATGTCTGCCCCAGGTGTGTGGAGCACAGTGGGGATGAGGGCCTGGGCTGGAGCACAACCAGTGCTCAGAAGAGGTAGCAGAGAGCTGGAGGCTCCAACACCAGGCATGGGCAGATGAGAAGGGGACCCAGAGCAGATGCTGACTCAGGCGCTCTCCACCCACTGGGGGCCACTGGAGGGAGTGCCAGCAGGACACCACTCACCAGCCTAACACACAGACCTCCGGAAACAGCAGCGGCGGGCGGGAGAGGTGGCCTGACCCAACCGTGTCCCATCGTTTGGTGGTGTATCTTAACCAGCCTAATAATTCCACCTGTGTAACTTGATGTACATTTGCAACAGCCAGCCCGGCACGGCCTGTGTGACCTCTCTGTGCGTGTGTGTGTCGTGACTGGCCCAACGTAGTTAGCGTAACTCAAGATTCGCTGATGTGCAATCATCCATCAGAGAAAATAAAAATGGAAACCACGTACACAGCATTTTTAACGTTTTTTTACTTTTTTCTTGATTATGGAAGTCATCCATGTACACAGTAAACCTTTTAAAGGTATAGAAAGTATAAAGAAGTTTCTTGTTTTCTGTTTGTATCTCCCACAAATTTTCCAACTCAAGACCATGCTGCCCTTGTAGCGGATTTCCTTTCATGCATTTTTAACCCCACAATCGACATCATACTGTACTATTTTATAACCAGTTTCTTTTTCCATTCAATGTTCTATCACTACCATTTCCCCACATCATTAAGAGCTCTTTGTAACATTAAACACTCTTTACAAATATTTGCAACGGCTGCTTAGTAATCCATCTTGTGGCTATGCCATAATCTATCTAACTAACCCTACCTTAATATCAGACATTTAGGCTGCTTCTACTTTTTCAGTATTATCAAGAATGTCACGGGGTACCTGGGTGGCTCAGTTGGCTGGGTGTCCGACTCCTGGATTTTGACCCAGGTCATGATTCCAGGGTCCTGAGATGGAGCCCCATGTCAGGTTCCATGCTCAGTGTGGAGTTTATGTCCTTCTCCCTCTGCTCCTCCCCTGCTCATGCTCTTTCTCACTTTCTCAAATAAATAAATGAAATCTTAAAAAAAAAAAAAAAGAACGTCAAGATAAATACTGTGGGGAACTGAGCTTCATCTGAATTTCTGATTTTTCCTTAAGACAAAAGTAAAGTTCCTAGGGTCACTGTTTTCAAAAACATTTGTAAATCACAAGTGAATCTGAAGGTCTTTCAAATCATAGCAGCTTTGCCACTGACACAAAATAACTCGGAATCAGGACCCTGGAGCTTTGGTTCCCTGATCCTCCCAGTGGGCAGCACCCCCTCAATCCCTCCCACCATTTCAGATGTGTTTGTGCCTTAGTCTGAGCTTTGGCCTGAACACTCCTGCCACTCTGAAGCTGCAGAGTCTGCCTTTGGCCACTGCCTGTGCCACCACACTGGCCTTAGGGGACCCCATGGCTTCCTTCTCTGCCCTAGACCAAGCACGAAGCCAGACTCTGTGAGCTTCCCAGGATGCTCCCATAACATGGTACCTCAACCAGGGTGGCTTAAAGCAACACAAATGTGTATCTCTCACAGTTCCAGAGGCCAGAGGTCTGAAATCAAGGTATTGGCAGAGCCATGCTCCCTCTGGAGGCTCTAGGGAAGCATTCTTCACTGCTTCCAGCTCCTGGCAATCCTTGGCATTCCTTGGCTTCATCATCCCAGTTTCCACCTCTGCCCTCACATGATTTTGTCCTCTGTGTGTCTGTGTTCTATCCTGTTCTTATAAGGTGCACCTTACACTCAGGATGGTTTCCTGTAGATCCTTAGCTTACTGACTTTTGCAAAGACCCTATTTCCAAATAAGGTCACATCCTGAGATAGCAAGTAGACATGAATTTTGGCAGAGGGGGACGCTCTACAACCCACTCCACGGATGCTTCCCACTCTTGTAATAAAAACCCAGGCTGCAGAGGGTCTGCCACCCTTCTTTCTTTGTAGAAAACATGGGTCTGGAAGGCTTGACCTCAGAACAATTAGAGAGCACTCACTCACTGATCCAATGAGCCAAAGGAGATCGAAACCCTCATAAAAATCCTGCCTCTAGTACATCCCAAGAGCCCTAGGGTACACCTAATTTATGTTCCTGCTATTTCTATTGATCTGTTTTAAACAAACAAACAAACAAAAAATCCCACCACTTATTCAGGCTTTCACACAAGAGCAGAAGAAAGTAATAATTCAAGATGTTCCCAGATCATCAGGGCTGCCCGCAAAGCCAGGAAACCTTGCAGAGCCAGACTCAATCATTTTGGAAGCTAGAGCAGAAAAGATATAACAGGAGCAATATTTACTGAGAGCCACGTATGCATTTTCTCTGCAGCTCCTCACACCAACCCCAGAAGCAGATGTTCTCATCACTTCCACCGTACAAATGAAGAAGTTGTCCCGAGTCCTTTGAGCAATGCCTTGTGGATTGTTGGTGGTGGAATCATCATTAATTCAGCCCTTCTCCTGTAGTCTCAAGAGGCCTTTCTTTTCCCATCAGAATTGAAACAAATCTCTCCCATTACCAACCAACCAACCAGCTCTCCATCCCATCTTCCCCTGCAGCCACCATCTCTCTGTCCATTTTCATAGTCTTACAATGTTGCCAACTGTCCGCCATCTTGCTGTCTTCATCCCCTCATCTCTAGTCCCATCCTCATCCTATTTCAATCTGGTTTCTGTCACTCTTTTGTCCCTGACCCGTCTCACTGGGGATGTCACCATGTGTTTATGTAGAGAAGGAAAGATCCTTTTCTATACCCATCTCAGGTTCTCCAGCTGGGGTCCTTTCAGGGAAATGGGCTAAAGAGAAGACCAACAGGAAAACAAGCAGGAGCGTATGAACACAGGCACTTCACAGGTACATGTGAGGCCACTGGACAACGAACAACCCAAAGAGGTCCTTAGAACTTGGACTTCCATACCATCTGAACTGAAAGAGGAAGGGGTTTTGGGCTTCCTGGAGGGTAGCAAGTTGTGGGAAGAGGGCCAGGAGAAGTATGGTAAACAAGGGTTGTGTGGTTCAGCTTGTTATGCAGATGTAAGACCTACCTTCTTCAGGGATGAGTCTTGTCCTCCTGGTGTGGGAGATGGAGACACCTTTTACAAATGGAAATTGCCTTTATAAAAGGAGAGTTTTCTCTGCACTTGTTGGTTCTCAAGGGCCTTTAGCTCAAAATAATCCATATGCCAAAGGGGCATTTCTTGGGGTGGCATATTCTGGCACCCCATATTTGCATCCAATCCACACAGTCAGCCCTCAGACTACCTCTCTGGGATGCATTATGGCCCAGTTACGACACTGCCAAAATGCCCCATCTCGAGGCGACTTCCCACCACCCAGGAGGACCTCTCTCCAGTCTCCTTTCTCTCTTCCTTGACCTCAGGGCCTGGCCCTCAGCATTCTGCTCATCCACCCTGTGGGCCTTAGAAGGCCTTTCCCCTGGACTGCTCCTGGATTCCCTCCTTCACCTAGAATAGACTTTTCTCCTGTACTCAGACCCACTTCCCCCACTGCTTCCTAGACTCTCCATCTGGAACCAGAGGAGGCACATCAAGTGTGACATATCCTAAACAAGGGGCCAACGAACCGTCCCCTCACCTGCTTACTGTAAATTGAGTTTTATTGGCGGGTAACCAAGAGCGTTTGTGTATATTGTATATTGTCTCCGGCTGCTTTTGGGGCTATAACAGCCGAGCTGAATACTTGTGACAGAGACCCCATGGCTGGCAAATCCTAAAATATCTATGCTGGCCCTTTAAGAAAAAGTTGGCCAACCCCTACCCTAAGCCGCCTCAGCTTCCCCTGCGGTTTCCCATCTCAAGAAAGGTTATCGCAGGTGACCTCGACTCGTCTGTTCCTCCACACATCCACCCAATTGCCAAGTCTTTAGCTTCTGCCCACTGAGTTTCCCTAGAGTTTGTGCGCACTGCCATGCTCCCAGCGTAACTGCCATCCCCTTTTGCTCTATTGCCCGCAGGAGCTCTGAACCGGCCTCCTTAGCACCTTAGCACCTCACACTCCACACAGCGGCCGGCTGCTTTTCTGAGTAATACAAACTTAATTGTCATTCCCCTGTTTACAACAGTGCTTATGCCTTTAGGTTGAAATCCAGGTTCTCTTGCATGAGTAAAAAGGCCCTCTAGACCCCGACCCTCCCTGAATCCTTGGCCTCCTCTTATTCGCTTGCCTGTTGTGCAGGGCCACCAGAGCTTGCTCAGGTTTTTATGGTTCTTCTGGCTATGCCATCTGTTGGCCTCTGTCCTGGGCCCTCATACGTTATTCTCTGTGCCAAGAACTTCTCGGATTCCCTCCCAGTTCTTTCTCTGATCTATCTGTGTGCCACGCCAAAGCCAAAATGACCTTCCTAATGTGCAAACCTGGCCGGTTCCCAGCTCTCCCACACCTGCCCCCCGCAACCCTTGGGGTCAAGCGCTGGGGCTAGGGCCTGGATTGCAAAGCCTTTTGTGAGTCAGCGTCTCCAGGGCCTTTCCCACCTCCATCCTCTCTGTTCCTCTGGCCTCTCACCTTGCTCCCACCATCCTTTAAGGGAACAGCTGGGAGCTGTTTAAGTAGGAGCAGCTGGGGAGGAAGAAGGAACACCTGGTGGTGTCAAGGAGGGGGTGTTCTGCAGCATCCGACTTGACCCAGACATCACGTGGCCTTAAAAAACTGTGTGAAAAGGGCCCAGGGGACTTAGCAATAGAATGGGGATGGTGTGAGCCATTTCAGCAAAGTGCTGGCCCAGAAGCCAGAAGCATCAGGCAGGAGAGTGCCCCCTCCCCCACTGTTCTAACCTAGTGGGGGAGAGGTCGTCCCTTCCATGTGACAGATGGGGCAAGTGCGGCTCAGTGAGGGGAAGTGATTAGCCCAAGTTCACATAGCATGTCCATGGAAGAGCTGGGACCTGAGTCTGAGAGCAGGGTGAGTGTCGGGCTCAGTGTATTTCTCATTTCTAACCCCAGCAGCCTTGCACCCCATTCCCCATTGAGCTGTCCTCCAATGGAGGTGAGCTTTGGCCACACCCACAGCAGCTGAGCCTCTTCTGAACCTTTCTGTTCTATGGTGGCTGGCAGCCCTGAGTTCTGGAATGCACCAGCTCAGCTTGAATACAGCTTGAGAAGCAACAGAATGCACCCACTGCCAGCAGCCACAGCTCAGATACCTGTCACCACCAACAGCACAGCTGGGTGGGCGTCACAGGCTGGGGCAGGACACTCAGGAAAGCTGGCTTGAGGAACAAATGTCAGGGTCATTTTTCCATCTGTTCACATGTTTAATTCCACTAGTGAATGGAACACGAGGCAGGTACCAGGGAACACTGATCAACCAGACAGGGAGGGTTCTGCCTTCCTGTAACTTACTTTCTAGTGAGGGAGATGGACATCCAACAGGAGCATGGGGGTAGGCCTCCTCGATGGTGCTGAATCCGAACAAAACCCACTGACCAGCAGGATTCGCGAAAGGGAAAGCCATCTGGAAGGTGATGCAGGGCTTTAGCTTGGAGTCAGCCTGTCTGGGAGAAAATCCCAGCTGAAGCTCTCCCTGGGTGATCTCTTCCCCTCTCTGCGCCCCAGTGTCCAGACCTGTAAGATGGAGAGAACGCTGGGGCATTCATGAGACATTAACTGTACGGGATGGCTTAGAACAATGCACGTGGTAGATAATGCACTTGGAAAAGTGGGTTATTGTTGGCCACAGCTGAAGGTAAGAAGCTGTGGGATCAGAAGGCTGCCCAAGCCTTGCTATGGTTCTGGAAAGCCTGGGGCAGAGAGGGTGCGTGAGACCCGCTGGGTCCTGCCTTCATGAAGCTGACAGTGAGCGGATGATGGGCAGCCGTGACGAAAGTTACTGTAACCTGAATGTCAGCTGGAGCCCCATTCCATATGCTTCCCCAAGGTGTCTGCACCTTCCCCAGGGCTCACGCATGACCTGGATTGCACCCCCACTGGCTCTGCACACCCCTCATGTCCCTTCCTACAGCTGTCCCCTCCCTCTTCCTGCCAAGTCCAATGTGGAACTCACCTCCTTTCCTCACTTAGCACAGAACCCAAGCTGCACAAAGCCTCAGGACATGAAGGAAACTTCTGGAATGTTTATGGAGGTGGATGTGGGTTCATATCACAGCTGCACACACCAGTGAAGATCGACGGCTTCTATTCCCACCAGCTTTGCTACTAGCCACCAAAGGGCTCACCTCTGTCCCCAGGCCTCCTCGTGAGCAATTGCCCTCCCACTTTCTTGGAACAGTTCAGCTCCCTCTGACCCTCACGCTAACCTGACTCCAGGCCCCAGGGCCCACTCTTCCTGCCAAGGTTTATTTCTCTACTGATAAGGTGGCTCACAGCCCCTCCGCCCACAGGAGGAGCAGCTGCCACAGGTTTGGGTTCTGATGAATGGTTGTGGATTTCCCGTCTCACCGGGATCGTGGTAAGCACAGAGGCCGGAGCGTGGGAGGAGGCGGTTACCCGACTCTGGGGTTCAGGGATGTCCCTGAAGGAGGACGCACCTCTGCACCGAGACGCAGCACAGAGGAGAGTTGGAGGAGGTGAGGCTGGGTGGGGACAGGACGCACAGGGGGATGTCAGGAACTCTCCGCGGCCACCTCCAGCCCCTTACCCCCATCCGTCCCCCCCATGTGGAGCTGGAGCTCTGCAGTGGGATGGTCTGGGCTGTTAGTAACCGAAACTGAAGACAAAGAGGCCAAAACGTAAGAGCATTTCCTGTCTCCTGGGCTGAGATGTGGGGTACCCTTGGGTCCGGGGGTTCAAGCACTGTCACCTGGACTCCGTGTTTGTCCGCCTCTCCACCCGCCTCCCTTGGGGGCTGGCTTTATCCTGGGCAGCGTCTCCTGGTGAGGCACACAGCAGCGGCTCCGGGCAGGCGCTTGTCCTCCTTGGGGCCTCCTGGACCCCAGTATGGGGTCTCCCAGACGTGGCCTGCAGTAAAAGATAAACTGAGGCATATTAAAAATGTTAAGTTTAGCGGCACCCGGGTGGCTCAGTCGGTTAAGTGCCTGCCTTGGGCTCAGGACATGATCCCAGGGTCCTGGGATCGAGCCCTGCATTGGGCTCCCTGCTCACAGGGAGCCTGCTTCTCCCTCTGCGGGCCGCTCCCCCTTGCTTGTGTGCTCTCTCTCTCTTTCTGACAAATAAATAAATAAAATCTTCACAAAAAATGTTAAGTTTCCTTGAGCAAAAATCAGTTCGAATCAGGCAGTATCCAGTGGAGCAGACAGTAAGGCTCTCTGAGGAGCTGGTATAGGCAGGAGGGAGCAGGAACCGGGAGTTGTACTAGGCACACAAGCAGGCTGGCTACTGCAAGGCCACCTTCCTTTAGGGGACAACAGGGGTCTGGCAGGCACATTACTTGGCTAGTGCTGATCGGACTATTCCTGATTGACTGATTTAGGATTCCATTTCTGGGAGTGCCGAAATTGTAGTCAAATCTTGGTGTGGTGACACAGAGCTCAGCATAAGCAATTCCATTTTGGGCCTGTTGTCGTGTTTTTTGACGGTCACATGGGCGGCCCAGGATGACTGGCTGGGTCAGAAGGGGTGCTTCTCTGCTCAGCCCCCGCAGCCTCCCGTTCCCATCTGGAAACCTCAGCGTGGAGGTGGAAGGTGGGTGGACTGTGAGCAGGTCTATCAAGGCTCTGGCCTCTCTGAAGCTTGGTGGCTGACCCTCAGCGGGTTTAGCCTGGGACTCCTTTCCTTCCTCCCCAGTCGCTCCCGCCAGGATCGTGTGGGAGCCCGTGTGGGGCTGGCTTCCACCTGAGGGACGTTGGTAAGGGCCATGGGAAGCCGTTCCCTTGGTTCCGTTACATTCTGTGGGGCTCCTTCTCTGCTGACTGGAGATTCTCCTCGTGGGTTTGATGAACTAAGCTGCCATTTTGAGGGAGCCCATGTGGCAGGGACCCTGTAGACGGCCTCTGGGATTTACAGGTGGCTTCCAGCTGTCGGCCCACAAAACCTGGTGCCTCCGCTCAGGACAGAGGGGAGATGCGGGAGGTTGGCAGGGGTCGACTCACAGTCCATGTGTAAAACTCTCTCATCCTCCTCAAGTAGGGAAGTGAAACAGGGATTCTACTTGAGAACGGAAAGGTCTTTCCTGATTCTGCGTCGGGGCCCCACGCCAGATTCAGAGGCTGCTAACACGGATTGGGGGGCCCTGCAGGCCTGTGGGCAGGCTCGTCTACACTCACTGTGAGCGACGTCAGAAACCCAGAGGGAGAAAAGCGGGGAGGGGGGAATGGGGGTTCTCCGTGCCTGGCCCTGCAGCCCAGCCAGGAAGGCTTCCAGGTGGAGGTGGAAGCAGAGGCCTTCCGAGTGAGCAGCCTGTGGTCAGAGAAGATAGCACCACCTTGCCCTTGACCGCTGCAGCGTCCCGGGCTGTTCCACACTGTGGTGGCGGCTACTGAGCTTCCCCTTGCCTCCTCTGTGCTCGGAGCTCCCCGTTTCCAAGTATTTCCTTCCCAGAAAATGGGAATTCTTCTCCTCATCTCGCTGACTTGAGGTCTTCTAAGCTCCTGGCCCCGTGCACCTGAGAACTGAGGGGTTCTCTCTCTTTGCTGCCATTTCCATAATTGGCTGACGGTGTCCCAAAGGTGAGCAGCTGTTTCCTCCTGTTTCCCGGGGCTGACTTCCTCCCAGGGAGAGACCAGAACTTTCCTGGGAAAGTGTTAATTCAAGCAAGCAATGGGCTCAGTCTGTCCCCAAAGAGTGTTAACAGCAGCAGCCCAGAGACTGGCCAGCTAAGGAAGGAGCGTGCAGTCAGGCAGTGCAGGTCGGGCAAGGCAGTGGTGGGACCATGCTGACCGCTGGTTTATGGGGCAGTGAGTCAGGGTGCCTGCTTCTCCTGCAGTCCCAGAGCCAACGTGTGACCTATCCCAATCCACAGAGCAAGCTCATTGGTGGGGGAGGCAGTGAGGATGCTTCTGAGACATGACTGGGTCTCTGCCACATGAAGCTGCTGGAAAGCAGAGGAGACGTCGCAGAGTACCATGCTCCTCAGGGTGGAGGACGCATCTAGGGTGAAGCATCGGGAGCCAGGTTCTAGATGTCGACACCCATCTCCTCTGCACAGACAGGTGCACCTTCGTTCAGGGGCCATCTTCAAAGCTACCACCTCCAGACCACGTGGGGAACGCACAGAGAGAAACGCAGTGCCCCACTGCAAATCCCAGCCCAGGCCTACAGAACCTCCCCGTGTCTCTTGAAAGGGGCATGGTGGCAGCTCAAGGTTTTCTGCAAAGATCTGCTACCATGAAAGATGTCTGGAAAGGACTGCCAAAGTCTTTAAGAGCCGTTTAGTGTTGGAATTTAAAAAAATGGCACTTCATGAAGAAGCAATCCACCCCAACATTCAAGTGTTGTCTAGGTCCTTTCAGATTCTTGTGAGGGGGTGCGGGGCAGGTGTCACGGCGGTCTCAGAGGAAGGACTTCTCCATGGAATCGATGAAAGTCTTTCCTAAATGGGCTTATTGGAAAAGCATGGTGGGCAGTGACCAAAAACAAGGTAACCTGCAAAGTGGATTTCTCTCCCAGGGTGAGAGAGAGGCCAGGAATTATCTCAGGTTTCTAACCAGAGGGGTTTGTAGTTACTGGATTTGCCCCACAGGTGATTATACACTGGAACCTGACTGGAAACCTCGGAGGGCCCTGAAAATGTCAGACTACTTCACTCTCCCAAAAACAGCTGGATTTTCAGAAGAGGTGAGAAGCTGGGGAAACTCATCGTGAAATGAGGACAGGACTGGACTGGCTTCTCGTCCCTCCCCTCAGAGAAATAACACAGCACTCGGAAAACTCAAATTGATGCTTGCTTTGTAAAGTTTATTGACAACTGTTTGGTCCCAACACACAAAACAGCACTTGAACCACAAAAAAAAGTGTTCAAACAAAGTAGACAGTTAAGAAAAACATCTCTTCCCCCAAGCCCAATCTGAAACAAACAGTGCAAGATGGGAAAGGGGGTTGTGGTGATAACTTTTTGTCTTTATTTTCCCTTTAAACAGATATATTTCATCTTGTACATCTTTCCACCCAGAAATAAAGAATTTCTTTGTCTTAATTCTCATACATCATTTCATCACATCATTTAATTAAAGCCTCTGGATAAAAAAATAGATAGCAATCAGACTGGCCATTGTGGAGCACATAACGGACACGAGCTCACACTGTATTTATTCTTTTATCTTCCAAAAGTGATGGCTGGAGTCACACATGCGTCCCAGACTGCCTGGCGACTCCAGTGAATGGCTGGGTTCAACCACACTCCTATGACAGTGTGGGCCTGCAGGCTCTTCTTTGACTGCTGCCCAAGGAAGCCGCTCTGAGACTATTCCTCGTGACTTGTAACGGTACCTCTGATGTTTTAAAGTCAATCCCGCCTAGGCGAGCAAAACTAAAGTCCGAGAGTTGCAAACTCAGCCTTAAGAAGTCTCAGAATAAGGCCACTGAGGTTCTCGACATGAACTTTCTCACACTAGTTAAAAAGCTTCTTAAAAAAGAAAAAAAAAATTGCACATCTGCATTTGACTTCCTGCTGTTCTATGTCTGTAGGACAAATGCCTTCATTCGGAGAGGCTAAGCGGACGGCCACACTGCTTGCGAGATTTTTCCAGGCTTGTTCCATCTCGACTGGGGCCATGTCTGGAGAACTGGGAACCACTGGCTTCATTTTAAAGATTTTGGGGAACAAAAACCCAACTTGTAAAAATCTCTCTGGAGCCCTTGTTTTGTGGCATTTTATCAAAATGCTGGCTATGAAATCAGAGCCCATTTTCTGGCTTTCTAGAAATTACAAAAGACAAACATTTCCCCAAAAGAAACTATCTCAGTAGTGGAAGACCTTATGCCAACAGGTTCTTTCTGCTCTATGAATGAATCCGCCTTTTTGCCTAACAAATACAACCCATTGTAAATGTCAGGTTTCTCCAGGAGGGGCGAGAGGCCACCCGTCACCGGATGCCCCCGTCACCTCGAGGCGAAGGTCATTCCACAGGGCAGTGCTCCCTCAAAGGCTGGCTTTTCCCAAATGCCAACATCACGACACCACAGAAAACCCAAACATGCTTCCAACAGTGAGAAGTAATAGTAAAACCAGACACTATTAAAAGAGCCAACACACACACACACACTCTCTCTCTCACACACATAAAGCTTCCCAGCTACCAAAACCAGGTTTAAAATTACAAATACAAGGTTAAGATGATCAACCTTGGCCTTCACACGTATAGATAGAGTTTCTGTCTCTTCCTAGTGGAAAGAGTATCGATATCTCTCCTGTTAAAGCACCTTGCCCCTCAGCTCTGATTTGTAATTTATGCATTTCATGCATATTTTAGAAAATCAGACTCTCTTCCCAACATTGCCGCTTGACACACAATACTGTGTGCTGGAATTCAAATGCTGACTTTAAATTCATGACATCAAGACCATTTCCTTTTCCTTAACCTAATCCATATCACACTGGAACGTAACATAAAAGGGAAGCTTAAAACATCCTCAACTGTCTAGAAAGCTCCTACACGGCACCCCGCAGTGGAAACAGTGTTAAAAAAAATCTGTGATGAAGCCACATTTGTCAACTACAGACATAGCTCAATAAAACAAACAAGGCACGCTTACAAGTCACATGGAAGCCAGGAAGCTTCATATCCAACCCGAAAACACATTCTCCCCGCCTTGCCTGCCCTTCTGCTTCTGTGTGGGAACACGCAGGGCCGCAGAGCAGACTCTGTGGTATCACACACCATGCACTTGATCCGTACTGTCTGGAAACACCAGTAAGAAAAGGCTGAGAGGCTATCTTATGCTACATGTAAGAGTCTACCACGGATGTGGCTTGAATGGCAGTAAAACCACTCCCTTCTAACTGAGTTCTCACCACTTTCTCCTTACAGAACACCATTACATTTCATGCTAATTAGGAAAAATTTGGTAAGATACATTAAGGATTCCTTAACAACTCCCAGGATGTTTTTTTGGGGTTTTGCTTTTTTGTTTTGTTTTTTTGTGTTTTTTTGGTTTGTTGCTTTTTCCAAATAATTAGGGGAGGAAAAAAAAGAAACACTTCAGCTCTAAAAAGCTTTGTTCAATGTCAAAGAAACCAAACGTTATGGGATACATCTGATGATGAACTGGCTTCTAGGGGGTCTGCATTCAAACAGAAAAGGCTGTGTTTTTTGAACCCACTTTTGTGTGCAGAATCAGACAGTGTTTCCCCATCCTAATTCTATGTTCAAAACGCGAGTCAAAGCTTGGTTATAGGTGCAAAGGAAAAATTGGCTGCCAATTTTACTCTATTTTTGGGTTGCTTTTTGGCTGGGCTTTCCACAGGGTCCTTGCTGGGCAGTGACTCTGAGGTTTCCGAAGAGGGGCAGGGAGGCACTGGGACAGCTGCTGAGATGCCAGAGGAGCTGGAGTCCGAGGCTAGGTTAGTATTCTTTACTGGTACTGGAATTTCAATTTTCTCTTCTTGGTTTAAAATCATAATTTCTGTGAACACCAAAAAGCAAACACATTCAGTTCTAGGACCTGCAAGACGTGTGGGGTTTTTAGTTTCTCCCTTGTATCACCTCAAAGAATATATTTACCATCACCTACCAAACATCACGCCCATGCTGTAATTTACGTACCAGCTATGTGGCCAACAAGTCACGTGAGTCAGATATTTATAAATAAACTGCACCTCAGTTCGCTGACTCCCTGAGATTTCAGAGTTTTAGAAAGCTTCGTTTTTGGCTATAACTCAACGGGCAATGGTGTAGAAACATTTTTTCGCCAGTTTGGATTCTCTGCCCATTCACTCTGTCAGGTAGTTAAAGACCCATGAGACTCATGGGACCTAAAGACCTTCCCACGAGGAGGGGCCTCACTGTCAGGAAGCCCCAGCCTGTTCCACTGACGAAGGGCTGTGCCCTGCATGGATCTAAGGTGGGCAGAGACAGGGAGAGAAGTGCACAGAGGCGGAATTACCCTGAAATATCCAGGCAGTGAAACACAGCCATTTCCTGCGGTGTTTACGGGGCTGCTCTTCTCTGCCTGAGCCCCCACATGCTGGGCCTGCTGCACATACAGGGGGCTGCTTCTGTGTCTAAGAGATGTACTGTAGCTCAGACTCCCACCATGTGTGCAAGTGCAAGGGGCCCTCGCACCAGAGGCGCAGAGAGGCCAGAGTGATGCAGGCATGCAGAGCGCTCGCGCCCTTCTCAGGCCAGCACACAGGAGCACGGCACACAGAACTGCCCACGCCATTCCAATTCAGTTTCTCTCCCTGGTCCCACGCGTATGGCTGAACACGCGCAGACCAAATGCACCACACCCGCAACCCCACGGGTGCACTGCTATCCGTGTCACACTGGCTCCCGTTGTGCCTCCCAGAGGAGCACACTCCTGCTTCTGTCACACGTTACACCTTCCAGTGGCATGTGTTTCCCGACCTCCTATTCTCCAGATAAACAGCCTCAGTTCCTTCACGGGACAACACGAGGCTGTCCCTGGTGTCCCCCTGGAGCAGTAAGTGGAGTGGAGAAGAGCTCATTGTGACAGACGAAGGTGACAGGGAAGGGCCTCGACAGAGCAGATGGGCCACCTCTCCGGAGGCCAGGTGATACAGCACCAAGACAAGAGGCTTGGGGTTCAAATCCCAGCTCAGCCACTTCCCAGTCCGGTAACCTGGTGCCAGTGTGGTCTCTGGTCGCGGTCATGTGTGCCCTCTGTCACCCATCCTGCAGGTCTTTGGTGAGGATGAGGTGTGAGCGTGCCTGGGAGCCCCGCCCAGGTCCGTGCTCACGGTAGCCAGTTTCCTGTCTCTCCTCAGCTCACCATGCAGGACCCGGAGCTCAGTCACAGATGGCCCTCCCTCTCCTGCTCATACCATCATGAGGCCCCAAGCCGGGGCCATCATTTACCTCTAGGCCAGACCAGAGCTGCTGAGCATGTGCGTGGGGCACCGGGTGTACCCCTGAGCTGCTGCACCTTTACAAAGGTGGGCCACACAAGCCCAGGAAGCCTCCGTGGGCTTCTTTATGGCCCAGCTGCATCATCCCTCCAGACCCACCATCAGTCCTGGGCTTGAGGCTCCCCGAGCCACCCCGGGCTGTGAACCCAACTCTGCAGGAAGACTGACCGGAAAAGAGGGTCCTGAATAATCAGTGTAGGTATTCTTGTGCCTGAAAATATAGTTTCTCTCCACCACCATCAAACTTTTACCATACCAGTATCGTGCTTTGATTCTTTAACCCAGAGAGAAAACGGCGCATCCTACCAGAAGGCTCTTGAGGGTGTTCCTCAAACTGAATGAGATCAGCAGATTGGAGGATGACAGGATCTGGTCTCAGCTGTGGGGACGGCAGGCACGAAGGGACGGGTGCACACAGAAGGTCCACAGGGGAGTCATTGGTCAGGCGGAGAAGCTCCTGCTCTGTCTGGTGGGGCCCTGGACAGAGAAGGCAGGCCGGGGCTCAACTCAGGACAGCAGCCTACCACGAGTCTGTGCCTGAGGCTTTCTTTCTCAGCCTTCAAGATGAAAAAGGCCAGGAAGTACTCAAAAACTCAAGGTTAACAACAACAACAACAACAGCAACAACAACAAAGCCATTAGCAGAAAGGTCTGGGTCACTCTTTGGTAAATAAAATGCCACAAGCCACGCTCTCCTGATTTGTGTTCTCACGAACAGCAATGCTTGGGGCGCCTGGGTGGCTCAGTGGGTTAAAGCCTCTGCCTTCGGCTCAGGTCATGATCTCAGGGTCCTGGGATCGAGGCCCGCATCGGGCTCTCTGCTCAGCGGGGAGCCTGCTTCCCCCTCTCTCTGCCCGCCTACTTGTGATCTCTCTGTCAAATAAATAAATAAAATCTTAAAAAAAAAAAAAAAAAAAGAACAGCAATGCCCCAAGGAGCCACAGCCAGACCAAAATAAAAAAAGTGCTCCACATCAGCTTCCGAAGAGGGGAAGTAAGTCTTTAGAAGGGATATAAAGTAGTTAAAATGAGCAAAATCTCCAAATCCTAAGACATGGGTTCCAGTTCCATCACTCCCTCACTAAGTGATCTTGGGTAAGCTCTTTTTTTTTTTTTTTAAAGATTTTATTTGTTCATTGGACAGAGAGAGACACAGCGAGAGAAGGAACACAAGCAGGGGGAGTGGGATAAGCATGTTTCCCACTGAGCAGGGAGCCTGATGATGCAGAGCTTGATCCCAGGACCCTGGGATCATGACCCAAGCCAAAGGCAGACACCCAACAACTGAGCCACCCAGGTACCCCTTGGGTAAGCTCTTTAACCTCCCAGAACTTGCGTCCCTTATTTGGAGACTGGTGGTAACTTCCCTGCAGGCTGTGCTGACAGCTGAGGGCGGGGAGCTCCATTCCCATGCTTTATAAAATGTGTAATGTGTTCTCCACAAAAAGGTCACAGTAACACTGTGAATCAGTGACTTACAGAGTCATACAAAGGTAAAAGTCTTATATGCAGCAATGGATTCAAAAGTCTTTCAATAAAGTTACAATCGCTACAGAGCTCAAGCTAGTCGATTTCTATCTAGAGGAAGCTCCACATAAAATCTGAGTGGATCAATGTTGCTTTGAGTATTATTAATGTATTATTACCAAGTCTTTCCTAGGGAAGCCCTGTGACAAAGACTCTCTCGATCCAACTTGAACCTGGCCCTTGAGCCCTCTTCTCCATGAGGTCTTGACCTTGGCCTTCTATGTCTGTCTGGTCCTTACCAAGCCCAGTCTTAGCAAGCATCTTGGGAAGTCAGTTCTGTGAGAACTCCCCACCCCTGTTCTCAGACCAAGGCCCTCAATCCTCCACCCCTGATGTCTTCTCCTGGTGATATGCCCCCACCCTCCCTCCTTGCTCTGCTCCTCAACTAAAACATCCAACTGTTTTAGTTCAACTGTTTAGCTCAACTGTTCATTCTTGTACTCAGAATTGACTTCCATCTCCCTCTTCGGGTGCAGCCAATTGACCCTAATGCAATAGTCTTAAAATACTATTTTAACCAACGTCAGAACAATTTTTTCCTCTTAAGTCTGAATTGGGCTGACATATTGCTATTACAGGGGTGTCAACATCCTTCAAGAACCTGAACCATAAAATGCTATGAAATGCAGGCTCGTTTTTGCAGGCAGTTTCCAGACTGCTTTGGAGAATATATGAGGACGGCCCACTGTAGTCCTTGCCCCTGCCCACTCCCCAGCCCTCACCCTGCCAGTTCTCCAAAGAGAATTTCGCAAGCTTGGTTGTGTTGTGCCTCGCTTACCATCACTGCCTGCTCCAAGTTCGAGTTTCACAGCTGTGCCAGATTCGGGCACTGCCGGGATGTGCTCTGTGGCCAAGGGCTGGTTTTCAGGATGGGTGGGAGTGAGCCCGAGTGAACTCAAACGACCTGGGGGACCAAGAGCAGCCGTCAGAGGGAAAGGTCAGTGAGAGAACCGGAATTTTTGAAGCGGGGAGGGGATGGGTGCTTACTTACTTTTCATGTCATTTTTTAACACTACAATTCTCTTATGACCATGTCCTTTTATCCAGACCACCTGCACACAAGACATACTACTGGTTAAGCAGTGGAAAAGGAGGGGAAATAAACCCTAAATCCAGGAAGAATGGGACCTGTTGCGCTGACCCTAATTATCTTAGAAGTTAGAAACTAACGTCAAGGAAAATTTTTCTTTACTTTCTTTAGCTTTTAAAGTAACAGAAGCTGGCAAAGACATGCACCTTATAAGAAGACACGGAGTCTAAAAATGATGAGACTCAACTTTAAAAATATTCTTTAGGGCTCTCAGAAAGAACATCTCCCCAATACCAGTTCTGGTCTGTTAAAGGAGACCGTTCTCACACAAGCAAGAGTCCTTATTTTCTCCATAAACTAGATATACCCTAAGAGAACTAATGGGGAACTTCCAGACCCCTCAAAGAGGGGTCCTAATCCTGAAAGAGTCCTCTCTCCACCTCCTCAGCGAAGCAGGAGCGGCAGCGGAGGCCCCTGGCTCCCAGGGGTCCCCCATACGCATCGGCACCCGAGTCCCAATCTCAGCCTCCCTGGGTCCTTCGCTGCCTCCTGTAATACCTTCCTGCAGATTCAGCCTCGTTACCACTCTCACCTGGGCTCCGGCCACAGCCAGGGTCCTCGCCAAGCTCCCTCGTCCCCTCCTGCTATTCTGGACACAGTGACACTGGTGCTTCTCTCCTCCAGGTCCTTTGGCTCACCCGGAGGAGCAAGGCCCTCCACAAGTACGCTCTCACTGCACTGGCAGGCCCCTGCCTGGTTTTTAATGCCCTCAATGTTCCACACTAATTGTCACTGCTTTGCATCTGGTTATGCAATCCCCTCTGCCCCGCCCTTTGTCACACAGTGCACGTCTATAAATCTTTGACCTCTCGGCTCTAAAACGAACCCCGAGCCTGGGCATGGGCCCTGCCCTTGGCCATCCTCGGAGTACCCAGAGATGGCTGCACTGATCACACTGCCTTGTCACCTGCCAGGTGCCCTGACTTTCCAGCACCTGACACCTTTCTGAGGAAAGGGGTTGCAACTTACTCACCTGGCATATATGGATTTAATAAAGGCTTGCAGAATCAAGGAGAAACGCTAGAATCAATCCTTTAATGCCAACAGTATGTTTTTCAAAATGCCTGCCATCTTATTATTGTGGCAGCATTTCCTGACTTGTGTTCAGGAAAGTGAGCCTGGGGCTCTCCAGGAAGACTCTCTCCACGCTCCAAGAACACCCACCTGAGGGATTGCTCCCAAGAGCTCCTCCACGCTACTGTAGCCATAGGTCTTAGGTTGCAGTGTTTCTCCGACATATTTGGTATAGGCCATGGAAAACTCATGGAGAAAAAGCTGCTGGTAGTGGTAAGTATGAAGTAAAGACCGAACGTTCTTGGCAAACAAATACAGGCTCGTGAGCCTCACACACTCCTCTGTCTTATCATTAGTGAAAACCTGGTTTAAGAGAAAAACGCAGCATTAGAGACTTCTAGAATGGGATGCCTGGGGGTCTCAGTAGGTTAAGTGTCTGACTTCGGCTTGGATCATGATCTCAGGGTCCTGGGATTGAGCCCCGTGTCTGGCTCCCTGCTCAGCGGGAGCCTGCTTCTCCCTCTGCCCCTGCTTGTACTGGCTTGCTCACTCTCTCTTTCTGTGACAAATAAATAAAATCTTAAAAAAACAAACAAAAAAACCCCCAACACCTTCCAGAGAGACTGGTCTTGCCCCTGCCCCAGGAGTCAGGGCCTTCAGCTGAGAGTGAAAAGGTGCCAAGTCAACTTGAAAATGGGTACTGAGCCTGGGAGGAGGGGGGCGCTCATTCAAGGATCTCCTCCGACCGAAAGTGCTGCCTTAGAGCAAACTTCAGTTCTATCTGTGCGTCTAAGACGCAGAGGTCTGGGGAAACAGCATGTCAAAAAGGAAACTGGCAGATGTGGGGTCTCAAACAAAAAGAGGCAGCGAGGAGGGGAGGCAAACCCCAGAGTGAGAAGACTGCATCAGACAGCAGGAACTGAGGCCAACAAAGCCCCTCGCCCAAAGCGGGGAGCCAAGGAACTCCATGCTGCAGGATGACATTAGTTTTCTTTAAAAAAAGGACAGGGGGCAGTAAGGGAAGAAACCCTAAAGCTCTTCTGTCCTCAAGTAAACAAAATTCTTTACCATAAACCTTTCCAGAGTCTTTAATGTGCACTGATAATCTCCAAGGGAAGGGATATTTCCCAACCCAAGGTGGCCACAGAAAGAAAGCCTTTTGTCTTGGTTCATCCATTTACACGCTGCCTAGAACCACTGTTCACATAACAGATAATTATCGGAGTTTTGAAAATGTTGGATTGATAGTTGTTTTTTTTTTTTTTTTTAAGATTTTATTTATTTATTTGACAGAGAGAGACACAGCAAGAGAGGGAACACAAAAAGGGGGAGTGGGAGAGGGAGAAGCAAGCTTTCCCGCGGGTCAGGGAGCCTGATGTGGGGCTCGATTCCAGGACGCTGGGATCATGACCTGGGCCGAATGGCTGAGCCACCCAGGCGCCCCTGTTGGATGTGATACTGTGAGAACAAACCAGAGTTGGACAGTAAAGTGGGAAAGACAGTTTTTATTCAAGAACTACCTCAAAAAAAGGAAAGAACCTCGGTGCAGAATTGGGTTCCATTCTGAATACAACAAAGAGAAGTGAAGATTTTTAGCTAAGGAGGGGGTGGTATTGGTGGATGGGAAATTACCAAGACATCCAAGGTAGTGGTCTAGTCTAGAAGGCAGCTCCCAGGAGCCTGGCCCAAGTTTGGCCAAGGAGAGAGTTTCTGTCAATATCTCTTAATTAATTAGTTATCAATCATATGCTTATATGGTAACAATGCGGTAATACTCTGCTTCCATGTCGCTAGACTTGACTGGTTAATACCCTATTTAGAACCATCATCTTTTGGAGAACTGCTTTGTTAGGTTTTTGGTATTAAAGTTGCTTTGGCTTCATAAAATGAAGTGGTTTTTGTTTCTATTTTCCTTTTGTTTTGCTTTTAACATGGCTTAGGATGGTTTTTAGGAAGTTGGGAGTTATTCTTTAAAGATAGTTAAAAGTCTAACTGTTAACCTATCTGGTCCTGGTGTCCCTTTCACTGGTAAAATTTCAATGATCTTAGACCCTCTTTTGTGGTAACTGGTCTAATTTTTTTTTTTTTTTTTAAGATTTTATTTAGGGGCACCTGGGTGTCTCAAGTCAGTTAAGCGTCTGCCTTCAGCTCAGGTCATGATCCCAGGGTCCTGGGATTGAGCCCCACATCAGGCTGCCTGCTCAGCGGGGAGTCTGCTTCTCCCTCTCCCTCTGCCTGCCACTCCCCCTGCTTGTGCTGTCTCCCTCTCTGCATCAAATAAATAAATAAAGATTGTATTTATTTCAGAGACAGAGAGAGAGAGATCATGAGCGGGGGGTGGAGGGGGGAGAAGGGTGGAGGGAGAAGCAGACTCCCCGCTGGCTGAGCAGGGAGCCTGATGTGGGGCTGATCAGGTGACCCAGGAACAGTTCAGCAGATCTCAGTAAGACAGCTCTACAGAACCGCTAGCACTCATACCTCCACTAAGTAGGGCAGACTCTTCAGAAGTTCAGTCAAGGTCATGAATCCATATTCACAGGGGTTGAGGGGAGCACTGTGGGTGGTTTCGTAGTGTCTCTTGAGCTCATCGACAGAAAGGTGGGCAGCTCCTTCCCAAGACATCAGCAACACCAGCAGCTGGGCAGTGAGGGCGCGCAGGGACTTGCGGTTGATCAGCTGAATCTGTTTGCCCGACTCCACGTCAGCAATCTGGGGGAACAAGAGGCCCAGAGTTTCCCGTTCCAGAGCGGCACACTGGCCACAGCCACCCGGTTCAGCTACCGTCCTCTGGGCTAGGGAGACCCACAGAGGGAAACCCTCTACTCCCTTCTCCTACAAGGAAGTGAGTGTGTGAACTTGTTTCCAGGCGCTGTGGGACACCAGAGGGGGCACTGTCCTCTCCCTTTCTCCTGGTCCACAATCAGAGCCAGCCATCAACTGCAGCCCTCTCTTAAGGGACTCCTTCCACTCCCCTATGGAAGGAGGTAAGACTGGCCGGCTGACACGCAGGGGCCCAAGACCCTGAACTGAAGGTTGCTGAGGTCAAGTGGGGGTAGTCTGGACTGGGTGACGGTCCACAGGGCTGCTCTGCAGACCAAAACGGTTTGGCACTGTGGGACCAAACAGCAGGTGAAGAAACGAGCAAGGGCTAACTGAGAGTGGCAGGCCTTGGGCAAAGGAACAAGGCTGAACTGAGCCGTCACTGGACTTAGAAGAGGCAGAGCTTCAGTATGCACGTGCTTAGGTGCTGGGAGAAAAACCAAGTTTATGGTTGTCTGGCCTCCCAGCCAAGACCACAGGTCTCAGAGCCTCAGTCCAGGCTGGTTCATCATAGACTCGTACTCTCTGGGGCTCTGGGTTCACAATCCCAGTGGGCCCCTAACTCAGACGCTCACCCAGAGCCAAGGCAGGAGGTTAGTGGGTAGACCCTCAACCCCACTTACTGTGGTTACAGATTTGTGGAGATTTCAATGACAGATTTCCTCTGCAGACACAAGGTTTAATCAATCAACAGATTCAAGTCTAGGGGATTCCGAGCCATCTTCTCAGATGCCCAGATCATCGCTACAACTCCGGCCTTTCAAGGAGAAAATAAAAAGCTGCCCTTCTGATGCTACTTAGAGACATCTCCTGATTCTGAACCCATGCTACACAACAGAATCAACTAGGGAGCTTATAAAAAATGCCAACACTCAGAGCACACTGCGACTAATTACATCAGAATCTCGGAGGCAGGGGTGAAGTTCAGGCATCAGCATTTCCCAGAGGCTTCCGGGAGAGGCAGCAGCAGCCAGGGCAGCACACCGGAGCCCCTCCGAATCCTCCCCATCTTAACTGCTGACGCTCCAACTCCCCACTCACTCACCCTCACTCATCAAAGTCTCTGGTCATGGCTTAGACTTACTATCCACTGGAGCCCATCACTGCCTTCGCACGAGGGGTGACCAAGCATCCAGGAGGCCTACCCCACCCGTGGCCTTCCCGTTCCTCATCCACCCCATCTCCTGGCGCATCCTCTCCTACTCGGTTCCACTCCAGACCCCCATTCCCAGGTCACACTCAGGATTACCAGCTACTGCCAACTTCCCAAGTAGCTCATGCAAACTCTCCAAGCAAACTGCACGTGAAAGAAAGCCTGGGGCAGACGCTGGGGTGGGGAGACTGGACAGAGATTCCAGTGACTGGCTCTTCTTCCCCTTCTCCAGCTTCACCTGCATGGACTCCCACGTCCTCCCAACTCAAGTCCTCTCTCTTCTTCACACGTTCCTCTTTCACCTTGGCGCAGATAGGCCATTAATTCATTGCCTTTCTGGTCATACTCCATAAACTCCTTTGTCCCTGTACCTTTTCTTTGCACCATCTGGCAAACTCCCACCTTGAGGCCAACTGTCTGCCTTCCCCCTCCCCCTCCACCAAAGCAGCCAGGTGCCACTGACCCCACGGTAGCTCTACGGGTCCCACCTCCCTCCTGCAGAGCTCCCCCTACTCCCAGCACCCCTGCCTGAGGTCCTGGCGGGTCCCAAGCACCATGTTGGCCACTTCAATCTTGAGTCCTGTCTCCTTCAGGTACCTCCTCCTCTTCCCAGTGAGGAACATCAAACTTACCGCAGCCGCCCTACACTCCCTCCCTTTGGTCAAAGTACTAATATCAGGGCTGGGCCTCCTTCCACTGAATGCCAGTTCCCAGGCCTGCCTCCTCAGGAACCCCACCCTGCCACCCTGTCTCGCCTTTGTGTATTCATCTTCTCTTCCTGGAGCAGATCCTTCCCTGTGGCTCTCACACATGCTCAAGTCTCTCAACCTGGAAGCAAAGCAGCCACCAGAAACCATACTGGCCCACCCTTTGCTGCGGTCTCCTTGCACTGTGCTTGCACTCTCCTCCCTCCAAAATACACAAGCCAAAAAGCTGCCTGCATTACCTGTCACCATTGTTGTGTCCTAGTCCTCCTGCCTCAACCCACTCCGTGTGCTGACCCCGTCCTGGCCAGCAACACTAAGTCCCGCCACTTAGCCAGGCCTGAAGGTCACGAGTCCCTCCCTCACCAGTGCTCCCAGCAGGTGGCACTGGGAGTATGCCACACCCCTCACGTCCTTCCTGCTCTCCAGCAGCTCCTTCTCTGTCTCCTGTGAAGGTTCTCGTCCCTTTCACTGGACAGTATGTAACTGGATTCCTTCCAGATCTGTAACTGGGGCTGCCCCACTTGGTACGTTTTCCCTTTCATGTCTCCCTCCTTATAGTGAGTTTTCTTGGTCCTGTGCGAGAAGCAGACTGAAACTGTCCAGCTCCTCTGCCTAGGATGGGGAGGGTTAGCTCAGCCCAGGGCGGGAAGAGGAAGTCACCCTCTCCAACCTCCTGTGAACAGCAACTAAAGCAGTTGTGCACCTGGCCTGCTCCTAAATCTACTCAAGTGAGTCAGAATCTGAAGGGCAAAGAGATCTGTGATTACAGTTTCCCCACAACGTCAGAGACCACAGTCTGCTTAGAATAATACTCCTGAGAAGAAACACCCTGAATAAAACAGAGACCTCATCAGCTCAAAAGGATGTTACTTCGGCAAGGCCTCTAAGAAACACACAAGAGCAAAAGCAAAACTCTTATCTGCCAAACCAGAGTCATCTCCTACTACCTAGTAACATATTAACGGCATACAAAGCACTTCCTGTGAAGAGGTAACTAGTGCCAGGGGTGAACAAGGAAACGCTAAGCACAGGTAAACATCCTGGGGAAGATGCTGCCTCCACATTTTCATTCATAAAAATAAACATCTGCTCACCTTTACCACATGGCAGAGTTTCTGTGTTAAAGCCGAAATTGAACTGACATCATAGTCTTGGAGACGAAACGTGTAACCGAAAGTTTTAGCATATTCGGTAAGCAGATCTGTCATCATAAGGCAGTTATCTTTTTGGGACCGAAGGAGTTTGACAAACTGGGCAGCCAGAGCTTTGAATCGTTCCACTTCCGTCAAAGTGAGGATTTTTTCTTCTCCACATTCTAATACCTTGAAAAACACACAGGGAGGAAGAAGGCAAGAGTGAACTTTGATGAGTGAGGGTGAGTGAGTGGGGAGTTGGAGGATTCGGAAGGGCTCTGGTGTGCTGCCCAGGGAGGAGGAAGGACTATTCATGGAATTAAAGGCCATATAAATGTATATACACTTAGTAACTAAGAAGCACTCTGGGGTTCTTCTATGGACATAGAGCTTCAGTTTTGCAAGATTTTAACACCACTGAAATGCACACTTAATAAAGGGTTAACTAGGTAATGTGTATTTTATCACACACGAGAAAAAATTTAAAAGCACTTTAGGAGTGGGCGCCTGGGTGGCTCAGTGGGTTAAAGCCTCTGCTTTCGGCTCAGGTCATGATCTCAGGGTCCTGGGATCGAGGCCTGCATCGGGCTCCCTGCTCAGCGGGGAGCCTGCTTCCCCCACCCCCTCTGCCTGCCTCTCTGCCTCCTTGTGATCTCTCTCCCTCTGTGAAATAAATAAATAAAATCTTTAAAAAAAAAAAAAAAGCACTTTAGGAGTCAAAATAGTAATACTAGTAAAATCAACGACAGGAACCTGGTTCAACTTCACCTGGCTTAACAGCCAAGCATTCATATCACCTCACAGACTCATCCCCATCGCCGACCTCAGAGATTTAAAAAGTATGGCGCTAATGGAAGGATATTCCATTTAAGAAGTCAAGCTATTTAATTTTTTTTCAATAATTACCCTGAAACAAGTTTGAAGAATGATTCCTTTGTTAAAGGAAAAAAACACACATTTACCTAAAAATACTAAGTAATGAGCCAACAACACAGCTTCTCTGATCAAAATATTTAAGGTTTTCCTCTTATTTCCTAACTCCCTACTTCCCAGGGAAAATAGACCTGGAAAAGAAAAATTTCCCCCATATACTGTTCAGAAAAGGGTAACTGGAATCTCTTCACTCACTTGTAAAATATCAGGTATGGCTTCAAAAAGTTCAAGTAGTTTGGTAAACCCATAGTATGCGAGTTTGCACTGCCGGCCAAAGTGGTGGTGGTAGGAGGGGATAAATTTGTTAAAGGGCATCCGGAAGTGTGGCTGGTGCCGCAGCAAATCGACAACATCCTTGGAGAACTGTTTTGTCCTTTCTATTTCATCCTGGGTACGCTCTTAAAAAAGAAAAAAATAAATCACAGTTTTTTTCCATTTGTTTGTGTTAAACCTGACTGCTGTATTAGTCCTATGCACAGATGACAAGAGATACCATCTTTGCCTTCCAAGCACACACAACCTAAAACAAACACGTTCATGTTCTCTCTGGAGGATGGTTTTCAAACTCACTCAAGGGCATAGCACCAGGAAGCCAGGAGACTATTATGGTATACTATGAAAGACACATACACACCCATGCGTGTGTGTATACGCACACACACACCCATATAGCCTTGCAAGCCAGACGTATTTTCTCTAGCTCTCTGTCCCTCACCCCTATCCTGTATATCTGCATACAACATACATCCAGGTCTCTGAACCTGAAAGAGTCACCTAGAAATTATTTCTATAAAATTGCATTTCTGAATAGCCACATGCTTTTTGGGTCTTCTTCTGATCTTTAGTTAAAATTGCTAGCGGGACAGAGTATCAGGCAACAAAAGTTTATCAAAAGTACAGGGAGAAAAAGATTCGACTTCGATTTTTGTTTCTATTGATTTTTAAATTAGAATCCGGAAGACTGACGTGTCTCACTCCAAAAGCTTTGGGGTATTATGATTCCATGAACAGGAATGTTCTGCAGGAACACAGGTTAAGAACCACTGATTAATAATACTGGGAGAACATGACAGTAGGAGGATGTAACTTTACCTACCCCAGCTCCCAGACCTCAACCGGAATGACCAAAATGAGAAAGACAGAACAAAACATTTGCTTGGATCCTCTTTTTTCTCAAGAGTGCACAGTCAAGTAGCTCAGTGAAAGAGAAGAGACAAGCAACAGCCATGGTAACTGAGTCTCAGCTGGATAATTACGGTGTCAACAGCCCCAGAGAGGCTGAAGAAGGCATTTCAAGAAAGTGCTGCTTATGCCCTTCTTTCCCCTACAGTGAATTCTAAAAAACTAGCTTGCTTTTCTTGTTGGCAAGTGGCTGCACTTGCTCTGAAGAACCTCAGATCCACTGCACAGTGATAGTTCTCACAACGCACTTTCCATGGACTCTTCAGCAACCATGGAGGTGGGGGAAAGGATACAAGATTCCGTGTTAAGGTAACCACTGAGATACGCAACTGTCTTCTAGCACATTTAAGTCAACATACCTCTTTTGGGGATACAAATCACCATTTCATTATCTTGTTGGGACAAGCAGATCGTTGTGTCTGGGATCTCTGATACAATATCGATCAACTCACAAACACCGTATTCGGTGACATCCCAATCTTTTGAGAAACACCTAGAATTTAACCAGGAAAGCGGGTTAAGAATGAGAAGTATCACCTGCTAAATTAACTTTTAAGTCTTCCTCAAAAATGCTAAATAGAAAATATTAGATAATTATTTTAAATTTGTGGGAAGAAAAAGTGTTTTGAAATATTCGCTTTCCTTTTTTCTCCCCTTCTCATCAACTCACCAATGATAAGCCTGTGAGAACTCCCTCACAATGACCTGTTTGCTGGCTTGGGATTTGAGAAGTTTTAGTAAATCCTGAGTAAAGCGCTTCACCTGGGCCCTGTGGGTAAGGGTCAACAAACGTTTGGAGCCCATTCCGAGAATCTGCAAATCAAACAATTCGATTATTTATACTTGTCAGACCTTGGCATGTACTCTCTGGGTGATGGCATTGTCTCTCTCCCCTGTTACTGTCTCAGAGAACAAGTCCTTTTATGTATGGTATCTGCATTTTCAAATGCATGGAGATCAACAGAATGCAGAGAGTCAAAATGAACAACTGCTCAAGTGCCGGAGATCCCTACCCTCTTTTTGTTTGCCCTTTATAGCCTTTCTCAAATAGTCATGAGTACAGAAATAAAAAGCATATTATGAATCTAGGCAACTAATTTTGTCTACAAAAGACAGCTAAGGTGTTCTAGGCCATTTTATAAGCTAGAAGCTGTTTTATGGGTACGAAGCTATAGGACAAACTAAATTAATAGGGCAAAGCCTCCTTAGGAACCAACGCTAGGCTCCAGCCCAGAAGCTGGTCTTTAACTCACTAATGAGAGCTACGCCCGTGTTCATGGCAGCTCCTCTGTAGGAGTGAACGATCCTGGAGAGGCCTGGGCTCGGGAGAGGACCGTCTACAGAGATTAGAAGGAAAATACTCCTCAGTGCTCTAAGGTGTTCCTTCTTTATGCTTAAACTCAGTTTTCTGGAAAAACTGAGAAGCTACCTCGAATGAGGTTACCAGCTATCCTGTTTCTTAGAAGGATCCAAGGACATGGAGGAACGTTCCTGCCATTAAACAAATAATCCTTAAGCTTTCCTTACCTGCAACACATGAGGCACGGCTTCCAATAATTCTATCAGCTTGGAATACCCATAGTCTGATACCCGACACTGCTTTGCAAAATGGTGGTGGTAGGATGGGATGAAATTACTAATGGGGATGACACAGGACGGCTGGCTCTTCAGCAGGTCAATCACTTCCCTGCTGAACTGGATCAGCTGGGGGTTGCCCACAGGACTTTTAGAACGCAGAAGCCAAGGGTCTAGATAGGGGGAGAAAAAGAGAACATGCCTAAGACAGGATTTCACCCCTGAAAGAAAGTTAACTAACTTCACCCTCCCTCCCCTGGCGCGACCATAACCAAGGAGGTGAGACCAAAGGGCCACTGTACTTCTCGGCGTCTACACTCTGGTCCCGTATAATCTGTGGATGAGCCCAACTTCTTTAGGGGCTGGCAGAGATGCTTTACCACTACTTCTTAAAGTCCTGTAGTCAAAGTAAAGCATAGCTCAGCAGAGCGTTAACTTAAAGCCGAAGTGAAATTACACAGGGTGTCTCCAACTTATAAACTGGTTTTTTTTTTTTTTAAAGATTTTTTATTTATTCATTTGACATAGAGAGAGAGATTACAAGTAGGCAGAGAGGCAGGCAGAGAGAGAGGAGAGAGGAGGAAGCAGGCTCCCCGCTGAGCAGAGAGCCCGATGCAGGCCTCGATCCCAGGACCCTGGGATCATGACCTGAGCCGAAGGCAGCGGCTTTAACCCACTGAGCCACCCAGGCGCCCTAAACTGGTTTTATTTCAAAGATTCATTTGTAACTTGGTCCCATGGAACATATTTTCCGACAGAAACAAAGTTATAGATGGGCAGCAAGCATGTAGCCCAGAAAAGTCTAACTAACCTGTAGGGAAGCTGAAAACATTGCTCAGGAAACCATGGAAAGCAGTAATGCAAAACTAGCTGATATAAAACTGAGTAAGAGGGCGCCTGGGTGGCTCAGTGGGTTAAAGCCGCTGCCTTCGGCTCAGGTCATGATCCCAGGGTCCTGGGATCGAGGCCCACATCGGGCTCTCTGCTCAGCGGGGAGCCTGCTTCCTCCTCTCTCTCTGCCTGCCTCTCTGCCTACTTGTAATCTCTCTCTCTATGTCAAATGAATAAATAAAAATCTTTAAAAAAAAAATAAATAAAACTGAGTAAGAAAGAGATTCTTGTATTTATCTTGAATGTCCATGGAATTAAGAAAGAGTTTTAACTGTGAAAGTGTAATCAGACGGAAACCTTTCTACAAGACTGGCAGGCTAATGAGAAAGGAGAAAGAGCACAGTGCATGGGAGCCTGCGTGGTCTAGGACTAAGGGGAAAGGCAGGAGAAGGTGGTAAGCAAGTTCTGATACAAACGTTTCTCCTTCCCTGATAATCCTTACCTTTCTTCCCATAGGGGGAAGAGCAAAGGAGGAAGTGTTTGGGGTCAAAGAGAAGGAAGTGTCCATAGGAAGGCCACAATTTTCAGATCTGTTCACACGTGGCGGGATTAAGACCTGCAGCCCGGGGGAGGCCCGGAACTCAGAAACTCACCCAAAGCTAGGTTTATATTTCCTAGTCCTTTATACTGAAAGCTAAATCTGTTTCCACATTTATCAAAGTCAGAAATGTTGACCAAAACAAATTTCAAAGGTAAAACTGCATTTAGGGGTATTTCTTTCAAATACCTGAAATGATTTTTAAAAGGCCAGTCAAGTGACAAGCCAAAAAGCTTCACAAAATTAGGTGGGTCTAAAGGTATTCAAAACCGTGAAATGAAGGTTTTAAATTTTTTATACAACTTACACTGGTACTTGCCAAAAGTCTGGTTCTGTCAGACCTCCAGCACTTTAGAGTACTTTCAGTTTTTACAGCGTCAGAGGAGACACTCATGGCGCTTTGTGCTTGGCAGACAGTGCTGCTGTACAAGATAAAAGCCAACGGCCTCCTCTCACAGGAGCCAGTGGCTCAGAAAAACCGAATGCCTGACTCCTACCTGTGTTTGGAGGCGGGGGCTTGTTGTGAATCCATTTGACCACTTTGACGCCATTCTGTGCAGTGGCAATGTTTACACCCGGAACACAGGTGATGAGGTGTTCTAAGGGAACACCCCCTTGATTCTCCTGCACTACTTCCAGTTCACCAAACTCAGCAGCGTAACAATCTGGAAAGCTGAAGTGGGGGAAAAGAAGGCCAATCAAACCAATGGAAAAGCAAAGCACCTGCTAAACAGAAATCTTTATTTTAATATATCCATTCACAAATCATTTCTCCTTAAATCCTCAGGATCTGGGTTTGACCATGAAACTTCAGGTCCCAGGGACGGGGAGGCCATCACTGTGGCACTGACCTCTTTGATGCTTTCTGAGGATACCAGAAACACCCGGTGTTCCAGGACAGGAGGTGAGAAATAAGGCAGCTGGGTTCCAAGCCAGTTATCTACCTGCTTTAAGGTATCAGTGGGTTTAGGGCAAACTGAGTCCCGTGTTGGCCCCTACATTAAGTCTACTGTGTGGCCCATGGGATGGTTATATGGCCTTCTGAAGAACACCTCTCTCAAGCTTTACAAGCTACTGCTTGAGGTTGTGTACACTCTAGCAGCATGCATGCATACTTCTAGAACAGTACTTACACGACCCTCATCTCTGTGAGGAAGAAACGTTCCTATTTGCTGTTTATGTTTCTAAAAATCAGCACACGCACACAAATTTTTTTGTGGAAGTACTGAGCAGATGGATCCCATTTCAGATATACTTTACTGTAAGGTGCTAAAAATGTTAGGATGAAGCATTCTATAATACTCGCTTGGGAAGAGGTGTGGGCAGGGGGCAGACTTTCTGGAAAGAGGAGAACCAAGGCATCATATCTCAATGGCTTTGACATGTTCACCTTAATAGAGGCACGGTGCCCTCGTGCGTCTGCAGAAGACTATGAACCTGAGGCGCAAATGTCTTCAAAGAGAGAATCACAAAAGGAATCTTATAGGAGTCTGGATCAAATTCATGCTCACTACAGAAAAGAGAACACGACAGTTAGCTGATGATTTGCAAGGTAACTGTAACAGCTATTCCACGATCTTATGCAAAAGAAGTCTTATGACTTCTAAAGGGAAATGAGTGTTATACCTGAAGTCCTTATTGGAACAATGCTGTCTGCAGACGGGCTCGTGATATTCTAACTCTTCAAATATAATTGGGCTGCAATTCGTCGAGGAGCCGTCATGCGACTGGGAAGACCCCAAGGGGCTCTGCCGGGCCTGACTGCTGGGTAGGAGACACACCAGTCTGCCATTCCCTTGCTCACGGATTGCAACCGTGTCTGTTAATTTATATAAATCTGACACATTCAACTTGTGTCCAAACCTAAAAATGAGGAAAAGGAGAGATATGCTGGCTTAGAACGTTTTTCTTTGGTTATATGGAAATGCCTGTGTATCTGATGAAATAAGGGGTTATTGCCAAGAATAGAGAATTTGTCTCTTCAAATGTAAAACTGGAATAATTCTACTGTAAATTCATTCACTACCAAACTAGTAATGCTTGGCACTTCTTCGAGCCACCTCTGGCTCACTGCCCATTAGTCACTATGTCATTTGGTGCTTATTCCTCGAACCCTATACTTTCTGTAAATGACCTCACCTAATTTTCTGAGATGGAAACCTATAGAATATGACCTCTTAACTTGGCTCCCCCAAACTGGAAGTCCCTCTGTATTACGTACCCCTCTCACCATCTCTGCTCTCCTCCCTCAGAAGAGGTATACTCCTTTTCAGCTACTCCCTCACCTCATCTATGCCTCAACTTGCTGACCTACATTTCCAAAGGGTCACCTCCTCGATCGCGCCCCCCCCAACACAGGTCTTTCACATTTGGGAACTTAAAGGCACAGGCTCAGAAGGCAGGAAGATTTGAGTTCACATCCTGACCCAACCTGTGTGACCTCAGTCACCTTCTAGAACCTTCTAGAACTACTCTAGGCCTCAGCTTTCCCAAATGCAAAATAGGAAGATAATACCTACCTCACAGGGTTGGTATGAGGATTAAATGTTATGTCTGGAAAGAGCTTGGCACACGTTAAGTGCACATTCAACATTGTTGCTCCAGTGGTTTCTTCCCAGGGCCCTACACTGATGCTCAGATGTTCCCCTGACCAAACCTGGCCTCATGCCCTTGCCCTCACTCAAGCTGTCTGCCCCTGCACACACACACCCCCGGTGCTCTTGCTCAGTCCTGTAACCTCGTCGTGCCTCTAATGGAAACAGCTGCTCTCTCAGGCGCTGCTCTGCCATTTTACCATCTTGTCAGCCTGCTCCCCCCAGGATTTTATTCACAGGGCTCTGTAGGGATGGTTCTCAAGTCACCAGCAGCCTCCTCCTCCCTTCCGAACCTCATACCATCCCCACATGTCCTGATGTCACCCTAACCTCTGGGTTCTCTCCCGCTTCCTGTCCCTCATGGCATTTCATCCAGTTCTGCCTTTCTCTGGGTTCCCTCTCCCTCCCTATCTGCTCCCCTATCCCACAATCCCCTTTAGGAAAATAACTGCCACATCTTTCTAACTTGAATGTCCAAAAGCCAAGGTTAAAAATTCACTGTACCTCCTGAACATGCTTTCTTTATTTCTCCATTTCTGGTTCAACCATACAACTATCCTCCCAGTCCATGTGGGGCAAAAAAACCCCTCAGAATCAAAATGACCTCTACTGTTTACCTTTCCTTCTACGTAAAACTAGTCACCAAGTCCTGTCCCACCGATAACTCAAACTTCGGTGTTCTAACAGCATCTGCCCAGGCTGGGGGGCCAGTGTGGCACCGTCCCTCCTTCATCTCCCTCCCTGCCCTGTACATTCCATCTCAGACTGACCCATCACCAGAAAGTTTTCCTGAAGCGTGGTTCCTGCCACCACACCTCCCCCCTCACTCCTCCACAACTCAGGGCTCCCACGGTTCAGAGAGTAATAGTCCCGCTCCTTGTTCCTTCCATCCTCATACCATTTTCTCCTCCCTGCACTTCCTTTATGACAGTTTTCTTTGTTCTATAATGATTTGTGAGTGTTTTCCCTTCCAGACGTAAGCTCCTCAGGGACAAAGGCTGTGTCCTCCGAGCCCTGTGTTCTCCACAGAGTCTCACACTTCATTCCACTAATACTTGCTGAGCACCTAGTAAGCCCTGGGTACTGACAAGACTGTCCTAAGGCCTTGTTGTCCTGGAGCTTACAATCTAGAAGGTACTCAAAAATGTTCACTCAATGAAGAACAAAACTCAGCAGTCAATTGGAAGAAAAATGAACGTACAGCTTTAGGGACTAAGGTCTAAATTTACTAAAAACAAAAGATGTTTTTAAAGCAAATCTGAAATCTGAATCTGAATACCATTGCTTTTATGTCTTTTCTTCCACCAGGCTGGAAATTCCTTAAGAGTGGCTATCACAGTTTTATGCCAATCACCAATCAATATAGAAATTCCGGAAGCTGCGAATCAGTACAGACTGGATCAATGAGGAAAAAAAAATAAACCTAACTTACTTTTTCTCATAGATATCTGTAAATTTAAAAAGAGGCAGACAGCAGGCAGGAGCATCCTGAAGAATAGACATTGCTTCTGCACTGTAAAACAAAATTTCACTTAATTAGAGAACAGATGTTATTGGACATCAACAGATGATTTCCAAGTTGTATTTAAAAAACTAAGTTCATATAATTAACACAAAGTACAGCTGACCCTTGAACAACATGTGTCTGAACTTCACAAGTTCACGTACATGTGGGTTTCTTTCGATAAAGGCAGTACAGTCCTGTAAGTGTATGTTCTCTTAAGATTTTAGTAACATTTTCTTCTATCTTACTTTATTATAAAAATACAGTATGTAATAGATATAACATACAACACAAGTGTTAATCTGTTGTTTGTTACCAATAGGACTACTGGTGAACAGTATGTAATTAGTAGTTAAGATTTTGGGGAGCCAAAAGTTATATGTGGATTTTTGACTGCATGGTGAGGGGGTTGGCACCCCTAACACCTACGTTATTCAAGGGTCCGCATGACATAAATTTACTAATTTCTGTTATGTCAAAATTAATTTTCTGGAAAAACTTAAATAAATGACTTTAGGGACAAGGTGATTAAAGAGTATAAAGTAAGACACACGGATTTTTTTCAAACTCAAGCATAAGGCTTCTCACACCTGTGTATCAGAAGAACGCTGACTACTCTGTGAGACACACACCTTGTTAACTCAGAGTAAAAGGCAGAATAGCTTGAATGTCTCCTGCCACGTTGTGGTTCATGTACTTCATGAATTCCACATGGGGGTGGAATTCCCATAGTTAAAGATACACAACTGAATACAATATATCATCCCAACTATGGTTTTAAAAAACAAAAAGGCAGCCAAAAACAGAGGGAAAACAAAAGGCAAACTGTTGAATGATCGGCTTTGAGCCACAGAATTATGGTTTTCTCCCCCTCTTCTTTTATGTTTCTGACCTTTCCAAAGTTTCTTCAATGAGTATTACTTTTATGCTAGGGGATAAAAACTGTAATTTAAAATAATGGTGAAGTACATGTCACAGAAAAAGACCTTTAAGAATTCAAACAGATTTTCAGGAGTGAGTTCTGTTTTACTTGTTTCCCCCAAAACAGGGACAAAGAATCACCAAAGCGCATTAAGAATAAAATCATCACCAGATTCCTACAATTGACATAATCATAATGCAGACTTACGGACTGTCTATTTGATATTAAGGATCTACCTGCAGGTTGAGAGCTTAGAGCTTTGTAGACCTACCCTTTACAAACAGACCAACCTTCTCCCAAGATTTGGAGGTAGTATTTCACACTTTCCAGGCTTATAAACTTTTATCGTAGAGGGCTACTATTTTTAAAACCTGTTCTGGATATGTGGTGTATTATTTCACTCCTAACTGCCTGCCAAGTTTAAGCTGTACTTCACCTTTGAGTAATGACTTGAACAAGAGTCAAATTATTCTAACTAGCTTCTTACTGATTTCTAGCTCATTTCTAAGCTCTGTCAATTAAGAATAAGCACTACTGCATATGTAATCGTCTAAGAGGTTTGGGAAAGTGATCAAATCTATTTTCTTATTTCCAAAGTTGTTTCTGGGCCAAAATGTTATTTCCTGAAATAAATGGTTTGTTTTTACCTCAGTAAAGAGAGTGATTTATTAGCAGCTCCTGTGGCAAGTGAGACCAGGATCTTCTTGCTGCCAATTTTGTATCTGTGGAGGCTATTCACCGCACTGATTGCTTCTTGTAAGTTCTCCATCTGAACAACAGCCTTGAGCTGATAATCTGTATGGGGGCTGAGCTCAACACTCTTCACCTACAGCAGTAAAAAGGAAAATGGAATGCTATGTCTACCCAGAACCCTGTCATCTTTAAACTGAAGGTGAATTATTAGGGAACATGTTTGTGGACTTCCGTGCTTCTGTGAGGGAATCTGCCCGAACTCTACACTTTTGCCAAGCAAAACCTAAGTGAACTAGGACTGGGTGACCTTCAGGGGTATGAAACTGGCCTGGCCTGACTGCACGCTCTGGCACACACAGCACTCCCATGCAGGCTCAGGAGCCAATACATGCGAGGAGTCTTTGGGGTCTTCTCGGGACCCTGCAAACACCTGGGGCATAGCCATTTTAATAATCTGCAAAAGGTGCACTTCTAGTGAACAGCCCCTAAAAACTGCACTGATACAGAAAGATGTTAACAAAAACAGCCAACGTTACTTTAGAATCCTATTTCTGTATTTTAGCAGCCAGAGCTAAATAAAATCCATCAGCATTTCATTTCCCAAAGTGCCACTTAAATCCCTGCCCATGACCACAAGTGTTTCTCCACTAGGTCTCTTGCTCTCTGGGGCTATGTCCTAAAAACTGGATGCATAGTATCACCATGAGCAGACCACAGGAAAAAGGATGGAGTTCAAACTCATTCAGTAATCCTTATATCCTGGCTGTGGTTATGTGTGTTGAATGACATTCTCTCGACTTGGAGTGCTAGCAAAGGGTAAAAGAAAGGCAGGAACAAGAGAGAAAAGGTTACCTTGCCGTGCCTGGAAAACGCTTCCTGCATGAGCTGCTGCAGCTCCTTCCGGGATAATCTGTAGTCGATGTTGCTGATCTGGATGTCAGCACCATTTGCAAATGGGTCTGGGCTGTCGGCACCGGTGCTCGGATTTGCAATGTTGAAAGCGAGTGGGGATGCTCTGTTTAAAAGGTTTGGAGACATACTCCTGCTTAAGACATACATATTGAATTATTTTTAAAAACTGTGGTTCTACTTATTTCATTCATATCATTTAGAATTTGTTCAAAGCTATATATAGAAACAGCTTTCCACAAAGCAACCAAACTAATCATGTTTGTTTTTTTTTGAATATTTGGCTTTCAAACGTACGTTTATCTTAAATATACACGGATTTAGATTTATTGTCAAAAGTACCACCTGTTGACTCCTTCTTAACCAGTACATGATTTAATATCAAAAATCCTTTCGTTGTATTATTTAAAACTAAAGACAAAATATAGGCGGGCCTAATGAGTTAATTTTCCACCTGGGGTATTTATTCTTGGTTAAATAGCCTGTGAGACTAATGTAAGGCACTTAACCTCTTCCTGGCTCTGAAAACACTAGATATTCTTGCTCGTGTGTTGTAGTCTGTCTCCACATCAGGAAAACTTTTATGTGATTTTAAAATGTAACTTTACAGATCCAAAGTCACTTTCTGGAGGGAGTCTTCACCAACTCAACAGAAAAATAAAATACTTGAAGGAGTTCACGTGCTGCAAAATGGTCTCATGGCTCCTGTCCTCCAGGCCCCGAGAAGTACTCAGTGTGAGTTTGGAGGGGTTAGATAAGTGTTACTTAGGAAATTACAGTGGTTTATAGAGACTCTTGCTTCTCAAACAGCTCCTGATAATTACCTTAGGAATAAGAATAATCAGCACGTGTCCAGTTTGGGCTTCGTTGACAATATGACAAAGTCAGGAGAAAATGGTAGGGATATCTTAACGTGCCTCCCATCCAGGCCAGGGACTCCCAGACAAGTTTCCCTGACTTCTGCTTACCCAGATTCCCACGTGGAAGAGGGAGAATGGGTGAAAAACAATGACCCTAAAAGCCAGCTAAGAGTGCGCCTGGGTGGCTCAGTGGGTTAAGCCTCTGCCTTCGGCTCAGGTCATGATCTCAGGGTCCTGGGATCGAGTCCTGCATCAGGCTCTCTGCTCAGCAAGGAGCCTGCTTCCCCCTCTCTGTCTGCCTGCCTCTCTGCCTACTTGTGCTCTCTCTCTCTGTCAAATAAATAAATTAAGTTAAAAAAAAGCCAGCTAAGATTACCCAAGGAAAAGGGGGGCTGGAGGAGGAGCGGTAGAAGACCCATCTTCTACTTTACGCACTCCTACATTGCTTGTATTCAACAGATGTTATTTTGTAATTCCTCCTCTTGCAAGTAACTACCCCATGATTAAGAAGCTAGACTCACCGAGAAGCCCAAGACTGTGCAGTGAGCAGAGGGCTGATTTGCCTTGATGTGATCAACTTGCTGAAAGCCGATGGGTAACTCACTTGGAATGGAGTCTCCTCTTTATCTTTTTTCTCTATAGGAGAACTGGTGACGCTTCGGGCACAGAGGTTCTCTTTTCTAATGGAAGGAAAAATTTCAGGGAAAGAGTCACTGGATTTCCTTCACGTTAGACAAGCATCTGTGAGAAAGAGTGAGTGAACCTACTTCGGATTGGTTTTGTAAGCAGATTCTGCCGTCCCCGAGTTCTTAGGTGCGGGCACTGCAGCACTCGAGCTTCTGTGAGCAGGTGCGGCCAGCCTCGGGTGACCTTGCTGGGAGTCACTGTTTCTAGTCCCAGTCTTCGACTCCAGGCGGCACAGCTCCTTAAAAGAGACAAGTGCGGCGGAGGTGAAAATGTAAGTACCCACGGCGTGTTAAAGCCTGTCCGGAAACATGGAACTGTGAGTATGGTCAAAAATGAAAATTAAAAAAAGGACACGCCAAAAGCAAGCGGGCATATCAAACACAGACACAAAGAAACCAAACCTACCATAAACTTCAGAAAGCAAGAGGTATCAAAGTTACCTGTAAACTTTTAACATTTGTGTTTTTTGTAGCAGATCCAGAATTTGCCTGCGACCCTTTTCCAGGCGTGGCTTTGGCACTGGAAGATTGTTCACTTGTATCTTTGATGAGGCACAATTTTGGATTCTTAAGTTTTTTGGGAGACTTCGCTTTATCGGCAATTGCACTGGAACTCTTTGTCTCACAGAGTTCTCTAGTTTTTGGAGTAAATGACACAATGATCCTATTACCAAAGACATCTTCATTTTCCATTCGCTTCTGAGCCCGTTCCGCACTATCTTGGTTTATGAAGCGGAGAATCGCACTGCAGCCTGTGATACTCAGCACTTTCCCACCACAATTATCAGACAGGCGCCTGAGCCTGTTGCTGATGCTCTTGCCATCTTTATTTGCTGGTAGGTTATAAACATAGAGCAGAGTGTGGCACTGCTGATACAGAGGAGAAGTGTTACAACAGGTTAACTGAGGGGCACACATTCAATTACATAATTAGAACAAGGAGTGATCTCCAGGCTTAAGCTAACGGCCTCAGCCTTGGAGGGGAGGTCACAATGATGTAGAGGGGAGAAGGCAAACTTATTTAGACTGAAAAACACAGAAAGAGAGAAATGTATCTTAAATGCACACTCTAGTGGATAAGAATGGCAAGATTTAAAGTTCTGAATGATCAAGACTTTTTTTTATTTTTTTAAACCATCAAGAATAAGGAGCTCAAAAGTGGGCAATCTGTTACCTAAAATACCACAACTGACTTAAAGGCCGTTGAGGATAGAAAAGGGAATGTTGATTTCTTCAGGAACATAAGTATTCTCCAAATAGCTTAAAAACAGTTCACCACTGTAGTAAACATGGTCGTCCCAAATCAAGACTTTACAAAATGCTCACCCTACTGGAAATACGCTCACATTCTCCTAGCATGTGGCTCAACGAGCTACAGGTGTAGCAATAACCACTACAAATTGTGCAAGTGCACATGCATGGTGGAGAAAGCAACTGTAGAAAACAGGCCCAGGGGTTCCTGGGGCTTAAGGATTAAATGCCTAGAAAGTGTACAATTAGGGGCGCCTGGGGGGCTCAGTCGATCAAGCCTCTGACTCTTGGTTTTAGCTCAGGTCATGATCTTGGGGTCATGGGATCGAGCCCCATGCCGGGCTCCACACCAAGCACCGAGTGTACTTGAGATTCTCTCTTTCCCTCTGCCTCTCCCCCTGCTCACTCGCACACACACCTCTCCCTCTCAAATAAATAAATCTTTAAAAAAAGTGTATAATTTCTCTATTTGACTCCAACCACAAGTGTGTGCAAACCATCACCATATTCTTTACCCATGCCTGGAAGCAAAAGGAGTAATCAATGTTTCCATTACTTCCACCCACTGGACACAAAACACTGCTAGCTTTGGAGATACTGAAAAGTGGCTGTTGGTAAGGTTAACCTACACATCAATTCCCTATGATACTGTGCAATGAAATAAAAGCAAAATCCATACATGTCAATTCTCTGTATATTTGTAAGAGAAGAACTATTTCTAAGCCTTATATTCAAAACTCTAAGCCTCCTAAAAAGAGCAGTCTCACTTGGTGACCCGTTATGGGGGGTCTTCACCCTCCATAATGTAATGTCAGAATACAGCAAAAAGGAACACAAACCCACTTACTGGCATTTTTAGTGGTAACCTAGGGGGCAGGTCGGAAATGAACTCTTCGAATCTGATCAGCTCATTCGCGTGATGCAGCAGCGCTTCTGAGGCCTGGTTTTTATGAACCAAAATTATGTGGAAACCATGCCTGTGTCTCAGGTCACTCAGTTCCAATGCAAAATTGACATCAGCTGCAAAAGAAGGTACAGCCCACCCCCGTCCCCAAACATTAGAAGGACTGGACAGAGAGACACACCTCCCCTGACACCCACTGAGAAAAAATGGCTGGACTATAGCATTCAGAGTTGCTCCCTACCTCCCACCGTCTTCTCGAAACAGGAACACATGTCAGAAGAATTAACACCACAGGACAACTTTACCACATACTTCTACTGAATTTCAAGACATGTTTCTTCCCGTGGTAAAAGAAAGCAAATGCTAACATTTTGGGGGAGCATCAAATTTGGAAATGATTCTTCTCAGATTTTTTAAATTTGGAATACTGGGCCCAGGGTACAAAAAGGATAAAAAAAGTTACATTTTCTTTAACTGGCCCCCCAAGAATCCGTAATCACATTCTAAGGGAAAATACACAAAACCCACACAGACTTCCATCTCTTCTCTCAACAGCTCTCAGACATAAGCATAAACCTGTCTGGTGTGTTTCAGTCTCTCTAGGGGTATAATTCACTTTAACATGTCTTGGCTCCTGTAACAATTCCCACACACGAGTTTAGCTGAAATTAGCAGACACTTCTGCACTTACTCGACACAAGAACCACAGTGGCCGGAGCAGTGTGCGTGTTTGCGAACCTCCGGAGACTCTGGCGGAGCTTATCGTCAGCCGCATTCTTTGCCGTGGCATTGATGTGGGCAACGGTCACCTGCGTTAATTCCAAGTAAGGATAAATGAACAAGAGCTGAGCTCAGAAAACCACTACACACTCTGCCTGCAGCTTAACAGGTGGCCCCTGAGGAAAGACACTCATGTTATTACTGCCGCTTAGGAATGGAAAAAATTCTAAGTGGGTCTCAGTAATTTCGAATTTGTCTCTCTGTACAAATGAACTAGATCCATTATTATCCTTGCTCACCTCTCTGATCTGCTTTTGTACTTTGTCCATCCACCTTTGAGAAAAAAGGCAGAAAAGGAAGTGAAATTTGAAGTAGGTAAATTAGCTCAAACTAATAGCTTTTGCCAACAGCTGGGGAAGTAGCAGAGATTGGTATATGATGAAGGTGAGATTTAGTGTTATATTGGATGTCATTTGTCTCCACTATACATCGTCTGTGGCTTTCAGGATCTGGGGTCAGGTAGTGAGAGAGGACAGACATCTGTCCCCGACAGAGGTCAAATGTGTTTATTTCTGTTACAGCCATCAGACTCATGGAGAAGTCTCCAGAGCAAGGAAAGGTTATGAGAGGTGCTTCAATTACATGCAATACACAATAGGATTATTAGTTTTTTAAGGAGCACAGATATAAAATTTTAGGCAATATGGTATCAACAGAACTACTTGTCTAAGAGTCAAAAGAACTGGATTCTCGGGACTCCTGGGTGGCTCAGTTGGTTAAGCAACTGTCCTTGGCTCAAGTCACGATCCTGGAGTCCTGAATCAGGCTCCCTGCTCAGCAGGGAGTCAGTTTCTCCCTCTGACCCTCTCCCCTCTCATGCTCTCTCTCTCACTCTCTCTCTCTCAAATAAATAAATAAAATCTTTAAAAGAAAAAAAAAAAGAACTGGATTTAGTTCAAGCTTAACAGACTTTGCAGCCAGATAATCTGGATTTAAATCCTAGCTCATCCGTTTATTGGCCAGGTGATTTTCAAAAAGTTGCTTAACACCTTGGTGCTTCAGTTGAATTTATATATTTCAAGTAATAAATCCTATGAGCCCCTTTCACAGAGCAGTCATGGAAGTCAAAAGAAAGGATATAAATGGAAGCATCACATTAGCAGAGCACTAGTCACATACAATTAGATTATCAGATGATCAGTTATGATTAAATGATATCTAGTACTTTAGAAATAATCCTTTGATAATTTCCTTTATCTACAAACTCAGCACAAATGTGCATTAAACTTTGAATTAAAATTCTTTAAAAAAACCCACATGTGCTTATTCTTCTATCATTAATAGATTAAAATTAGTATTATTATTTTTTTACCTGGCAATTATTCAGCTCTTGAATAACTTCTTTGCTTTCTTTACTAATGTCGCACACACAGATGAATTCTGCTTCTCTGTGGCCTTTAAAAAACTTCTCACGGATTCTCTGTACAACAGCAGTAGCTGAGCGGCCAGAGGGAACTGAACAGTTTTCAATATCCCAGAAAACTCCAATGGGGGGTAAATTTTCCAGCACCTGTCCGGCTAGTGCAACTTCTGGTGACCCTTAGGAAATGTTAACACTTTCAATCATACATAGTGAAAAACAAATAGCAAACTAAAATAAAATAATAGGTAGCTACCTATCATTCTTAGTGGCAAAAAAATGAAGTTACTGATTGATGTTAAGTGTAAGGATACCAACCTCACCGGTTGACCTAATAGCACAACCGCAAGTTCCAATAGTATTTCTAAGCGATTATTCCTAGTTTTCAGGAGAGAACAAATCTAAAGGTCAAGTTACTTCAAGCCCACAACAAATCCAATGCAAAGCATGAGCCATTCTCATGCTGATCATTATGCTTCTCTGAACACTAACGTGGAGGTAAATGGACACTTTAGCTCTGGGACCCGATTGTCATGATCTGCCCATGCTTGTCTACCTGCTCAGTATGGAAGACCAATGAAGAGGTGACAAAGGGTGAACCTGTTACTGTCCATGATTTAAAAAAAAATTTTTTTACACTGCATTAACATCTGATTTAATATTTAAAAAAATGTTTTCAAAAGATAAAAAACCACATGAACTACTTTTTTGGGGGAATGATATTAGGTTTTTTTCAATTAGTTTTTCATTAACCATTATTAAATCTTTTTAAATATTAAGTACTTCTATGGAGTGCACAACTAACAGCGTGATTATGAACCTAAGTTGACAAGAAGTCCCTTCTAGCACTGATTTCTCCTAATACTATGCTCCCTATTTTTCTTCTGGTTTCCAATAGCCGGAGCTCAACATAAAAAGCAAATGGCTTGCTGGTCTATAAGGATAAAAAGATTTTTACCAAGAGGTAGAAATGGAGACTTATATACCCAGTAGCTTCAGAACCACAAGGAATCTTTTCAAGGCAATTAAATGCAGTGTTAGTATCAGATACTGAAAACTACTTAAATATGCACATTTTATACCATACTGTCATTTACCAAATTTCGAAGAAGCTTTGCCTAGACTGGTCGCCAATAACAACGTGGTCTCCTTCCCTGTTCCTTTGGTTCCACAGCCATTACACAGAGGAATAGTAACAGGTGCAGTTTGAGTATTTGGAGGTGGTATATTTGGCCAGACTTTAGCAGCATCAATTATACTATTTCTTGCCGGCTGTTTTAAAAATTTTTTTAAGAAAAGGAGGAGGTTTCAGATACATCATTTCAGAACCTGGAGTTATAAACAACAACTGAAAACACAGTCTAAGTGTTTCTTCTTTCCACCTGTTAACCTCTGAGGGAATGTATTTTGAATATTTCAGGGCATTCCCAGAACTATAAGCTATTAATTCATAAACTCACTTCAAGAAGTGACTTGAAATGATCTGGGAAGATATTCACATGATCATTCTAGGGCATGTGTATCCTCCAAAGGCAAGCCCAAATACACTTTACGTGAAGGTCACTGAGATTTTTACTTGAACACCCGTGTGATCGAGGCCAAGTTCCAAGTCCCTCAAATTATTACAAAGGAACGACATGGCGTGACCTACATCACCTGAGTGGGTCCATGTATGACGTCAGTGTTAGTTATGAGAAATTGCAATCGTGCTCTAGCCTTTAAAGACAAAATAGAACACGAAGCCTTGCTGCACTTGGTTTACATGTAGGAAACGGACTGATTGCAACAAGAGCCTCTAAGAGCATGAAGTGCACAAATAATGACTCTGCACTTTTTTGAAGGGCCCTTCCCATTTCACCCTTTGCTTCTTTCAGAAGCAAGAGAAGCTAAGCTGATGGGGTGAAAGCTACCTCACAGAAGAATGTTCACCCCCGTGCACAATCAGGATTTCTCAAGCAACACCTATCTACTTTAAGAAAGTCATTCCTCAAAGGTCAGCTGCACCCAAGAGAACAAATAAAAAGATACACACCTTGTTCAGACAGTCTTCGCAGTAAAGTGAGCCCTTTAAACAAACCGGAGGTACCACATTTAGGTGCAAAGAATTGGTGCACAAGTGAGGCGTTAGCTCCGACTGTGAAATGTGCTCTTCCAAATGCCCTGGAGCCCCGCTTGTGAAATCAGAACAGGGGAAATAGCCAGCAGAGGCGCAGCCCTGGAGAGCCGGGAACTGATGCAGCTTGTGCATATTACCATGACATGATTGGAAATGAAGCTTCCCACAACAGGGCAGGTGTTTGCAGGAAGACAGATTACTTTCTAGACACATGCTGGGAAAGTCACTTGCAATGCCGGCCACACTGTTCCTAGCTGAGGCATTCTGGAGTGAAGACGCAGACTGGAAAGCGAACCCTGACCCTACCTGACACGTGATGGTCCTGGTGCTCTGCGAGTCTAACAGTGCGCCGGGGTGAATCAAGCTACCGGTACCTCCGCTACCGCCACCACCGCCACCACCAAAATGCATTGGCGACGTGGAGGGTTCATTAGGGCAATGAGCACAGCAGCTTACTTTGGGGACAGGTGAAAGCTGTATTTTAGGTTGCTGAAGAGCATGGATATCTGGAAGTGGGACTGCTGGAAAAAGCTTAGAGCCAGCATGAAGGGGAGATGGCACATCCTTTAATTCCACAGCAACTTTCTTGTTCTCCATGTAATCTTTCTGGGAAGAGAAGATCAGAACGCCAGTCAATGTTACGAGGCCAGTGACTTTTGGTTACTCACAACTTACTGCAATCCAAAAATGGAAATAGTGCTCAATCCTATTTACGTAACTCAACCAAACAACCATAACCAAACAATATGGAATGGCAGCTGAAACCAGGCGCATCCTTCAGAGAGGCCTGCAGGAGGTCAACAGCGAAACAGACAACTAACATCCAGACCATGACCTTCCTGCATTTTAGAAGACTGGGGGAGGGTTCTGCTTACATGTTCAGCAAGGCAGGTTAACCATCCGTGCCTCAGGGAGTTCCCTTTGATAACTTCCCCTTGCCTCACAGGGTCTTCTAAAGACAAAACAGGTGGGATGAAAACAACACAGTCACAAACAGCGTTCAATAAAGATGGCTTACAAGCCAAGCGCTTTGAGGAAAAGAGGAAAAGACTTAATAGTTCTTGCAGCCAGACCATAAAGGGTTTAGGAAGTTCCTCCAGATGATTTCAGACATGAAGGATGAGATCAGCCATCTGCCCCAGTGGCCCATCCACGGAGAAGTCTTAAAGGTGTTGCTGACGACATTAAGCAAACTCTAGGATACCATGACCTAAAGCCATGATGCCAACAATAACTTGGCAGCCAGGGACAAGAATCGGAGTAATTAGAAAACTGTTTAGGAATAAGACTGCAGAGAAATAGTTTGTCATATGCCTCTAACATAGACACAGGAGGCCGGTATATTTACAAGGTAATAGCATGGCTCCTATGTCAGAGACCTGGGTTTGAATGGGATACTCACTGTTTTAGGACCTTGGGTAAGTTACATAACCTCTCTACACTTCAGTTTTGTCAGCCTTCAATTGGGAACAACACGATGACTCTTCTACAGTTGTTAGAAGGATAAAATGAGATAGTGTACATAAAGCACTCAGTACCTGGCCACTAAAAGGGGATCTAACTAATCAATAGCCCCTGTTGGCTGACTGCAGGAACTATTAAGAGAAAGAGGATGGCCTGATACAGTGAGAGAGACATGCTCTTCCCTCAGAGCATAGAAAGGGCCATCTGACTGCTATGATTTCACTCCTTTGGCTGTGGTTCTACACCCATCTGGGAGAGTACACTCATTTAAGAGAAATCTGCATTTTTCACTTGGACATTTCCTAAAAGGGAGGAGATAGCAACTGACTGACTGCCAACAAGCAGTGTGTTCTGCCCTCTTCGTAATTACAGTTTAGGCTAGAAACTACTGGCATTCTGATTTATAGAGATTTGGCTTTAAAAAAAAAAAAGATCTGGCTCTTATGGTCAGGGTTATTATGAGTTGGTTCCCCTGAATTTACTCAATTCTGGGTGCCACTAATAAAATCGGGTTTCTGGATCTGTAAAATTGAGTGCAATCCAGTACTGTGTGACTCTGTAAGGGCCAGATCCTCCATCCCAGGAAGCCCTGTCTGAACTGCCAACCCTGCTGCCAAGTGTCCCTAATGTAAATGACCTCAATTACTGATGCCATGCAAAAGAGACAACTATATAATGAAAACCTGGAAAAGATAGGGAATTTAGTTGAGTTTTTAAAAAGTTACTAACACCCTTATGTAAATTCATAGTAATCATGTAAATCCCAAGTACAGTATCAAAAAAAGAAAAAAAAAGACATAGAATAGAAATGTGGTAATATGGTGCATGGAATGAAATCAGAAAAAGTCAAAATCACTATGAAAAGGCAAAGGAAGTTACAGACACATTTAAATATTCAAGAGAAGTCTGGAACAGAAAAAGACTGCCAATAAGTTCCTATCAATCTTCCCTTGATTTTAAGACTCAAACCTCAGAAGGCTAGAATGAAATAAACTCTATTTTATACTTTTCTCTGATTTGACTCTACAATTTGGATTTATCTTTGCCATCTCTGACTCCCATAAGGAAAAATCTTCCCCAAATGTTAACATTAAATATTTAAAGCACCTACAGTTCCTCAGAATAGGAATACAGGAGTTAAAAAATTTACGTTCTCCCTGAGTCAGGAATTATAATCATGTGTTATGAGGAGGAATAAGCATGATACAAAGTAAAACTTAGCACTGACTCCAGGGAGACAGACTGCTCCAGACCAAATGGACCACACATGTATTTGCATAAAGAATTTGCTATGTCCTCAGTCTTGTGCATAGTTACCGTTTGGGGACTAAGTGGCAATGTCTGCTCAGGACGAGAAAAGCAATTAGAGAATTTCCAAAGCCATGGCTTAGCATCATTATTTTGTTGCAGCCATCCAGGTGTTCTACTGCAGGAGTCCTCAGTTCCGCTTCCTTCCATCATACAGCCATACAAAGTGGTTCAACATTCTTTCATCTTTCTTTTCTTTCATTCTTCCACCCTGTTAAGAATGAGGTCTCAATGTTATTTATTTGCCTAAGTACAAATTTCACTAATAAAATATGAGACTTGGGGCACCTGGGTGGCTCAGATGGTTAAGCGTCTGCCTTTGGTTCAGGTCATGATCCCAGGTCTTGGGATCGAGCCCCATGTTGGGCTCCCAGATCAGCAGAGTCTCTGCTTTTCCCTCTCCCTCTGCCTCTCCTCTTGCTTGTGCTCTCTCTTTCAAATGAATACATAAAATCTTAAAAAAACAAAACAAACAAAACAAAAAATGGTGAGACTACAGGGGCACCTGGGTGACTCAGTCAGTTAAGTGTCTGCCTTTGGCTCAGGTCATGATCTTTGGGTCCTGGGATCAAGAGCACCGAGCTGGGCTCCCTGCTCAGTGGGGAGCCTGCTCTCTCTCAATAAATTAAAAAAAAAAAAGGTGAGACTACAACTGTACTTATGGCACAACTATATTTATGGTACAATGACTCCTAACAAGTCAGATCATAAGAAATAAAAGTAGAATTCTAGCCAAGTGCCAACCTCCTCCAGCCCTCGGCAGGCCTTTTCTATAGTTTTTCTTAAATCTTTGCAACCATCTCTCCCTGAAGACCTAACTGGTGAGGGTGAAAAAGTTAACAAAGAGCATGTAATTTTAGTAAAAGAACAATTATGTGTCTTCATTGCCAATTACGTAAGATTCTGAAATTGACTTAATAGCAACCTATCCACTGTGTCGCTGATGTGACTGTGGAAGGTCCAAATTAAGTGAACTCTGTGGACTCTATGAATTTGATTCTGCTACAGAACAAATCGAACCAATTTCTTCATGTACTTAATACAAAAGTGCAATCTGATATACCACCAAGAATCTAACTGAGAAATCTCAAGTCACGGATGTGCTGTATCCACTCCAGTGCAACCACATTCTTACAAGTCTTAAACAGTACAATAAAAGCAGATCAACTCAATTAACAGGCAGTGGGCGTGGAGGCAGCCTGCCAAAGGACAACTGAACCTCATTTCCAAGTCCTCACCATCATATGGAATCACCACCTAGTCTTATCTACAGTGGCCATTTTAAGGTTATCCATTTATCAGAAATTTCACCCAGACATAAAGAAAAGAGTTTCTTTTAGCTCTCTAAGATGCTCTTCTCAAGAGATTGTAACCCCTACATAGTATGGTGAAGGAAGAGATGAGTATTCTATCTAAAATACCAAACTGATCATACAAAGCGACAGTAGGCAAACTACAGCGTGCCAGCCAAAACCAGCCCACTGCTTGTATTTAAATGACCTCAAACTAAGAAGGTATTGTATACTTTTTAATTCCTGGGGGGGATCAAAATAATAATATTTTGTGACATTAAATTATATGAAATTCAACTTTTGGTGTCTATAGAGACATTTGCTTAAATACTATCTGTGGTTATTTATGCACTAGTTACCTAGTCGAGTATTTGCAACAAACTGCATGGCCCACAAAGCCTAAAATATTTACTATTTGGCCCCTATGTGGAAGCTACAAAAACCTCATTAAGTTTCAGGTTCTTCCTCTGCAGAGTGTGGCTAATTATTCCCCCTCCACAATATGGCGGGGGTGGGGGGCGAATCAGATAAAGGACCCCACCATCTATTTTTGTCTTCCCCAATGCAGAGCTTGTGCCAATCACAGGGCTTGCAACATAGTGTGCACTAAGTAATTATTTGTTAAATTAAGGAATGATTACAGCAACTATTGACCTACTATGTACAGTTAGGAGTTAGTGTGGAAGCAGATGGAGTTAACTGCCACAATGACAACATATTATGACTGTTGTTATTTCTATTAAACACAGGTCTTGTATTCCCCCAACAAGCTCCTCCAGAGATCACAGAAATCTGTGATATTCACAACACACAACTTCCATATGCTCTCTTAAATCTCTTCAAGGCCAATCCTGAAAGTGAACTAGTAGGTAATGTACAATACCAATTACAAAGCCTTTTTATTTAACATTATTTCCTCATTCAGTAATTACTTATTTAATATCTACTATATAATAGGTCTATGCTTGGCACAAGAGATACAATGATGAAAACCACCAGACAATATGATTCAGTTATCTAATTTTTTTCCCACAGTAAATCTGTGAGATAGACAAGGGAGAAATAAGCCACAATTTTACAGAGGAGTAAACAGAAGTTTAATTAAGTTTTGTAACTTGCCAAGATCACATCATTAGAAAGGGGGCAGAGCCAGGCATCTCCACCTCTTTCTACCACACGAAGATGCCTTCAGTATTGCTCAACACGATCAACAGAAAGTACAAATGTATTAGCTTGTTAGTGGCCTGAAACCCAGAAAACTTCCCAAGCATTCCTGGGAATGCCACTAAGTAGCTTAGGTAGCCAAAGAAAATTTTCTACTGGTTTGAGTGGGATTCTCTGAACAATTCGGATAGTGTTTGAGAGCACAGACTCTGATGTCAGGCTGTGTATTAATCCCCAATTTTGCTCCTTCCTATATGTGTCGATTTGGAGAGTTCACAATCTCTCTGAACCTCAGATTCTATGTGTAAAATGGGCCTGATAATAACTGTAGCATCCTCATAGGGCGGTTGTTGGGGTTTAATGAGACAATCAAAGTGTAAAATCTAGAAGTGGCCTTCTCTTAACATCTAAAGTAGTCCTGGAACTTCACACCACTCAGTCCTATTACTTTTTTTTCATAGCTCTTCTATCTAAAATTGTTTATTTGCTTTTTTATCATATGTCTCCCCTACTTGAATATAAACTCTATGACAGCGACATCATGTCTTCTCATTCATTGCTGTTCCCTGCACCTACCAGTGCCTGGTGCTTATCAACAATTGCTGAACTTGTGAAGAGTTCAATAAATTATCTAGCAGTGACACTCGTTTAGGTTTTGATTTCCCTGTATGCAAAACAGCGTATTAGGCGCTCAGAGAAGTGGGGAAGTCCAAAAGATACAAATGTAATTGGAAAGCTCTTGCTAATACCAGAAAGGTGCTTGGGAAACGAAAATGTGTATGACGGTGTAGCGTTACAATTTGTAGTGGGAGTGGCTCGTGCCCTAACGCAACTCAACACTGTCAAGCCAGAGACTACACCCTAGGGAGTGCTGAACTACAGGAGAGTGCAAAAACGCTCAAGAGGGTTGAAAAACACCGGCCCCTTTCTCCCTCTCTTAACTTTCTAAGTGTGCACACTGCTCGGGAAAGGTTGCTCTCCACACCTGGAAGCCCCACAGGGTGCACGGGGACAGGTGCGGGCGGGGAGCCAAACACCCCCCAAAGGGCAGCAGCGGCGCAGCAGTGACAGTCGTGAACGGCCTGAAAGAGAGAAAACCCGAAACTATGGTGGGGGCCTGACTGGTGAATCTCAGTCCTTGCTCTCGGAATAGCCAACCTCCCCCACCCCCGCCAGCAAAGGGCAGGGGAAGGGGGGGACGCCGTCCCGCCTCCAGCTGGTGGCCCCAGAGCAGTGAGCCCGTCTGGAACAAGTCCCCAGAGCTGCCAGCCAACTCACCTCAGCCTCCGGCTCCACCTCCGCTCACATTCCGGCCCCGCCGCCTTCCCCCCGCCCCCCCAGGCCCTTTGTTTTGATTCCCGACTCCGCAGCTCCCGCCGCCGCCGCCAAGCGCACCCTCCACTTCCGCTTCCGCACCGCACCGCCCCTGTCGCAAAACCGACGCCCTTCTCTCCCCCCCTTCGCTCCGCCCCTTCCTCCACCCCGCCCCGGCCGCCGCGTCCTCCCCGCGCGGGGCGTGCTGGGAACCCCGGGGGGGGCGGGGCCTCGCGGCCCTGCAGCCTCGTCAGGCTCAGTCCCCTCCCGATAAACCCCTAAATAGGGACCTTTCCCGGGGGAGATCCCGGCTTTTTTGGCGAAAACCCCGAGTTTAAGGACGCCTTCTCCCTGGCTTATAGTGGTGGAGTGGAAAGGAACTTGAAAGCGAAGAATGAGGGGGCTTGTGAGGTGGAGCCGGGGGGAAAAAACCTGCCAACCGGGATTGGCTACAACTCAGCTCTTTCAGTCTTTTGAGGGAAGGCGACTGAAACGCGATTTCGATGAAAAACCCGATCGTTTTGACGCTCGCGCGCGCTCCCCTCTCTCCCACTCCCTCGCTCCCTCGCGTCACGTGGTGGCTCTACTTTATTTATTTATTTTTATTCAATGACGCATAATTTCCACAGCATCTTTAATCTAGTGCAACCTAGTGGCGAGTGGAGAGAAAAATAACCGTCAGCCGGCCTTCCTGCGAGGTCCTTCGGGCCGGCGGGCGTTTCTCTCAAGGCGGCGACCCAGCTGGCACAAAACGCAGTGTGTGCTCAGACTCGGCTGGGCACTGTCACCTACTATTAAGGGATCCTCGTGATTTCAGTTAGAAAACGTCATTTTTAAAAGCCCTGGTCCAGAGCCCGTTGCAAGTGCATGCAGACTTTCCAGGGACAGGGAGGGGAAAGCCCTGCGAAACCTCTGACGGCTTGTGTGTTAGGTGGATGGGGTTTTTTTTGGGGGGGGGGTTTTTTTTTTTTTTCCGGGGTGGGAGGAGGGTTGGTGCTTCAAAATCTTTTATCTGAAGTCCTTTTTTTAAAAAGCTCAGCACCAAGGTCGTTTCTGAAACTGCCAACTGCTCATGATTTCCTGTTGCCAATGAGAAAAACGAAACATACCTCAATCGAGATATATTTAAGATGTGCTAGCTGAGTACAGCCTAAAAGCTCACTTCTGAAGTTTGCCGAGAAACATTAATTTTGCAGATGAATAAGTAGAAATCGCCAAGAGAGTTTTGTCTTGTTTTTTCCCTGCCCGAAGTCTGCAGGGTGAGGTAGTTTCATTAGGCAATTTGCATTAAGTGGGGGGAAATTTCAGGGGAAGCTGACACATCCTGTAGACATCCTTGTAGACTCCTGTTGCAGAGGGCAAGATCAAACACGTAGCTGAAGCGCCCTTTGTGCTTGCTTTTCATTTTCCAGAAGGCAGATGACAAGCACACACATCATCTGCCTGCTTAGGTATTTATTACTGCTGAGTAAATCTTCATTGTGTCTGTGTGTGGGTATTATTTTCCAAGTGGGAACTAGAAAGGATGAAAAACAACCCTGTGTCCAGGGTTGGGTTTTTTTTTTTTCTTTCCCAAAGTACCAAACAAATATGATTCTTCTAAGAGTTTTTCTTTTTATTCTAGTTGAGTATCTCAGGAAGCGGACCAAAGTAACTAAAAAATAAAAAAAGAAACAAAGTAATTGTGGATTTTTTATTGCCTTTTTAAAAAGGTTTTTTTGTTACAAAACAATCTAGAACAGACACATTTTGTTTGACTTTGCCTGGCATTCTTTCAAGTCCAGAGGGGTGCCTGATCTCAACAGGTTAAATGCAATAAAGTCAAATCCGTTCTACTAAATAGAAAGTTAATGAAAAGCCTGAATTACAAATAATTTTTAATGAAATGCAGTTTTAGTGTTTTCTGTAGAAAACCAGTCTAGGCAGACTATACCAGCCCTTGGAAGCAATTATGAGGTGAAATGCAATCTGATACTTGTGAAAGAGTGCTTTCACATTTTTCTTAAGAGATATTTTCTTAAATATAGTTTCTGTTAATCTTACTCCTATTTCTTTAGTGGGCATTATCAGAGAGTAGGAGTAACTTTCAGTTTTTCCCTGTCTAAATTATAATCTTCGCATTTTTGAAAGTAGGATGAAGTTTTATTTTTGTGCTGTTTTAGTGGCCATTTTACATTCAATTCACCTTCTAAATTAACCTAGCTGTCACTAAAGGAGTTTCTCCTGCAGCAACTTCTCTTCTGCCTATGTTCAATTTAGTGTTTTGAAATAATACATTCTAATGGAAGGACATAAGCAAGAGAAACTGAGCTCTCTGCTAATTCATATCTAAAAGCTACAAGGAAAACACTGAATAAAGGGAGGAAAAGGTTTTAACATGCTCTGAAATTTTTTTCTTGTTAAGTTTTTATCCGGGACGCCTGGGTGACTCAGCCGGTTGGGCATCTGCCTTCGGCTCAGGTCATGATCCCAGCATCCTGGGATCGAGTCCCACATTGGGCTCCTTGCTCCGCGGGGAGCCGGCTTCTCTCTCTGCCTCTGCCTGCCACTCTGCCAGCTTGTGCTCTCTCCCTCTTTCACTGACAAATAAATAAAAAATCTTTTTTAAAAAAAGCTTTTATCCAATAGGAGCCATTTCCCTAAACTATTCCTGAGAACTTTCATGATAATCACTTCAATGTCCTCCCTGTTGTTTTTATGGAAAATGAAGGAAATTGAAAACTAACTAGTTTAAGTGACTTGATCAATGCCATTCAGGCAGGACTGATAACTCATTGATTTGTTCCTCAGTTTACCTGTAAACTGGGATGATTACGCCCTGCCCAGAACCCTCATGGAGCCGTGAGAGTCAAAAAAAATTCTAATGAAAGAAAGCATCAGAGCAAAAGTGTTGAAAGGAGGGTATGAATGATTTATTAGTGTTCGTGAGCAGGATGGAAGTTTCCCGAAAGACATTTTGGTACTTAACCTTATTGATATAGGTAGTGAGGTTCCCTTTTGCATCTCTGAGCCTCTTTAGGAACTAGCTAGGAATCAAAGTCAAATTAGAGAAAGGTCATTCTTAACCAAGGCATGGAGGCAAGAAGGATTCTAAGAGTGTGGCCAGAGGCCTCAAAATAGCTAAAAATCTCTTTGCCTCTAGGGTAGTACTAAAGAATGCCGGTGTAGGAGTGAAACAGACCCAGGTTTGAAGCCTGGTTTGTAATTACTAATTGGGACTCCTTGGGCAACACATTTAATTTCCTGCACCTTTGTTTTCTCATCTTTAAGATGAGGACAATAAAAGTGTTTTTCTGTGGTTCTCATCATCTGGATCCCACATCCATTGTCACCTCCATCTAGCAGCCTTCCCTAATCATCTGAAGTGACCCCTCCTGGCCCTTTTCTCTCAGACCACCCTGTTTATTCTGAAATTATTACTTATAAGCATCTGAAATTATTTTACTCTTTCTGTTTTCTGATTTAGTGTCTTGCTTTCTTACGAGCATCTGAAATTATTTTACTTTCTTTCTGTTTGCTGATTTAGCCTCTTGCTTTCTTAGTAGCATAAGCCTTTTGAGGACTGGCATCTTGTCTGGCATTTGTTGTGTTATAAGCTTGAGTGCTCAATAAATACTTGTTGGTGAACAGTTGGGATTGGTGTGAGAATAAGAAAACCCACGTCAAGAAGTTAGCATTGCCTCTGACACATAACCAATGAACAAATCACGATCATTTAAGAATTGCACAGATTGTATTTATCTTTGTACTAGGCACTTTCCTAAACGTTTTACAGATTCCAAGTTAACTCAGCTTGTCTCTGCATCACCTCAAGGTAGAATCCTATTATAGCCCCCATTTTACAGATGAGAAAACTAAGTCACAGAGAGTTCTAAGATCAACCGGCTAGCAGGAGTACAGCTAGAATCCAAAGCCAGGCTCGAAACCAAACCCTTACACACTAAGTTCGCTGCCTTTAAGAGGATGATGAAGTTGAAATTTTTATTTTGGGTGTAAAGAACATGGAGCGTGGCTTAGCCTAAGCGGACCCGGATCTCTGTCCTTCCCTTGACTTGGGGAAAACGAGATCGGTGTCTACGGGAGCGAGTTGTATTTTCTTGACCCGCGCGGCCCTCGCGTCCAAGCCCGTCCCCGGATGTCCCGAGACCCGCCTGCACACGCCGAGGCGGGCCAGGACCCTGCCCAGCAGCAGGAGCCTCCCCGGCCGCCAGCCGGCCCTGTGCCGCCGCGTGGCCACGCCGCGCCCGGGCCCTGGGAAAAAAGTTTCCAAACGGCGCTGCTAGGCGCTGATTGGCCGAGGCGGACGCGGTCCCGTGGCGCCGCAGCCAATGGCCGGCGCCCGCCGTGGGCGCGG
>LNAC01000023.1:705762-759236 GCA_002007465.1 Ailurus styani | reverse complement strand
CCCCCCCCCGCCCCGTCATCCACTGCCCCTTGCCACTTCCACCCCAGTTCAGGCCTCTTTCCAACACCCTCCTCCTCTCCCCCGGGCTTGGCATCTCGCTGCCTTCGGGAACGTGCTTGGAACCGTCTCTTTCCCTCTGCTTTTCTCAGATCTCTGCTGCAGGAAGGTTCAGATTTCCCCTGACAGCACTTGGGGGAAGGGTTGGATAAAGGATGAAAACGCTTATTCTACAGTTTGAATGCAGCGGTAGGGTTACCTGCCTCCCCGAGGTCGTGGGAAATCCCGCTATCACCTTGACACCGCTTTGGGGGAAGCTGCCTTATCTTCTCCAGTCATCTCAGGATCTCTGCCTCCTGAGGGTCTGAGCTTCCCTGATTTCTTTGTCAAGGCTTTGTACCAGGTTGTACCTCTTTCTACTTTTAGCCTCGAGGTCCTTTTTAACTTCCTTTCTAAAGAAACGGCCTTTACGGGGTGCACTGGGCAGAGATTTGTCATTTTCTATGCTAGTTTTGTTTCTGTGTTCTTGGATAGGACATTTTAGGACACAGAGAGGGTGCTTTGAAGAGCAATTGATCCCAGTGACTGACTCCCAGAGCCACTCACCTGACCCCACGACCACACTGGTCTTTCACCAGGTTTGAAACTTAAATCTTTCCCCTTATTGTGTCCTTTGTGTAGGATTAGATCCCTGAAATCTCACGGGCGTCCCATTGGCATATTTTATTCTCTCATTTTGGATAACAGTTTCTTAACTTGGCTTATTCTGTTACAGTGTTATTTTTGTTTCCAAAGTGTGTTCTTTTGCCTTAGAACGTGTGAGCCCAGGGAGATTACACTCCCTTTCCTTTCCAGATAATTTCCTAAAGTGAGTCGGCCTGCATAGAGAAAGTTGGTGTCAGCAGCTCAGACTGTTTCTGCACCTGGTAGTGATGTAGGTGCTTCCTGTCTGCCTCTCCCAGCAGTGCTTTAGCACTTAGTAGGTATTGGAAATGTTTGAGAAGGGGTGGGGGAGAGGGAAATCAAAGAAGGAAAACATCTTTACCTGGCATCTTTTTTTTTTTTTAAGATTTTATTTATTTGACACAGAGAGAGAGAGATTACAAGTAGGCAGAGAGGCAGGCAGAGAGAGAGGAGGAAGCCGGCTCCCTGCTGAGCAGAGAGCCCGATGCGGGCCTCGATCCCAGGACGCTGAGATCATGACCTGAGCAGAAAGCAGAGGCTTTAACCCACTGAGCCACCCAGGCGCCCGCATCTTTTTTTTCTTTTAAGATTTTATTTATTTGTCACAGAGGGCACAAGCAAGGGGGGCAGCAGGGAGAGGGAGAAGCAGCCCCCCCTACCCCGTGGAGCAGGGAGCCAATGCAGGGCTCAATCCCAGGACCCCAGAATCATGACCTGAGTCGAAGGCAGATGGCCATCCAACTGAGTCACCCAGGTGCCCCTTTTCCTGGCATCTTGATTCAGTAGAATAAAATTATCCTGGAACAATAGCCATCCTATTTTTTTCATTCTATATTATGACTTGAGTTTAAGCTTTTTAAAATTTCAAAGGCAGCTTATGCTTACTGTAAAAATCAATGTATATAGTAGTGTGTCTGGTACAGGTTCTTATCTCAGTGCCTACTTTACCCCCGTTTGGTACATGCTTCCAGACCCTTTTCGATTCATCCGTGCAGAGAGAGCGAAATACCTTTATTTTTAAAGATTTTATCTATTTGAGAAAGAGAGTGAGAGATTGAGAGAGCGAGCGGGGGTGGGGGTAGGGTCCCGAGGGAGAAGCAGACCCCCTGCTGAGCAGGGAGCCTGATGCTGGACTCCATCCCAGGATCCTGGGATCATGACCTGAGCCCAAGGAAGACGCTTAACCAACTGAGCCACCCAGGTGCCCAAGAGATACCTTTATAGACAAAATTGGCACCCTTTCTTAACGTATCATGAACTTTCTTCCATATTAGTTCATATACTTCTTAGCAACTGCATAATTTTCCAAATCAGTCCTCTGTTGACAGTTAAGTTTCTCCCATTTTCCACATCAGTGAATGATGGCATGCACCCTTGAGTATATGTCCTTGCATGTCTATCTAAGTATTTTTGGAGAAAGATCATTACGGAGTTTGAAAGTACAGAGACCAAAGCCAGACTTGCTGACTCTTGACTGGTTTTGCCTTGGTGATGCCACTTCTGCAAAATGCGGAGCCTGCGTCATAACCTAGGAGCTGTTGAAGCACATGCAAACATTTGGCTGGGTCTTTCTGTCCCATCCCTTTCCCTTCAGCTCCTCCCTTTGTTTTGATTAGGAAGGACTGAGGTTGGCGTGGAGAAGGGTGGCGAGTTAATTCTTGATAGTTTATGTGTCTACTGCTCCTGACCAGCTGTGCTCGCTTTCTTCACTCAGAGGAAAGCCAAAGGAGAGTGCTTTGTTTTCTCTACGGTTTCGAAATCAAAGGTGGAGTGGAAAATCTAAGTTATGCAAAACAAAGAATACATACTTTATGAACTTTTTGCTCCCAGCTTGTTCTGCTGTAGCATATACTTTTGAGGTGCCTATTAAGTTTGCCCACAGAGCTCCTGGGGCTCGATGGCGTGGTGGTGTATTGAGAGCACAAGGACAGAGGCAGAGTGTCTATAACTTGTAGCACAAATGAAATAAAGGCATGCAGCACCCATTTTTAAGATAGTGGGTACAGAGTTATATATACCGAGATCCGTGCTTGTCACAGTGCATTTGAAGAGACTGTGTATGGGCCAGATGAAACAAGTGAATCTGACCTCTGAACAGTCTCTTTGCAACCCCAGGGAGACCATGAACTTGAATTCAAAGACCCTCCAGTCACCGCCCCTCCCAACTTGCACTTGGGGCTGGTTTGCCTCTGCTGTCCACTTGGACCTCTGGAGATGACCAAGGCGTGCAGTGTTTCTGCTCTGGCTTCTGCTTCTAAGAACCCAAGCGATGCCTCGGTTACTCTTAAACAGTGGAATGGCTTAAAGGGGATAAAATTGAAGTTACTAAACACCCTGCACGTGGTGGTTCAATTCAGTAGGGAGAGGGAGTCTTTCCATGTCATCTCACCTGCTATCTGTGGCAAAGAATAATGCACATTGGAACTGTGAGACATTTTCAAATGGCAAAGGAAAATGTACATTTTTAAGATCGTTGTTTGAGAACAAAGTGAAGTTCATCTGTTACTTCTTAGTCTATATTTTTTCCTCCTCCGTAAGGATTGTTTTTAAAACGCAGGGGGGTTTGGGGTTGAAATGCCAGGTCTGTGGTTTTTGCCCTTTAGTTGAAGGAGCTGCAGACGGTGCAGGCTGTGACAGGAGCTCAAGTCTCTGCTTAGCTTCTTTCCACCTCCCCACCCAATCTAAAACCAGAACCTTCCCATCAGCGCTGTCGTAATTAGAGCCTCCGGCATAATGGAAGTGCCTCCTAAAACATCTCAAATTCATTCCTTTCCTGAGGATTAAGTTTTAGTCCTCACTGGCCATGTTTTATTTAGGAAGCTTTTTTCCTAAAACTCATCTGTTGTAAGAGTTGCGGGGTGAATGTTATTGAACCCCAAGAATACTATCTGATGCTCCTTATCATGTACACCTGGGGAGGGGGTTGTTTCCAACATGGTATCCTCTCCTGCCATTTCCCGCTAATGAGATGACACTCAGGTGCTGAGGGAATGTTTTCCCCATCCTGACAAGCCTCTTAGGGATTTACAGATGTCAACTATAAAGTAGTTTTCAGAGGTTTCTGGCTTCTTGCCTTTCCTTAACCTCACACCCCCTAACTGTGGGTGGTCCATCTCTGGCTTCCCATTTGCTCATTCATTCCGCAAGCATTTATTGAGTTCCTGTTATATGCCAGGTACTGTTCTAGGCATTAGAATAAAAAAGCAAGACGGAGAAGGCCCTTGTGCTCAACGATTGATATTCCAGTGGGGGAAGATAAAAACAAAACTCAAAATGATGAAGACAAAGCAGAGGTTAATATACTAGTGAAGGGCTAGAGGGGCTATTTGGTGGGATATTCAAATAAGGTCTCTGGGGCAGACATTCCAGCTGAGACCTGGATGACAAGAAGGATACCTGGGCAGAGATCTGAGGGGGAAGCATTCCAAGCAGAGAACAGCAAGTGCAAAGGCCCTAAGGTGGGAGTAAGCTGGGTATGCTCAAGGAACAGAAAGAAGGCCATGTGGCGGGCGCCTGGGTGGCTCAGTGGGTTAATGCCTCTGCTTTCGGCTCAGGTCATGATCTCAGGGTCCTGGGATCGAGGCCCGCATCGGGCTCCCTGCTCAGCGGGGAGCCTGCTTCCCCCTCTCTCTCTCTGCCTGCCTCTCTGCCTCCTTGTGATCTCTCTCCCTCTGTGAAATAAATAAATAAAATCTTTAAAAAAAAAATAAAAGAAGGCCATGTGGCGTGAACATAAACTAATGAGTGGGGGGCAAGGTTGGGGAATGTTTGAAGAAGTAGGTGGGAATAACTTACATTGAATATTGGATATGATATTTTCCCAAATGGCAGGAAAAGCCAGTCTGCATTCATTTTTCCTAGTTCTTCAGTTTTTCGCCCAATTGCACGGACTCCTGTGCCATGCAGTTGAGACTGTCCTCAATAAGATAATGGTCACACGGTACTCAGTTGTATGGGCTCTTGACACTTAATAGGGGCTGGTTTGGTGACTTCATATTGGATGAATTCTGGGCTCATTAGAACTGAAAACTTGAGCAGGGAGTGCTGGACCTAAGTTTAGCCTTACCCATTGCCATGTTATTTGCTGTTATTTACACTCTAGGTGTGCTCTTCTTTTTACTTTCAGCAAACAGCATTCTTCACTACTTACCTTAATTAGGACCCTCTGTGGCAGCCGTCCAGCCCTAACTGGTGTAGTCAAGAAGGGAAGTTGGTTATCTCTCATAACCTTGAATCAGGTATGACTGGATCCAGGTGTTCAAATGATACCATCAGGACCCAGTGTCTCCACCTCTTGGCTCTGCTTTCCTCTGGTTTGGCTTCATTCTCTGGCAGACTCCTCCCTTGTGATGGAAGGATGATCACTGGTAGCTCCAGGCTTACTTCCTACCATCTTACCCTAGTGAGAAGAGTTTTTCTTTCTTTTTTCTCCTAGCTTTATGGAAATATAATTGACATAGAACATTGTATAAATTTAAGGTATATAACATGATGGTTTGATAAATGCATATACTGTGAAACCATTACCACAATAAGGTTCATTTGTACTTGCAGAGTGTCTTTCTTGATGGCTCTGCAAAAGCCCTAGGCCTGGACACTGGTTTGCTCAGCTCAGGTTAGGGCCACTCCTGAGCCAGTCACTGGCCAAGTTTGGGTCAGACCCATCTGGTTATTGGCCCGGCTTGGGTTCGGCCCACCTCTGAGCTCTCCATGGATGCTGGGGGCATCCCTCCTATCATGGGCTGCCTCCTAGATGCTGATGCCAAGTACGTCTGAATCACAGGGAATGAATGTTGGGTTCGTTTCCCCAAGATTGGAGTGGTGGTACAGAAAGGTGGAAGAAGAAATGCTAGGCTGGAAAAAGATCAACAAGTAACAGCTTTCTACTCTTTCCAGCTTCTATGCGTCCATCCGCTCTCAGAGAAACTCTGTTCCCCAGAAGGGGATCGGTGGGGCACATGTCATGTTGTCTCTGAATGAGGGAAGGGGGAGAAGTTAGGAAGGAGAGATGTGAGTATAGGTACTAACAAATCTAGTTACCAAAAGGGTTGTGCTTGATTATAAGTATAATTTTTTTTGTTTTTTGTTGGCTTGTTTTTCCAGGGATCCAGAGGTTGGTGATTGTGTCCATATCAACACTAACATATTTAGCTGAATGATTCATATTTGTAAAAAAAAAAAAAACAAACAAAAAAACAACTTGTTATGGGGCACGTGGGTGGCTCAGTCAGTTAAGTGTGTGACTCTTGATTTCGGCTCTGGTTGTGATCTCAGGGTCATGAGATCGGGCCCTGTGCTCTGAGCTGGAGCTTGCCTAAGATTGTCTCCCTCTGTGCCCCCCCCCCCCAAAAAAATACAAAACAGAAATACAGCTCATTATGCCTTGTGAAGTGAAGGGTTGAATTCATTCATTTGTTCCTGAGGACACCAGATTGTGAGCTCCCTTGAGGGATGGAAGGGACCTTGGAGACATCTCATTTGGGTTCCTGATGAACTTTTGACAAGCTCAGAGCCTTAAATAAATTCAGAGAATAAGCTGTTTCGTGGAGAGAGACTATCAGTGGGGACTCTAAACCACCCGCTGTTCACAGAGCTCCGTTCCTCAGCCTCTGCTCTGGATCTCTCCAAGTCGTCAGAGCCAAGACCCCATTCCCGACCCCTGCCCTCTAGCCACTGCCCCGTTTGTCTGCTTTTCACTCCCAGCTCTCTAAAATTTCCTCTACTTCCTCTCCTTCACCTCCTTGAAACTCCTCCACCCACTTTATTCCTCCTTCCCACTCCACCGTGTTGAAACTACTCCTGCTCACATCGCCAGCGACTGACACTTCGCTAAGTGTCCTGGGTATTTTCCAGTCCTTATCTTGGTTTCTCTGTTGTATCGTGGATACTGTGGACTGGTCCTTCTATTCCCCTTGAAACTATCTCTCTCCTCCCAGGACAGCTCACTGTCTGATTCTTGTCTCTTCGTTTGTCCCCTGTCTCCTTGGATGACTGTTTCTTTCTTTGCCTGCCAGTCAACCATTGGCATTCCTCAGAGTTCCATAAATAATCCTCACTAGATCTCCAGCAGTTCCGTCACCAGAAAGAGGGAAGAAGCACCTACAGGCTCCCGACTTTTACATTTTTATCAGCCCAGGAGTCATCCCTGAGTTTCAGATCTCTTGTTGCTTCTTCACGTGTCACTGGCATGTCACACTAGAAATATCCCAAAGTGGGCTCCTTATCTTCTCTCCCCAGAGACTTTTCTGTTCTCCTGGTGGTGGGGATGGTGGTGGCACCCGTTGTCTAAACCAAAACCCCAGGAGATGTCCTCCCCTCCTTTTGTTTCCTTGCCCCCCTTCCCCAAATGAATAACATCTGGGTAGTTTTATGTAGTCACAGAATGTAACTTGTGGGTGGGCTGTATTTTGTCTGGGTTTGGTTTCAGTTTTTGGCAACGTTTTATCATTTAATCCAACATAAAATTCAGGAGGTTCTCCCCCCCCCCATTAAAGATGAACTCTTCAACCGGACATCGGTAATAATACTAAAGCTTTCTCTCCTAGACACCATGCCACAAGAAGAGTGACCCCTTGCTCTGTCTTCACCATGGAGGACTCGGGAAAGACTTTCAGCTCTGGGGAGGAAGAAGCTAACTACTGGAAAGATCTGGCTATGACCTATAAGCAGAGGTCAGTCTTCCAAAGTCCACCCTGCTTTTTCTTCCCGTTTGGTGGCAGCCACCACTCATTTTGGGGCCTGTTAGGCGACAAGCACTACGAAGGACTTGATACACAGTCCTCCCATTAAATCTCAAAATTGCCTCATGAGGAAACAGTTACTACCCCATTTTACAAATGAGGAACTGAGCCTCAGGGAAGGCAAGCAACTTGCCCACTGAGGTTACACAAGCCAGTAAGCAGCTGGGCTAGAGTGTGAGCGCCAAAGCCTCGGTCCTAAGAAACTGGTGTGTTCTCTCCCATCGTATTTTCTGGCAGGGTTTTATCCACTGCGATGCCCTATCTGGTCAGTGCCCGTGCCTGACAGTAGTTGTTGCAGTTTTTAAATGTGAAACCAGCAATTTGGTGTCTGTATCTGGGAGTACAGTGTGTGTGTGTGTTTAGCATTGTTTCTTTTTATTTCTCATGGACTCTCATACTCTCCCCGTGGAGGTCTTATTCCAGTCCCTCTAATTTCCTTATCCTTTTTTTTTTTTTTTTGAAGATTTTATTTATTTACTTGACAGAGAGACATCGAGAGAGGGAACACAAACGGGGGGAGTGAGAGAGGGAGAAGCAGGCCTCCCACTGAGCAGGGAGCCCGATGTGGGGCTTGACCCCAGGACCCCGGGATCATGACCTGAGCCAAAGGCAGACACTTAACGACTGAGCCACCCAGGCGTCCCTAATTTCCTTATTCTTAATTTGACTTAAAGATAACTCAGGTTTAGTATTTAAAAAAAAAAATGTTGCTTGACTTAAGTATTGAGGAGCTGGAATTGGGTGTCTGGGTTTGGCCAGGGGCACATTCTAGTGGTGGGATAAGCAAACATTTATATTAGGTCCAATTCCTGCTTGCAAGTAAATCTGCAGAGGGTACCCAGTCCCAAGTATGTTTACTCCACATTGAGTTCAAAAACAAAATACATTGAATGAATGAGCGGGGAGTGAATTGGTAAAGCAATGGCTTTGGAGTCAGGCAGGCCTGGGTTCAGGTGTAAGCTCTGCTTCTGACTCACATGACCTTGAGACAAGTCTTACCTGTAAGATGAGGAGAAAGCTAGTTTCTGCCTCGAAAGTTGGCTGAAAAACAAGTGAATCCATGCCTCACCCTCAACAACACGGGTACGTGCTCAGTAAGTGATTGCCTAATGCGTCTGGGACTCGTGTAGGGCAGAGAACACGCAAGAGGAGCTCCGAGAATTCCAGGAGGGCAGCCGCGAATATGAAGCTGAACTGGAGACGCAGCTGCAACAGATTGAAACCAGGAACAGGGACCTCCTGTCGGAAAATAACCGCCTTCGCATGGAGCTGGAAACCATCAAGGTGAGAGGACTTAGACAGCAGGTCCAGAGACGTTTCCAGCCTGGCGTGTGTGCTGGAGGGTGAGCCCGACCGTGCAGGGGGCCATGGCCAGCCACTCCCTGCTCCCTCCAGGCGTGCTGGTGGAAATCTGTTTTGCCCCCATGGACAGGAGCTCTATGACAAGTCACACACGTGTCCCCACGGTCATTTCTTGGCTATCTTGCACAACCCCACCAGGCCCGTGAAAGGTAGAGTATGGTGTGTCACTGGATTTGCTGATCGTTACATTATACAAAGTTCAAGGTTATGCTGCCCGGTGTGGTAGCCCCAGCCGCTTGGGGCAGTTGATGGTTAAGTTCATGAAAATAAATAATGTAATTCCTCACTTCTATTAGCTGCATTTCCGCTGCTCAGCAGCCCCACATCTCTAGTGGGTATTGTTATTGGACAGAGAGGTAGAGAATATTTCCATCTTTCCAGCAAGTTCTATTGGACGGTGCCTGTCTAGAGCAGGTTTCTCAACCTGGACATTTGAGGTCCAGTAACTTTCCGCGGTGGGGGGTGAGTTTTGCCTTGTAGAATGTTGAGCAGCATCGCTGGTCTCTGCCCACTGGATGCCAGGGGCATCCTCTCCCCTCCAGATTTACAAGGACCAAAAATATCTGCTGACATTGCCAAGGATCTGGAGCACCACTGGTCCAAAGGGTAAAGACTGCCTTTTGGACATTGTGTAGGGTTTAGCAGATAAGCACTCGCACCATGCCCTGGCAGACTGCTGCTCTCAGTCCTCCTGCCAGGCGGGATCACCTGGCTAGCTTCCTCACTCTCAGGCCTGAACCCAGCCTTGCCCTGAGATTCCTAATCTGAGTAAGTCTGGTGGTGGGATGGACCTAGGCATGTCTGCATGTCTATTCTAAGATTTACTTATTTTATTTTTTTAAAGATTTTATTTATTTGACAGAGAGATCACAAGTAGGCAGAGAGGCAGACTGAGAGAGAGGGGGAAGCAGGCTCCCTGCCGAGCAGAGAGCCCGATGCGGGGCTGGATCCCAGGACCCTGAGATCATGATCTGAGCCGAAGACAGAGGCCTTAACCCACTGAGCCACCCAGGCGCCCAGATTTACTTATTTTAGAGAGAGAGCAGGGGGAGGGGGAGAGAGAGAGAATCCTGGAGCAGACTCCCTGCTGGACACGGAGCCTGAGATCATAAACTGAACCCAAATCAAGAGTCAGCGGTTTAGCTGAGTGAGCCACCCAGGGGGCTGGTCATTTTTTATAAAGCTCCCCGCGTAAATTTTGATGAGCTTCTAGCAGGGAAAGAACCAAGGGCCAGGTTCGTTGGATCGTGGAAGCTTTGCGAGGAAGACAAACCTAACCCCAAAAAGCCCTTAAAGAAAAGATGGTCAGTTACATAGCACTGATGAGAGGTGCTCCTGCGAGAAGGGTCTGCATGAGCTGGAGACAGCTTCACAGGGGAGCTGGGAGGGATTAGAGCTGGTGTTTGGAGGTGAGGGGAGTGTGTGTGCATGTGCACACGTTGCCAGCAGGTTGGGGCGGAGGGGTTAATGAAAAGTTAATCTGGACCTTCCATAGAGACCAGAATGGATGTCCAGCAGACCTGAGCATCCTGGCTTTAGTCACGCCTGGGAAAAAGTGGGACCCACAAATGGATTGGGGTTTGAGGGATGGGGAGGGACAGAGGAAAGATCCCAAAGACCTCAGAAGCCGAGCAGTGGGGTGTAAGGTTTTCATGTCGTAGACCGCAGAGCCGACATGGCATCTGCAGATCAGTCTGATCCACTGAAGTTTTTTGCTTAGCCTTCCATGGTTTTTATCCAGCATTTTATCATGACAGTTTTCAAGCACACAAGCAGGTTAAAAGGATTTTCCAGTCACCACCTGTATATCCACCACCTAGGCTTTGCCACTAACCTTTGCCATACTTGATTTTTATTTCCTGTCTGTCCATCCATCAATCTGGTTTTCTAATGCATTTCAAAGTGACTTGCAGACATCTATACACGTCCCTGGAAATACCTCAGCATGCTGTAAGTAGAGTGGAGGGTTTGTTTACGGTTCATTGTTCTGATAGTAAAATTGATATCTGTCGTGTTTTTTAAAGATTTTATTTATTTAGAGAGAGTTCACATGTGAGCTGGGGGAGGGGCCAAGGAAGAATCTCAAGCCGACTTCACCCTGAGTACAGAACCCCACATGGGGCTCGATCTTATGACTCTGAGATCATGACCTGAGCCAAAATCAAGAATTGGATGCTTAACCAACTGAGCCTCCCAGGCGGCCCTAGTGTGCAAGTATTTAACATCAATATTCAGAGGTGTGAGGCTTCATATAAAAATCTGGATTTCTGACTTCCCTTGAGAATCAGCATGCCAGGCCTGCATTCTTCCCCACCAGCAAAAAGCCCGCTAGCGGCTGCTGAGATGGAGCAAGCGTTTGCCAGCCCATCCCAGTCCCCACTACTGCCCCCCCACCTCTATCCCTGACACGGAGGGGTAAGTGTCCTTTGCTTTATCCCTACACCTGGCCCACACCATTCATTTTGTGGGCAGCCCGACCCCTGCCACAGGCACTGAGGAATCATGGTGCTTAACCTGGAGGGGACTCGGGGAGCGGAAGCTTCGCGGAAGGCAGATCGGCGGTATGTACCACAGTTGGGAGCAGGCCAGACCCCTGTCGAGCAATTACAAAGTAACCGCTTCAAGACCATGCCCTTGAACCTGAGAACACCTCTTCCTGATAACCACCTGACAGATGCCTGAGGTGCAGAGCGTAGAGCAGGAGAAGAAAGAGAAATGCCTGGGGAAACAACTGTCACCAGGGCGCCTGGCTGGCTCCAATGTTGGAGCATGCGACTCAGGGTCTCGGGGTTGTGAGTTCGAGCCCCATGTTGGGGGTACAGGTTACTTTAAAAAATAAACTGCTACCAGCAAATATCTGTCAGTCACCTCAGAGGAATGTTTTCCACTGAGACTTTTGGACAACTGGCTTATTCATCACAAGTTGAATAAGAAGGCCTGTAAGGGATCAAACAGCATCTGTTGATCGCACCATCAGCTGACAGCTTATTAGAATTAGCCCCAAATGAAAGCACAATATTTAGCAACATCTTTTCATGTCCACAAGTTCAAAGGCTGTCATTTGAATCTTTACGCTGGTGGAGAAGCCCCTTAACTGCATCATCTTGGAACCTGGATCTGGATTGAGGTGAATGACGGAGGCTCCTCTGCGCTCCTGTTTTGTTTGGAGGTGCACCCAGAGAAAGGGTGTGAGGCCCTCAGAGCCAGCCCTGGGAATTGGCCCTTGCTTGGGGCTTGGTCGGCCCCTCCTTGCCTGAGGGGAGTCGTTTCCTCTGCTCATGGCCAGGAAACAGTATCAGAGGGGACGGAGCAGCGTGAGGATGTGGAGTGGCCTCCCTGTCCCCACCCTGTAAATGATCTGCTTGTTCTGTGGGAGTTCTTCTCACGGTGCTCTCACCACGCCCCTCTGGCCCAGGCACCATGATGTCATTCTTCCCCTGCATCCTGACTATTTTCTAGCAACGCCTGTGTTTACTCGATTGCAGAAAGAAGAATGTATCTGTTTTTCAAGCTTCCTTTATTTTTTTTTTCCGAAGATTTTATTTATTTATTTGACAGCACAAGTAGAGCGAGAGGCAGAGGGAGAAGTGGGGCTCTCCGCTGAGCAGGGACCCCTACGTGGGGCTTGAACCCAGGACCCTGTGATCATGACATGAGCCGAAGGCAGCCGCTTAACCAATTGAGCCACCAGGCGCCCTGTTTTGCTTTGTGTTTTTTTGTTTTGTTTTGTTTTTTAAGATTTTATTTTTTTATTTTTTATTTTTTCTAAAGATTTTTTTTGTTTATTCATTTGACACAGAGAGAGAGATTACAAGTAGACAGAGAGGCAGGCAGAGAGAGGAGGAAGCAGGCTCCCCGCTGAGCAGAGAGCCCGATGTGGGCCTCGATCCCAGGACCCTGAGATCATGACCTGAGCTGAAGGCAGCGGCCTTAACCCACTGAGCCACCCAGGCGCCCTAAGATTTTATTTTTTAAGTAGTCTCCACACCCAGTGTGGGGCTCAAACTCACAACCCTGAGATGAAGAGTCACATGTTCTACTAACTGAGCCAGCCAGGCGCCCCTCAAACTTTCTCATTAGACTTTGGGCCCTTCCTGTGGCATGTGTTTTCGTGTGTAGGTGAAGGGAAAGCAGTAAGAGTGGTGAAGAAAGGTGATTTGAAAGACTAGCCAAAGCGGAATGTGTGTGTGTGTGTATGCATGTGCATGTGTGGTCAATAACCTATGTGGGCCCAGAAGGAAATGTTTGAGAGCAGTTTAGCACAGTTGTTTAATGAGCACAAGCTCCCGGGGCCCAGATTGGATCTTGGCTCAGTCATTTGCTACCAATTGACTTTGGGCTAATGAAGCAGCCTCAGTTCACATCTCTGAAGTAGCATTAAATGAGCCAACTCAGGTATTATCCTGAGCCCAGAAGCTGGCCCAGAGTAAGCTTGCAGTGAATGTTAGCCGGCTGAAATTGGGCGGCAGCAGATGATGAGGTCATTTGACTTTTCCTTGCCTTGGAAAGCACTAGTCAGATCACACTAAGCTCTCTTGATAATTTATAACAGGTTGTGGGGTTTGTTTTGTTTTGTTTTGTCTCCTTCCTTCCTCCTCTCCTTCCCCCAAAGGTCCAGAAGTCCTCTAACTCCCCCACGCTGCAGGGGACGTGTCCTGGATCACAAAGGTAGAACAGTTGTCAGACTAAGTACTTGGTTTCCTGCTCTTAGGGTGAGGCACAAGCAAACAAAGTTTTCACGATTCCTGATACGCAATCCAGGGATGTCACGGGAAGTGGATTTGTATTGCCCTTGTGGATGAGGCTTGGAGAGGTTTTTGTGGCTTTCTATGGCTGTGGACACCTTGAGTGAAGTAATTGGTTTGAAGATTGTTGGGGGCTTCTTGACACCCAGAGGCTGCAGGGACCACGTTCTGGACGGGGCAGGGTGCAAGGTGCTTGTGGGCCAGGAGGCAGAATGCACTTGGAACATAACAGCTTTGACTCGTGGGCCCTCATTCTTGCCATCTGCCCTCACTTGCTTCAGAGTCCGTGACTGTGGAGAGAAGGTTCTCCTGGCTGAGGTTAGTCTTGTGTCCTGTGGTGGGGGGCTGCAAGAATGTCTGGAGCCTCCTTAGTGTGATGTGAAGACCAGTCCCATAAAGATCCTATGATAAGGGAGAGCTAAATCCCCTAAAGAAATCAGGGCGCTGCCGAGCTGTACACATAGGGAGGATTGGACTCTCACAAGCTCAAAACAACACAGTCCACTCCAACAGGCGAGCATATGTTCCAGGTTTAATCCTTTAGTATTTTAAGGAAATGACAAGGGAGAGAAACACAGCTTATCAGGAGTCTTCAATCACATGCTCTGTCGATTTTGCCCTCCAGGAGAAGTTTGAAACACAGCACTCAGAAGGCTACCGGCAGATCTCAGCCTTGGAGGATGACCTCGCCCAGACCAAAGCAATTAAGGATCAACTTCAGAAATACATTAGAGAGCTGGAGCAAGCAAACGATGACTTGGAAAGAGCAAAACGGTACGTTGGGAAGGAGAGAACAGGTTTTGGGATGCATTCATGTGGCCATTGGCCGGTGAATGTCAGGCAGGACTTCCCAGTGGAAGTGGCATTTGGGCTTAGACCAGGGGATGCAGAGGCATCTTCCAGGGAAGGGTATGGGGTGAGAACATCCCAGGCAGAAGGACAAGCATGTGCTAAATACTACCCTAAGGTAAACATGTCCAAATAACAGGATTTTTTTATTTTTTAAGATTTTATTTATTTTTGGGGCACCTTGGTGGCTCAGTCGTTAAGCGTCTGCCTTTGGCTCAGGTCATGATCCCAGGGTCCTGGGATTGAGCCCCGAATCAGGCTCCCTGCTTGTGTCCTCTCTTTCGGTGTGTCTCTCTCTGTCAAATAAATAAATAAAATCTTTAAAAAAAGATTTTATTTATTTATTTGACAGGGTGAGCGTGAGGAGGGGAGAGGGACAGAGGCAGAGGGAGAAGGAGACACCCTGCTGGGCCAGGAGACCGATACGGCACTCGATCCCAGGACCCTGGGATCATGATCCGAGCCGAAAGCAGATGCATAACCGACTGAGCCACCCATGCGCCCCAAGAACAGGATTTCTTAAACTAATGTTCTGTTGTTCAGCAGAATACTAACAATCAAATTAACATTTATTGAATAACTACTCTATGCCAGGCCTCCTTTTTTTTCTTTAATGAAAACACTTTAAAAATTAGATATAAATTGTTCATAGTGGCATGCACAGATTTTAAGCATACAGTTCCATCATTTTGGGCAAATTGCATATACGTTCATGGGACTCATGATCTTGTTAAGTTATGGAACCTTTGTGTTGCCCCCCATGGTCCCCTGCATTATTGTTAATAATAATATTATTACTAGTTTAAGTAGGCTCCACACCCGGCATGGAGCCCAATGCAGGGCTTGAACTCAGAGCTCTGAGATGAAGACCTGAGCTGAGATCAAGAGTCGAACGCTCAGGGCACCTGGGTGGCTCAGTGGGTTAAAGCCTCTGCTGCCTTCGGCTCAGGTCATGATCATCAGCAGGGAGCCTGCTTCCTCCTCTCTCTCTGCCTGCCTCTCTGCCTACTTGTGATCTCTCTCTGTGTCAAATAAATAAATAAAATCTTAAAAAAAAATGTTAAATGCTCAACTGAAGGAGCCACCCAGGTACCTCATCCCCTGCATTATTTTTTAGGGGTTGCTTTAGGATCACAACATACACTTCATTGTACCACTTCATGTAAAATGCAACAGTCTTGCAATCTTACAGTTTCATTTTTATCATCGTTGAACTTTCACCTATACTGATAATGCTGTTATGTCTACAAATGCTGTGGATTCCACAATACGTTGCTATAACTTCTGCTTTAAAAAGCCAAGTATATTTTAAAGAAATTAGAGTAAAAAGACTTTTATATTTACCCACATATGTACCATTTCTGGTTCATTCCTTCCTGAGAACCTGGGTTTCCCTCTGGTCCCTGCAGCTTGAAGAACTTCCCTTAGGATTTCTTGTAGCACAGGTCTGTGCACAGTGAAATCTCCCTATTTTAGTTTATCTGAAAGTGTCTTTCTTTTGCCTTCATTCTTGAAAGGTACGTCCACTGGATGTAGAATTCTGGGTTGACAGTTGGTCTTTTTTTGTTGTTGTTGTTGGTTTTTTTGTTTTTTTTTTTTCGTTCAGTGGATTGTTCCGCTGTCTTGTGGTTTCCTTGCTTCAGGTCAGAAGTTAGTGGTCACTTGAATGGTTACTTTCCACTATATAATGTGCTTTTTTTCTGGCTGCTCTCAGATTCTCTTTTAATTTTTTGTTTGCAGCAGTTCATGATGTGCCTCGATTTTATATGTACCTAACATTTTTTTGAATTGTTGGATTTAATCAGAATTGATTTTTTAATTTCCTTAAACAATCTCTACAGCCAACGTGGGGCTCGAACTCATGATCCTGGGGTCGAGAGTCAGCTGCTCTACCGACTGAGCCAGCCAGGCACCCCTCCCCCCTTTTAAAAATTTCCTTTTTTTTTTTTTAAAGATTTTATTTATTCGTTTGACACAGAGAGAGAGATTACAAGTAGGCAGAGAGGCAGGCAGAGAGAGAGGAGAGAGGAGGAAGCAGGCTCCCTGCTGTGCAGAGAGCCCGATGCGGGCCTTGATCCCAGGACCCTGGGATCATGACCTGACCCGAAGGCAGAGGCTTTAACCCACTGAGCCACCCAGGTGCCCCAAAATTTCCTTTTTTTTTTAAAGATTTATTTATCTGAAAAAAAAGATTTATTTATCAGAGAGTGCATGTGCAGAGGGAGAGAGAGACTCCCCAATAGACTCCCTACTGAGTGTGGAGCCTGACATGGGGCTTGACCTCACAACCCTGAGCTCATGAACTGAGCTGAGATCAAGAGTCAGACACTTAACAGACTGAGCCAACAAGGTGCCCCTTTCTTTATATACTTGAGGATAGCTACAATAGCTACTTTAAAGTCTTTTTCGATAATTCTAACATCTAGGTTATCTTAGGGCTATTTATAGTGATTGCCTTTTCTCCTGAGTTTGGGTTACATTTTTTGGCTCTTCACATGTCGTGTTGAGTAATCTTGAATTCTGGACATTATAAATGATGTGTTGCAGAAACTATGGATTCTGTTTATTTATTTATTTATTTATTTTTGGTCTATTAATTAGGCTGAGCTAACACTCCAGACTGTTTCCACTTCATGGGCAGTAGCTGAAATCTGATTCTTTTAGCCTTAACCAGGCTGCCTCAGGTCTGCTAAGCCTGTGCATGGTCTGGGGATTAGCCCGAGATGTGGGAAGAGTTTAGATGAGAATTTGACACTTCCTGTAATGGTGGCTTTCTTTCACTGGAGTTGTAGCCAAAACACTAGCAGAGATGTGACATTTACCCCCTGCTGTTTATTTCTTCCAAGTGTTGGTGCCCGTTGTTGACTGTGCCTTCAGACACATGGCTGTTGGACCCAGAGTTTGTAGTCGTAATCTCTGGCAGCTTTGGTCTGACACAAGCCACCTTAGCATTATCAGAAGTGGGATGTCTTTTCTCATCCATTCGTCAGAGCTCTTGGTATATTTTTGCCACTCATCTCTTGTCCTACGTGGAAAATATTTTTCATAGAATAATCTGGTCTTTTGCCTTTGTCTCTGGTATTTTCTTTTTTTTTTTTTTGAAAAGATTTTATTAATTTATTTGACACAGAGAGAGAGATCACAAGTAGGCAGAGAGGCAGGCAGAGAGAGAAAGGAGGAAGCAGGCTCCCCGCTGAGCAGAGAGCCCGATGCGGGCCTCGATCCCAGGACCCTGAGATCATGACCTGAGCCGAAAGCAGAGGCTTTAACCCACTGAGCCACCCAGGTGCCCTCTGGTATTTTCCATACAAATAATTGTCGTTTTTAGGTCATCCCAGTTAAGTCTCCTTTTTTAGCTTCTAGGTTTCCAGACTGCACTAGAGGAATCTCCTTGATCCTTTGATTGGATCCTTTGATGTCTTCTCTTAAATTTTGTTAGAAGACTTTTTAAATACTCGTTTTATACTTATACTTTTACTCTGCCTGAAATTTATTTATCTAGTACAAGACATGGGTCCAATTTTATTTTCAATACATAGATAGCCAATGGCACCAGTACTAGTTACTAAATACTCATTTTTCCACTGAATTTAACCCATCTCCATCGTATGTTAATCTGACATATCCTGGGATCTCATTCTGGATTCTTTATTTTGGTACAGTGTACGATTTAAGAATTACTATCCTAATACCATAATGACTTGATTACCATGACTTTGTAGTATGTTCGCAAGCCACTGGCAATACCATTGTTTTCACCCATATTTCTTTGATCAAAGCAAGTCCCATGACCTGAGTCAGGAGGTGGGACAGTACATTCCACCCGCAGTGAGGCCTTAGCAAGGATGTGGGTGTAAGGAGGGTGAAGAATTAGGACCATTAATGCAGTCCACCGTGAAGAGATCATCCATTCACTGGTTTCAAAATAATATACAAAGAGTAGAGTTTTTAAAATGCAAATTCAAGCAAATAAAAATAGAAATTCATTTTACCCCCCCCCCACAAAGAGCATTCTATACGCACCATTGTACATCTTTCACATAACAGTAGTTCTTGGAGATCTTAGAGGACACAGAGCATTCTTTGTTCTTTTTTTCCCCAAGTGCATAATATTCTATTGTATGGTTGGTGTTGTATAGTACATAATAATTTATTTGTCCGGTCCCCTGTGGATGGATATCTGCTACATTTGCATTCTTGGGCCGTGATAAGCATTGCTGTAATGAATCTTAAACATTGCTTGCTCAGATGTTTATCTGTAGCATCAATGCCCACAAGTGACATTGCTGGGTCAAGGGATATACGCGTATGTGATTTTGATAGTTATGGCCAGTTATTCTTTATACGGTTGTATCACTGTACATTCCCAGCAGGTATGTATGTAAATCCCTCTTTTCCAAATAGCTTCACTGACAGAGTGGTTTTCAAACTTTGGATTTCTGCCAGTCTAGGAAGTCACCAGTGGGTACGTTTCTCAGTTATGAGTGATGTTGATTCCTTTTCCTAATTTAAGAACTGTTTTGTTTCTTTTTTTTTAAGGATTTTTTTTTCTTTTAAAGATTTTATTTATTTGACAGAGAGGGAGATCACACGTAAGCAGAGAGGCAGGCAGAGAGAGAGAGGGAGAGGGGGGGGGAAGCAGACCCCCCGCTGAGCAGAGAGCCCAATGTGGGACTCGATCCCAGGACCCTGAGATCATGACCTGAGCTGAAGGCAGATGCTTTAACCCACTGAGCCACCCAGGCACCCTGTTTTATTTCTTTTTGTATGAACTCTTTATCTTTGCCTATTTTTAAATTGGGTTGTTGTTTTTCGTTTCTTGGAGATTGTTATATGTTTGTGATACGAATTGGAAATACTTGGCATTTAGATTTGTCTTCCAACTTTGTATGTTGTATCTGTTACTGTCGAAAGTTGATTTCTCTCTAGTCAGATGTATCAGAGTTGGGAGGGCATTCTGCAATCCAAGGTTTATAAAGCAGTTAGTCTGGGCTTCCTTTTTCTTCTTTATATTTTTTAAAATTAAAGGCGCATTGGATTCACATTTTGGCCAAATGCTAAATCGTTCAGTGTTAAAACCAGATGAGGTGGAGGTGAGACTCAAATCATCGTTATAAGAATGCATAAAGCTGGGCGCCCAGGTGGCTCAGTCGGTTAAGCTGCTGCCTTCGGCTCAGGTCATGATCCCAGAGTCCTGGGATCAAGTCCCACATCCAGCTCCCTGCTCAGCGGAGAGCCTGCTTCTCCTTCTCCCTCTGCCTTTCGCTCTGCCTACTTGTGATCTCTCTCTCTCTGTCAAATAAATAAAATCTTTAAAAAAAGAATGCATAAAGCTCTGGAATACTGAAGTTTTATTTTTTTTTTAAAAAAAACCCTGACACTTTAATGCGAAAATTTAATAGTAATATTTGGAGAATTTGACCGTCTACTTCAGGAACAGTAACTTCTCAGCCTTACCAGCTATTTGTTTGTTAAAGTCCTTCCACTGGACATCTGTAAAATGAAATAACTTCCTTTTAGGACGAGGATGACCTTGAAAGACTCAGGGCCTCATTGAAAGTAACTAAAAATTAAATACATTTTCCTTAAAGGTTAATTTTGTTTAACATATGCATGCTAAGGTATGGAGAAGTTGTACAAAGATTAACATTGATTTTATCTAACTTTACTCTTCTATGTGTTATGATTCTATAGACATTTCAGAAAAACTTGTGATAAAAACACATCATATTCATCATCTTAACAGTTTTTTTTTTTAAGATTTTATTTATTTGACGGAGGGAGAGCACAAGCAGGGGGAACAGCAGGGGGAGAGGGAGGAGACTCCCTGCTGAGCAGAGAGCCCGATGCCGGGCTCGATCCCAGGACCTGAGGTCATGACCTCAGCCGGAGGCAGAGGCTTTAACCCACTGAGCCACCCAGGCACCCCCCCCCCGCTTTTTTAAGGCTGCATAATGTACAGTAGAGTCAATGCAGATTTGAACTGCACGGGTCCACTCACACGTGGGATTTTTTTTCGAGAGACGCACTGTAGTACTATGAATGTATTTTCTCTTATAATTTCCTTAGTAGTATTTTCTTTAACTTACTCTCTTGTAGAGTGCAGTGTGTGATCCATGCAGCATAACTAACATGTGTTACTCGGACCGTTCATGTTGTTGAGAAGGCTTTTGGTCAATAGTAGGCTATTAGTAGTTAATTTTTCAGAGTGAAAAGTTGTATGCAGATTTTTTTAAAGATTTTTTTTTTTATTTATTTAATTGACAGAGAGAGAGAGAGATTACCAGTAGGCAGAGAGGCAGGCAGAGAGAGAGGGGGAGGCAGGCAGAGAGAGAGGGGGAAGCAGGCTCCCCGCCGAGCAGAGAGCCTGATGTGGGACTCGATCCCAGGACCCTGAGATCATGACCTGAGCCGAAGGCAGAGGCTTTAAACCACTGAGCCACCCAGGCGCCCATGTATGCAGATTTTTGACTAGGTGAGGGGTTGGCACCCGTAGCCCTTGGCGTTGTTCAAGGGTCAACTGTATATACCACATTCTCTTTATCCATTTATCTGTCCATGGACCTTGGCGTCATTTCTGCTTCTTTGTTGTGAATGACGCTTCTATGCACATGAGGATACAAATATCTCTTTGAGATCCTGTTTTCACTTCTTGTGACTATATGCCCAGCAGTGAGATCACTGGATCATATATGGTAAATCCATGTTTGTTTGTTTGTTTGTTTTTTAAGATTTATTTATTTGTGGGAGAGAGCAGGCAGGAGGGGCAGAGGGAGCCAGAGAAGGAGTCCTGAGCAGACTCCACTCTAAGCACAGAGCCCGACACAGGGCTCAAGCTCATAACCCTGAGATCACAACCTGAGCCGAAAAACCAAGAGTCAGTTGCCCAACTGAGTGAGCCACCCAGTAGCCCCTCCATCTTTAACTTTTTTTTTTTTTAAGATTTTATTTATTTAACACAGAGAGATCACAAGTAGGCAGAGAGGCAGGCAGAGAGAGGGAAGCAGGCTCCCTGCTGAGCAAGGAGCCCAATGTGGGGCTCGATCCCAGGACCCTGAGGTCGTGACCTGAGCCGAAGGCAGAGGCTTTAACCCACTGAGCCACCCAGGCGCCCCATCTTTAACTTTTTAAGGTACCTCCATACTGTTTTCATACTGACCCACCATTTCGTATTCTCACAGGCAGTGAACAAAGGCTCCGACGTTTCCACATCCCTACTGATACTTGTTTCCTGTTCTTTTGGCAGTGGCCATTCTGATGCGTGTGAGAGGATACATAGATTTTAAAGCAGTTGTTGACTCAAAAAGAATGTTCTTAGTTATCTACCAAATGTATTTCTTAATATACATCTTTACTGAAAATCTGTTTTCCTACTTAGCTCTTTTCCAGTTCTCAGTAATGGTATAGGAGATTACCAGCTTGTAGATTGTGTACACAGCATTTTACTCTTCTGATAAATATGCTTTCAATACATCAATTGACAGAATTTTAACATATGAAGCACATGAAGCCATTTCCCCCGGTTACAGCCACAGGACGCTTATTTGAAAGCCAATATTCCCTCAGTGACAATCCGTCTAAGCGCCGTGCTCCTCTGGCCTGACCAGTGCTGACTATCCAGTGGGAGAGGGAGAAGCAGACTCCCCACCGAGCGGGGAACCTGAGGGGGTCGATCCCAGGGCCCTGGGATCATGACCTGAACCGAAGGCAGACGCTTAACTGACTGAACCACCCAGGCGCCCTGAATCAACCATCTTTTCATCAATGATCTGTAATGTTGCTTTTATCATAGATTAAGTTCTCCTCTGTATTTGGATCTATTTCTGGATCTCCGGGTCTCCCCAGTCTGTCTTGTTCACCGTTGAGGGCTTACCATAGCGCGTTCTTCATATCTGGGAGAGCTCCTTCTCTCTTTGTCAGAGTTCTTCTGGCCATGCTTACTTTATTACCATATGCTCTTTTAAATCAGACGCCTGTGCTACTGTCCCCAACAAGAATCTATTAATATTTTTACTAGGATGTTGTTAAACTATCAGGTCACTTACGGAGAACGGATTTCTTTGTGATGTTGGGTCTTCCTCTCACAAACGCTGGACGTCTGCATTTCACCAAACCTTCTGTGACCTGCGGTAAAATCCTACATTTTTGTTTTTACGTGAATTCCTACGCATTGTATCTTTTTTGTTTGTTGTTTGACATGTCAAGCGTTTAGGGTGGTTTTAACTGATTCCGGTATTATACCTCTACATGTTAATTCCTTTGTTGTTTTTATTTAAGCACTTTTGGTAACTCTGTTTTTCTCTGAAGACCCTTTGAGGGGGAGGGTGTGAATATAATTCAGTCTGGAATTGGCAGGATATGGTGAATTGATGAATTCATTCATTGGTCCTTACTTTGCAATCGCAGGACCCTCGGTTGAGAGAGGTTAAGCTGCCCGAGAGCGCTTAGCTAGTCTAATGGGGAAGAGCCAGGTTCTCCGGGCCTCTGCTCCAAACATACACTTCTAACCACCGTGAGGTAACAGTTAACAGCATGTTAAAGTTCTTCCGAAGACAAACACAGGGTCAGTAATAAAAATTGCTGGCATAGGGGCGCCTGGGTGGCTCAGTTGTTAAGTGTCTGCCTTCGGCTCAGGTCTTGACCCCAGGGTCCTGGGACTGAGCCCCGCCATCGGGCTCTCTGCTCAGCAGGGAGCCTGCTTCTCCCTCTCCCACTCCCCCTGGTTGTTTTGCCTCTCTCACTGTGTCTCTGTCAAAAAATAAATAAAATCTTTAAAAAAGAAATTGCTGGTGTTTGTTGACCACTCATGTGCGAAACATCTGTTGGGGGCTTTGTGTATTACTTGCCCCTTGACACCCCCATGCAAAGGTACTGTGACTACCCATGCTTTGCAAGTGAGGAAACTGTGGGCAAGCCACCTGCTCTGTGCCTCAGAGTTAGATGCATTTCTTTATTACAGCACTTTTCAGTGCCTTTAATAGCGTTCCAATGAAATGTCTCTACTGGTCAGAAGAGGATGTGGTTTTTAGGAGGGTAGCTAGGCATTTTGAATTGTTTAAGGTAACTGAAGGATTGAAGGTGGCCTCTTCTCCCAGTTTAAATGTACATTATTAAGTCGTGTATGAATTTTAGTAGGATATTCTGAATACTGATTTGCACTGTGAGTCTCCAAGAGAAGATTTGCTGCTTTTGGCATTTGGCTGGGCCCTCTGTGTCATCCTTTAAAGGCGCTGGCTCATTGCTAAGTGCTTATGGACATTTCTCATTTAATGCCCGGGACAGCTCTGTGTACCCCAAGAGCTAAGACGATTCCCATTCTGCAGGCAAAGAGTCTGGGTCCTGGAAGGGTTAAGATGCTTGTTCAGGTCTGTGATGTCTAGGAAGGGCCTGTGATGGGACTCACGCCCCCTCCCCCCCGCTGTGTCTGGCCTTTCTTGTCTCCCAGGTCTGTAGGCACCAAATGGATGCTGCCGTTTGCTCTCTCGGACAGCTTTGTTTTTCTCTTACCAGGGCCACAATCATGTCTCTGGAAGACTTTGAGCAGCGTTTGAATCAAGCCATTGAAAGAAATGCCTTCCTGGAGAGCGAACTTGACGAGAAGGAGAATCTCTTAGAATCTGTTCAGCGACTGAAGGATGAAGCCCGAGGTCAGGAGGCTGTGGCTTTGTTGTGTGTGCCCTCACCTCGTTCCCCCTCCGCCCACCTGAGAGCAGCTTGTCCTGCAGTGCTGCCCAACGTTACCTTTGCTGGAAATCTGCACCCTGCTCAGCACACAGTCTGCTCAGAGGGTGTGGAACCACACTGGGCAGGCTTCAGCCGTGGTCCCCACCCCCTGCTCAGAATTGTCAGACGTCTGACCCTCTAAAGGCCTCTCGTGGATATTTAAACCCACCCCTGGCTTTTTGATTGGTAGGAATGTAAGAGTTTTGTGGGGAGAAAATTCTTGTGGATGGAATTGCTCACTAGCCCGTTTCTTTTTGAGGGTTAGAGCTCTGAATTTCCATCAGCATTTGCTCCATAGAAGGTCACAGTTCCAGAGGTAGATCTGGGTGCAAAAGTTTTTTTGTTTTTTTTTTTTAACATCCCAATTAACTGTTCATAACATTAGTTTAGTTTCTGACATATAGCTAGTAGAAAGAGGATTAAAAAGAAAAAAAATTTTTTAATATACATTGGGGTGCATGTATCCCTTTATTTTTATTTTTTAAAGATTTTATTTATTAGAGCATGAGCAGGGGGAGGAACAGAGGGAGAGGGAGAAGCAGACTCCCTGCTGAGCTGGGAGATCAGTGTGGGGCTCAATCCCCAGATAGGATCATGACCTCAGTCAAAAGCAGATGCTTAATCAACTGAGCCACCCAGCCGCCCCTAAGAAAAAACTCTTTTTACGTTTGAAAGGTCGTTGTATAAATGCCCATCAGTAGTGAAGTGGTTAAACAAATTACAGAGATTTATTTTCTGGAATGTTAAATAATTGTTAAACAGGGTATAGATACAAATATAGTTAGATTAAGACATACTATCATAGACTGTAGCTATATTTCTATTTATTCTTAATAAGAATTGTTCCTGTCATATGCTTACTAGACATTCCTGTAAATTCTTTGTCTGAAAATACAGGAAAAAAAGGATCGAAAGTATCTCCCCCATATTACAGTGATTATGAATGAAGAGGGGCATTTGGGGATAGGTTGGCAAAGCATATTTTCACTTAGTATTCTATATACCCTATTGCACTGAAATTATTTCGAAGCAAGAAGAGCATTAGTGTACCTATCACTGCCATAGTTTTTAAAAATTTTCAAACCTTTTTGTTTTTACTAAAAGATCATGTTGGTCTACAAGCCCCCTAGGCCAGGTCCTATGGGTTTCACTTCGTTGAGGGTTTCCACCTATGGTTTTTCGTTCTGATACTCCTTTTCCCTGACCAGTGTCTCCTGCTGACCCTCCCCTTCCTTCCCCCATCACCCAAGCAGGGATCTAATCTGAATCCTTGTCCTGGCTCAGATTTGCGGCAGGAGTTGGCTGTGCAGCAGAAGCAGGAGAAGCCAAGGACCCCCATGCCCAGCTCGGTGGGGGCCGAAAGGACGGACACCGCAGTGCAGGCCACTGGCTCGGTGCCATCCACACCCGTAGCTCACCGGGGACCCAGTGCTAGCTTAAACACGCCGGGGACATTCAGACGCGGTAAGGGAGTAGCCTCGGGGGGATTTTCTTTGCTTCACAAAACTTTCCTAGGGGTAGCGTCCTGGGTGAGGGGGACATTGGCCCAGGCTGTGTTCCCGGGAGCTAACTGGGGTGTTCATGGTGGGGGGGAGGGGGCAGCTTTGGGATAAGCAAGAAGAGCTTAGTTGTGAGGCACTGGGGAGCGGTGGAGTCTGCGATGAGTGGGGGGAAATGGAAGAAGCCTCATCTCTCGGGAGCTGCTGCCACTCGGCTCCTACCCCAGGAAATGCGGACCCAGCATTAGCGGACATTTCCATCCTGCATCAGAAGTTGGAAATCCTCTTCTTCAACATGAAATCTCCCAGGTTGCAAATTTCAACAGCCAGATTAAAAAAATTGAAAAGCATTTTGTGGGTCTAGCAATACATCCTTCTAGAAGTGGATCTGGTGTAACCTGGGCTGCGTGGTAAAAACATGAAAACCTTGAGTTTTCTCCGCAGCTCCTCCGCTGATTAACCGAGATTGTTACCCGGCCACTTAACAGCAAGCAACAATGATAGGCAGTTACTGAGTGCTCGGTGTGTGCTAGTGAGCCACTCTGCTTCGCGTGCTTTGCATATATATGACCTCACTGAATTCTCACCACAGGCCCAAGATGCAAGTGCTATCCCATTTGATGGATGAGGAGACTGAGGCCCTGATAAAGGAGCTTGCCTAAAATCATACGGCTGGTAAATAGCAAAGTTGGGATTCAGACCCAGGCTGGCTGGCTCCAGGGCTCACACTGTTGTATCCCTTAGCCTGTTCCCTGGGATCCAGAGGCTGGTGAGACTTGGAGAATCCCAGTCTGGATCAGGGTTTTTTCCACACTTGAATATGCACCTGAGATTCAGCAGGTCTGGGCAGGGCCTGAGATCCTGCATGCTAACCAGCACCCCAGTGATGCTGGTGCCACTGGTCCCTGGATCCTGTTCGGAGGAGAGTTGAGCCCCTTACAAACATGATTTGCTCCGATGCTTGATCCTAACTAGATGGAATTCCTAGAGGAATTCAAGAGGACTTTTTTTATTTTGTTTTAAAAAAATAACACGTAAAGATAAACGTTTAATATAGTGGTTGTAAAGTTGTGAAAGGTTGGTCGTCAGGTAGACTCTCCCTGTGTTAGGTAACTAGTGAGTGCCATGGGGCAGCCTCTGGGATCAGAGGGCACAGTTCGCTTCCCAAGTGCACCCCTGTGGTTCTGCGTTTAGGGATGTTAGTGCACGGACTTAGGACTGCGGGTTGGTATTACATGTGCTTGCTTTTGCACACCCAGGTCTGGACGACTCCACGGGTGGAACCCCCCTCACTCCTGCAGCACGGATATCGGCCCTCAACATTGTGGGAGACCTGCTTCGGAAAGTAGGGGTAAGACCACTACCTCCCTGGGCTCCCTGCTCCGGATAGCGGAGATGGGTGACCTTTCCAGTTCCTTTCTCCTTCAGCAGAGATTCTCTGCATTTTAGGCCAAACTTTGGCTCTGTTAGAGTCCCTGAGCATCATCGGAGCTTCCATGAGCATCGTGACTGACAGACACCCAGAACTCTGACTGTCATTCCTTTGATGCCTGGGCATATCTTTCCTTGCCATTTTTCTTTGGAATTTGGGAAATTTGGTTGGTGTCTATGATTTCTTTTCTTTTTTGTTTTAAGATTCTATTTATTTATTTGACAGATCACAAGTAAGCAGAGAGGTAGGCAGAGAGAGAGGGGGAAGCAGGCTCCCCGCTGAGCAGAGAGCCCGATGTGGGGCTCAGTCCCAGGACCCTGAGATCATGACCTGAGCCGAAGGCAGAGGCTTAACCCACTGAGCCACCCAGGCACCCCGATTTCTTTTTTCTTAATTTGAAAAAAGAACCGAGAAACATTTAAAAATTGCCTCCTCTTTTTAAGTTTCTTAGAGAATTAAAGACAAAATCTCGAAAGGCTAGGGCAAAAAACCTTAACTTCATAGGTTTTATATTCATTATAGGGGAAGATTGTTTTGTGCTTAAGAAATAACATAGATATTCTTTGTGGTGGTTTCTTTTACTTTTAACAATGATGGCCTGGAAGGATCACATAATTTAAGTCCTGCCAGAGGGTGCCTGGGTGGCTCAGTGGGTTAAAGCCTCTGTGCCTTCGGCTCAGGTCGTGTTCTCAGGGTCCTGGGATCGAGGCCCGAATCGGGCTCTCTGCTCAGCAGGGAGCCTGCTTCCTCCTCTCTCTCTCTCTGCCTGCCTCTCTGCCTACTTGTGATCTCTCTCTCCATCAAATAGATGAATAAAATCTTTAAAAATCAATCAGTCAGTCAATCAGTCCTGCCAGAATGTATGTGGTAAGAACTGCAAACTCATAGAAGTTAGCGACTCATTTCTCATGTTTTACCTTTTGGTTGTCTGGTTTTCTGTTCCGTAAACACAATTTCTCTTTAATTTTTTTTTAAAGATTTATTTATTCATTTTAGAGAGAGCATAAGGGGGAGGGGCAGAGGGAGAGGTAGAGAATCTGAATCAGACTCTGCAACGAGTGTGGAGCCTGATGCGAGGCTTAATCCCACACCTCTGAGATCACGACCTGAGCTGAAACCAAGAGTCGGACGCTTAACTGACTGCACCGCCCAGGCGCCCCAACACAATTCTGTTAATTTTTTTGTGCAGTTAGCCTATAGGGAAGTGTGGGGTGGGCTCAGTGCCCTCTTGGTTTTCATGGGGTCCCTTTCCAGCAAGGCACATGGCTTCCACACAAGCCACTCTGTGCATGTTTATTGAGGTAAACAAGAATGGATCATTCCCAAAGTGGATTTCCTATTTCCCATAGGCAGAACTGGATAATAGGGTAAATTTTTTTTGCCTGGAAGCTCCGAAATGTCAGGCCAGTGGCTCTAAAAGTTGGACGTACTTTGGATTCCGTCAGGGCCCCACTTTGGAATTCCAGCGTCCAACACGAATTAAGAACCCTGGTTTTTGGTTATTGTCTGTGTACAGGCTCTGGGTGAGAGGGGAGTTCTTGTCTTTAACTTGGAAGATGAAAGCGTGTCTCTCTGTAGGCCCTGGAGTCCAAGCTTGCGTCCTGCCGGAACTTCGTGTATGATCAGTCCCCAAACCGAGCGAGCGGCCCAGCCTCGGGACGGGGGAGCAAGCACAGAGACGGCAGCCAGCTGAGCGGCACCGGTGTGCCTCTGGGTGACAAAGGGTCAGTACCTTTAGCTGTCCACTCCAGGGGGACCTTGGTGGGGCCTCCAACCCCTGACCCATAGCCATTTAGGAAAAGTTGCAGGGTTATGCCCGTGAACCTGACCCTCTACCCCCTTGAGACAGTTAAGTGGTGTCTTCTGGTTAAGGGCAAATGGCCAGGAAGAAGCTCGTTTCCATTATCTGATTCTGGCAGCCCCAGCTCCTGGTCATGCTGGGAGCATGTGCTGTATGAAACCCTGGTTTGGGACTTGGGCTTCAAACACGGCTCTGCTTCCCCTAGAGGAGGATTTTTTCCCTTAAAAAAAAAAAAATCTTTAGAAACTCAGGAAACAGGCACTACGTTCCAGCCAGACTAGATTCCTGAAGCCAGTCACCTGATGGGAAAGTGCACATCTGACCCCTGACAGCTTTGCATGTTTTTTACCTGAGGAAAATCGGGGCAACTTCTAGATTCATTCATTTTCTGAGCTGTGCTGCCATCTTCCTGGCCCCAAGCCACTGTCACCGTGGGAGACCCAGGACGGACAGATGGCGGGAAATGGAGACTCATTTTCCTTGCATGCACACAAATACCAGCCCTGTCGAAGAGGATGTCTTTAGTGGGTCTTCTGTGATCGGGCTATTCGTGTGGCCTTGGGAGCGTGCGAGCCAGATGGCCAGCGCCCTTTCCTTCGTTTCACAGGAGAGAAAAATGACACACAGGGAGACACTGGTCCTGACGCTTGATATGCACTCTTAGGACTCTGTGGGCCCCGATGCTAGCCAGGCTGTAGCAGCTGTCACGTCTGCCTAACTTGGTTTGCTCTGTCTGAAGGTTGGGAAAACGCCTGGAGTTTGGGAAGCCGCCTTCAAACATGTCTGCACCGTCGCTGCCGTCAGCCCAGGGTGTAGTCAAGATGTTGCTTTAGGAAATCCACGGAAGCCGAAGCCCTGGTTTGTCCGTGCGGGAGTCCCAGCTTTCTTCCCCTCTTGAAACTAGGTGTTTATGTTTTTAAGGTAGTTTGAGAAATAGGAGCAGACAGTCCCATTAGCCTATGAGGCCATCGCCCGTGGCCCCTTCTAGTTGTCCCGGGGAGATGTTGTGTCGTGATCCCCATCCTCCTTGCTGGTGTAGACAGGGACAAACGGGACCCTCTGGAAAGGGCTCGGAGGTGTGGACGCTGAGGCTGCCCCATCATTGTGAGCTGGCCTGAGTCCTGAATGGTTTTGAGATGTGTTTTTAATGTCCGGAGATGCCTTGAAAGTGGGCGGTGAGCCCACCTCAGAACAGAATCTCCCCTACTCTGTGGTGCAGGAAGGCTCTGTGTAATCATGTCTAGGAGGGAGGAGTACAGTAGGCACGTGCCTTTTAAAAAAGAAACTATGGTTCGTGCACCTCTGGGACTCTAGAATCTGCCTCTCACTGGGGCATTGAGAAGGGGTGCTTGTGTTTCTGAGCAGATCTCGTGTGGATCAGGTCTGTGGGAAGTCTGTGTCCTCTTTAGATCCATCCTGAGGGTTAGCCGCCTTTGAACCTCTGCCCTGGCCTCAGGGTGACTCTGCTTCAGGACGTTGATGGTCTTGGGGGCGGCGTGGCCTTGGGAATGCAGCCCCTAAGAGCAGGCCATCATTCAGAGGCTTGATAAAATAATCAGGGTGACCTCCAAATAAGATTAAACCACAGGATTGTTACCGGAAGCTTCCTTGTCAAAGAAGAAACACACGGGATTTCCACGCGGACGTTCTATGTGCTCAGTCCTCCTTGGCGTGAGCTGCCGTCTCACGCTTTTGGAGGCGAGTAAAAAGAACCCACAAAATCAGGAGCATGCTTGCAGCTTAACGACCTTTTGTCACTAAGTTATTTTTCCAAAAGAATAGCAAAAATATCCTTGAGTTGAAGACAGAACTTTGCAAGTGCTACTGAAATTCAACAGAGACTTGGTCTCTGCTGCCCGGCTCCTTACCCTAGGAACATTCTAACCTGTATCGGTGGAAGACGTACTTTTATTTTTTTAAACGAATAAAATCAAGAGAAACTAATTTTCAACTAGTTTGTGGTGGTGATCAGTAAATGCCGCTTTGTTTGTGTTTTTCTGTTTGCTGGAACGGTGGCGAAAAACTTGTTTTTTAACCAAGTAACTAAATATGAAAAAAACCCCTACTTTAAAAAAAAATCCCTTCAAGTCAGCTTCTTAGAAGGAAGTGTATTTGGGATATGTTTGTGTATTGCTCAGGGAATATTCGCATTTGGTCATTGGCTTGAGTTTTTCGGTTTGAATTATTTCTTCTCAAATCTATCGGGCCCCACAGAGTCGGGGGTGTGGAACTGTTTTGTGTCGGATAGAACTTTTGCAAGGGACCTCTGTCTGGAACACTCGAGCTGAGGAAGGAAACGAACCACGGCCTGGTGTTGCGTGGCCCCCGCAGTAGGATTGGTTTTTATGTTTTTAAAGGGTTATTTAAAAAAAAAGATAAACTTTGACAGAGATCCTATGTAGCCTGAAATACGGACTCTTCGGCCTTCATAGGAAGTTTGTTGGCCGTGCTAGATGAAGTCTTGTGTTTTAACTTAAAAATTCAAGGATCTTTGGTGTTCTGCACAGTATGTACGTCTGGGTTTGGATTGTTAAGGATGTTCTTCCCGGTCACGTTCCTGATGTTCCTACTTCCTGGGCCTGGAGCTGCCCTCCTCTGGCTGGATAACTCCCCTCACAGACTCACACAACATGTCTGGTTGCTGGGTTTTTTGTCTTTTTGTTTTTATTTTTTTGGTGGCTTTGGGATCTCAGTGTATTTCACCTCCTTAAGCCTCAGTTTCCCCGCTTAGGAATGAAGACTAAGCTGACTTCACAGGGTCGCCATAAGGATTCAGCGAGAACGCCCCTCCCCTCCCTTCTTCCACTCTCGAAAGCAACAGAAGAGCTGACTGCGTTCCAGTGACTTACAACCTTTTATTTGTGAGGGTGTCCTTAAGTACAATCGGGGTGCACATAAGCCAGTGTTTAACATTCCCGCCCTTACCCACCGGAGCAGTGTCTCCTTAATTCCCGTGACTACCGAAGGCACTTGGTCTCTGTGAACTGTGTGCGTCTGAGGTGTGGTAACGGGGAGGGGAAAGAACTCAAGCAGGGGCCCACTTGACCCGTGGGCAGGGCACCCGTGTTAGGGCACGATTTGGGGGCGGGAGGTGGCGGCACCCACTTTGGCGGCTTCCTCCCCATGTCACGTAAACTGAGTTGCCAGTGATCAGGTACTGTGTTGAGATCTTTCCTAAAAACTCACAATTGCTGCACAATGGACCGCTGGGGGCAGCGGGTGTGTCTGTGTCGCCTGTTGGGTTTTTCCCATTCGGTACATCGCGCGCAGGAGTTCACTGACGCACCGGACTCAGGGCGGTGGTGTTTATGGTCATCGTGAGGGGTGTCTGTGACGTTTGGAATCTGAACATGGATTTTGACAGTGCTAAGCAGAGTCCACTGGGTCTGGTTTTGCTCCGTCTGCAGCAAGTTGTTTATTCACTGGCTTTGGTTCCGTTGAAGTCCGCGTCGCGAGCGTCCGCTTCCTCTTCAGAGCCGTCTGCGTTCTCGATGACTCGACGTCCTCCAGACCTTCTGGGGGGAACGAACGAGGTCTCGTTTCCTCGCCTGCGGGATTTGAGAGAACACACGTTTCTTGAGGACGGAAAATCTGCCTCGAGATGGGAAGAGCCAAAAGGGGCCAAAAAACAAAGGCAGACAAACTCAAATGAGAGGCAGATACTGCGGCTGAAGTCAAGCCCTGACCAGCCTCGAGGTACGCTTAGCATTTCATCAGCTGGCGTGGGGCAAAGTAGATTTTTCAAAGCAAGATGATCTGCTTTTTAAAAAATAAATAAATAAATTCTGGCTCGGTCATCTGATGACCCACAGGATGCTGGCCTGCTGGGGTCTTTAATTTAGAAAAGAAGGGAAAGCCAAGTGGGGGCTGACACGGTCCCATGGGTTTATTCGCGCCCTGTGGGGCCGGTGTAAAGGAGAGCATGTTGTCATGCGGTGGCTCCTTGCCTTCGGGAGGTAAAAATGGGGAGGGCGCCTGGGTGGCTCAGTGGGTTAAAGCCTCTGCCTTCGGCTCAGGTCATGATCTCAGGGTCCTGGGATCAAGGCCCATATCGGGCTCTCTGCTCGGCGGGGAGCCTGCTTCCCCCCCTCTCTCTGCCTGCCTCTCTGCCTCCTGTGATCTCTCTCCCTCTGTGAAGTAAATAAATAAAATCTTTAAAAAAAGTAAAAATAAAAATAAAAATGGGGAGGGTTTTAGGTTTTCAAATGGAAGGAGGTGGAGATGAGCAGCGAAGGCAGCCTTGACTGGGAGAGGTCACTGTGGATGCCCACAGGCTGCTCTTGGTTTGGGCAACGCAGGGCCCCCTGCTTGTGTGGAGCAGAATTCTTGGCCTGAGTTCTCATAGGGCAGGGATCTTGTCTGATTTTTGCTCACTGCGCAGGCACCATGCATGGCCATATAATAGGTGCTGACTGAATATTTGTTAGAAAAGTAAGATAGACCTTTTAATCCAAAGTGTGTTTTGGCTCTAGCTGGTAGGACCCCCCTTTCTCTCTGTCCATAATGGGTCCCATCGCTGGAGTCCCAGATGCCCTGAGTTACTGCCAGGGTCTGCCCGGGGCACCTGAAGTGAGCCTTTGCTTAGAGGGGCAGGCAGGCAGAAGGAGAAGTCCGATCTACCCGCATTCAACCTCCTCTGCTCGGAAGACCTGTTGGCCATCTTTTCTGCGACCACAGCAAGTAATCTTGTTGGGCTCTGGCCATCCGGCCGTGTTTGACCTGAATCGGAGGACCTGTCTTAACCCATTTTAGGATGCCTGAGAGGAGTGCAGACTTTCTGTAATGAAAACGACCTGCTTCACCACACAAAGGCTGGGCAGAAAAGCCAGGAGGGAGAGCCCATTCCAGTTATCCATGCTTTAGTCAAAAGGGGCAACTCAGGTAAGATTGGAGACAAAGCCAAGCCCAGAGTGTCCTGATGGCTGAGAGGGGGCGTCCCAACCTCAGCCTTTAAGGGTCTGACAGTGGGAGAAACATGGGCTGGGAAACCACACCCAGGTTCAGAGAATGGTACTTTGGGGCGGGGAGGGGGGCAGTGATCAGGACCGAGTATTTCCAGTTGTGGCCACTCCCAGCTGAAGACTCTGGCCCGCCTCACTTCAGAGGAAGCTTGGAGGTGCCCAGCGCCCTTAGAACCCACTTTCCATCACTCTCTCTAGAAGTGACCTTAAAAAATCTTCTTGATCACTGGGCTTTCCAAGAACCTGGGTCCCAGGGAAGGGTCTCTGAGGGCAGGACAGAAAAAGTAGCAGCTGCTGCTCGCAGGTCTCCTGCACTTCCCCTCCTGGTTCAAACCTGATGGGACAGCCTGGGGCTGGGAAACGGTCTCTCCTCCCATTCCAGACTCCAAGCACTCTTGACCTCTCGGGACAGTCTGTATTGGCAAGTGCGAAGAGCTGAAGTGAGAAATGGGTTCCCTTGATCTAAGAGGTAAATCACACCTGGGGCCCCCATAAGCCCCCCCTGCGTAGTCGCCAGTCCTGTGAGCCTGTCTCCCAGTTCAGGTGCCCTTCTTGAAGGAACTGGTTTCAAATCCAAGGCAAAGGTTGGCACTGGCTGCATCTGTCACCATGAAGTAAGGGACCCCCTCTAAAGATTTTCTTAAAGGGTCTGATCCTGGACCATTTGGCTTCTACGCATGGCCTCAGAGAACTCCTGCAAGGCACTAGTGGCAGGAGTCAGCCCAAGACTATGAGCACTTGTTCTGCAAGAACCCAGTTTCCCATCAACCAGCGGGTGTGACGTCCCAGTCTGAGCTGGCAGGAGCGCTGCTCAAAAGCTTAGTCTTAGAGGCCGAAAGGTCTTCCTAAAGCTCCTGCCAATCCCTCAGTCAGCCTTAAGTACTTGGGTAGTGGCAGCAAAGCTGAGATTCTCCAAAAGAGCAGAAGGGGACACCAGCCAGGGCTGGCTTGGCCTCTCGAGGAAGCTGGGAGGGAAGGGCGGCCCCAGTTGCCTAACTTCACGTGTAATAAAGCTGTGAGGCTCCCATGCATTTTGAGGCCTCTTAACTCCGTCTGGGGAAGGGCCCTGTGTTCTTCCTCGAGTCTCAGGTGTCCACGCCCCGCTCTGAGTTTGTGCCCGCAAGGGGTCTGCCAGGACCCTGCTTGAGGCCCAGGTGGCCGGTGTGCGCCCTTGTGTGCTGGACATGCAGCCAGCAGCCGGCCGGGCCTTGCTTCAGCCCCACGCAGCCACGGCAACTGTGCAACGCGTGGTGAGAGCTCATTTCTCTTGCAGATGTGTTTGTGGAAGCCCGGCTGCGGGGGGCAGCGGGGGTCCAGTTGCCGGGCTGGGGTTACCGTGAACCTGTGCCCTGCGAATTTGGGTTGGTGAATCAGAGCAGCCAGCTTGAAGCCATGCTCCGGGAATGGACCCAGACTGTGGAGCTGCCCTACCCGCTCCGTGTGGGGTCTTAACCAGACCAGGAGGACAGCGCAGCTAAGTGTCCTAACAGTGTGGGAGACGCCCTCTTGGGTAAGATCAACCCGTGTGACACACACACACACGCAGCCTCTGAACACCGGTCAGCACGCAGTGACAGGGACACGCTGGGAGCCATGGCAGATGCCAAAGCAGAGGCAGGGAAGGAAAATGGGTCAGGAGACGAAGTCTTCTTAGGTTGATCTGGGCTGTGATGGAAGGGTTTTGAACTAAGCCCTCCACAACTGCAGGTTTTAGAGCAATCTCATGGAAACTTGGGGGGGGGCAAAAAAGGGGGCTACCGGGGACAAGGCGGGTGGGATGGCAGGAGAGAAGTGGAACCCGAGTGCCCCACACACGAGCTGCGAAGCGGAAGGCATGATACCTGGTGAGTCATTGCGGAGTTTCCTGGGGGAGGGGGACTCTGAAACAGAGAGAGAGAGGCCCTGGTGGTTATCATCCGCAAACAAGAGGGAGTCCATGTGAGTGCGTGCTGAATCATTAAAGACGTTCACTTCAGTCCTTAGAGGCACTTAAAAGGCAACCTGGCGGTGAGGCAGATGCCACCAAGGGCTCTCAGAGCGGCAGGCGCACGTTAAGTCGTTGCATTTGAGAAGCTTGGGTCGGGGAGGACTGGCGGCGTGGCAGAGGCTGGGTACGGTGGGCAGGCTTGGACAGGAGCGCCTGCTCAGATTTATCGGGGTGGTAGAAGTCCGAAACTGGCTTTGCAATTCCTTGTCCTCGGGGAGCTGGCTAGGCCTGCCCCCCTCACTCAGAGCTCGAGTGCTTGACTTTAGGTTTTGCACGCGTCTGGGACTCGGGAGGCAGAAAAGGCAGGCCCCGTCTTCACCCTGCCTTAGTGTGTGCTCATACTTAGACTAAGCAACGGAGTGCAGTACTGGTCTGCGCACCCTAAGAAGGGTCGTTTGGGGCAGAACCCACAGGGACGTTCAGCATGTGCCAAAAGGGTTACTGGTCCTGAGAAAAGGGAGTAGTGACAGCTTAGGGTGACAGCCAGAGTGGCCGATCGCTGCTCCAGCACTCGGCCCAGTGCCAGGGCAGGGCGGGGGTCAGTCACCAGCAGAGCAAACTGCCGGGGTGTGTGTGGCGAGAACAGCTCTCCTGCCGACCATCACCCTGCGGGTTGTTCTCCAGGCCCTGTTGGACCCGAGGGCTTCTGTCTGGTTTCCCTCCCGGCAGTGGGACCCAGAGCCCCTCACCTGGGGCAGGATACGGGGTCTCCTTCCCAAAGCACCCTTCCCTCCCGCACCAGCCCCTCTCTTCCCCGTTCTGAAAGGGGTTTGGGCTTTCCCCTCGTCCCAGGCAGTGGTTCTCAGTGTCTGGAGCTGATACGGCAGGTGGTTTTTGTTGGCGCCTGGGCATGAACTTGGATGACTCAGTTGCACAGTGACAAAGGTACTCCCTTTCCAGCTCTTTTTAAATACACCTGATTATGTCAGAGATTGTCTTCTTGGTGCTAATGTCTTCTGTCACTCCCTTGTTCCCTGAAGACTAGGCCTGCTGGTCATGGTCATCCGTTTGTAGCCACAGGGGCTAGAATTCGTTATTGCTTTGTTTTCACTTTTTAGATTTCATTCTGACCTGTTCATGCCGGTGATGCTGGTTTAACAGCATGGGGGGGGGTAGATTTTATTTGCAGATGGATGTGTGTGTTTAGGAGTTTATTTCAAAGACATTGGGAAGTCAACAATGGTACAGGGAGTGGCAGAAGGGCCCAAGGGATGGGACAGTGAGCTTGGGGAAACATCTGTGACTCAGTGATTGCAGGTTTGTGCCCAGCAGTACCCCAGACACGGGGGACGAATACACAGACAAAACCTCTGTGCTCGTGGGGCCGGAGTGAAGGCTGCAAATGACGTAAGTAAAATAAATAGGTTATATGGGGACAGGTGGGCAAGGAGCACTTGCAGGCGTGAAGTTGGAAGTTGTAGACAGGGGAGCATGGATGCGTCTGCCTGAAGGAAGGGAAGGAGGGATCCCGCCCTGCTATGCAGAGAGCTGGGGGGAAAGCGTTCCAGGCAGAGGGAAGCACCAGTGCAAAGGCCCTGAGGCAGCGTGTGTAGAGTTGGTGGGCTCATTTAGGAGGCAGTGGATGGAGATCACGAGGATCTAGGGGAACCAACCATTGTAAAGACGTTGCTTTCGATCTGAAATAGGTGAAGCCATTGGACAGTTTCAAGCCAAGGAGGGTTGTGACTCACCTCCATTTCAACAGCATCTCTCTGGCTACTGTGTTGAGAACAGACTGTGAAGGCACAGCATGAACACAGGCCCGTGAGGGGGCTGTGAGAGTTCTCTAGATGGTAGGAGAGGGTGGCTTGAACCAGGACGGCAAGAAACAGCTGGATTCTGGATGTGCAGTATTGTTAAGGGAAAGCGGAGCAGGTTCTCTGACAGGTTGGATGTGAGGTATAAGGGAGAGGGAAAAAGAAAGTATGACCCCAAGTTCATGGCCTGGGTTAATGATGGCTTTGTCACGCCAGTTGCTGAGCTGGAGAAGTCTATGCAGGAAGCTGGTTTGGGGGTGAAGGGGTTCAGTCAGGGCTCGAGGTGTGAGCTGCCCCATGAGGCAGTGGGTGGGAACGGCGCACAGGTCTGGGGTTCCGGAAGAAGTCTGGGCTGGAGCTAGAAGCGAGCAGGTCACTCACCGTGGGTGGAATTCAAAAGCCACCGGGCTGGTCGAGATCACCCAGGGAGTGAGCAGAGATGGAGAGGAAGAGAGACCACGATGGCGGGGCAGGCCAGGGGCAGGCCGGCGGGGAGATGTATGAGCAGAGGAGGTGAGGAAAGACAGCCAGAGAAGCGCAGAGTGTCCGGGAAGGACCAGCTGCAGCTGAGTCGGATGAGGCCTGACCCTTAGGGTTTTGTGGTAAAGGTAGGAGGGGAGTGGGGCTCAGAGGTTTTCTCAGCTCACTGAATGTTGAGGGAAAACGTTGCAAAGGGGAGAAGGGTAAGAATTTCTGGAGCGACATCCTTGCATGAACGCGAGAAGTACGTCTCCCAGAGGTATCGGCCTGAGCTGGTGCTAGACAGTCCAGCCCAGAAGTGGGGACAGAGAAGAAATGAGCGCCGCTGGCAGGAGGGGGGTCGGTGGGGGAAACTGGAACTCGTAAGGATGGGCCGGGAGAGTGAGTCTGGGGGGGGAAGCAGAGGGAGGATGAGGGGAGCCTGAGGTCCAGGAAGCACTGCGTGGGGTCCGTTCCCCTTGGCCCTGGAGAATGGCCAGCAGGAAAGGGCAGTGTGCTTGTTTGTTTTCAAACCACTCTGAGCAGCAGGAGGTAGAAGGTGTGGGTTCATGTGGCTTGTGTTTTAACAAATTAAAGAAGGGCACAGGCAGAAGACTGATGCTTGATGGGCGAGTTAGAGCTAGTGCCGACCCGCATGAAGGGATCGCGGAGGAGAGAAGGTCAAGGACGTGTGACCCCAGCCTTCAGGGAACCAGGGGAGCTGGGGAGGAGCCCTGCAGCGCAGGGGCGTCGCCTACCCGCCCTTAAGCCCAGAGGTGCAGGGGTGTGCGAGAGAACTCGGCCCCGGTTAGGGCACAGGTTCTCGGCCATGGGCGACCGCACCCCCGGGGAACTGGGCAAAGTCTGGAGACCTCATGGGTTGGCACAAGCCGGAGCGCGCCTCTGCCTCGGGTGGGAGAGGCCGGGCCTGCTGCTCACGTCCCGCAGGACACAGGCCAGCCCCTGTGATCGAGAACGATCCAGCCCAGACAGCAGCGGTGCCGAGAGCCCCTGGGGTAGCCCAAGGAGCCGGAGCGAGTCCAGAGAAGAGGCTCAGGAGAGAAAGCACCCGTGCTGATGCAGGAGCCAGGGGTTAGCCGCCGCCTCCCCGAGGACGGGCTGGGAAGGGCAGCAGCCACCAGAGAGCCCGCGTGTGGCGCCTGGCGACGCTAGGGCCGCGGGAGTGTGGGCAGCAGGAGGAGCCCGGCCCGCACCTCACCTGAGCTTGCTCTTGAGCGCGTTCACCTCGCGGCCCATGGCCTCGTTGCTCTCCGTGGCCTCGTCCAGCTCCCGCTGCAGCTTCCTGCGGTTGGCGTTGATGCGCTGGGACTCCTCCTCCGCCTCCTCCAGCTGCCGCTTGAGCTGCTTGACCTTGGCATTTCCTTTCTCTGCCTGAGAGGGAGAGGCCCGAGGGTCAGGGCAGGGGGCCCCCTGTGGGGCGGGCGCGGGGCGGGAGGGGGGCCGCGGGGCTGGGTCACCTGCTCCTTGTACTGCTCTGCCATCTTGCGCTCGTCCTCCACCTGCAGCAGGACCTCCTTCAGCTTCTTGTCCTTCTGCTTCAGCGACTTGGCGGCCGCCTGCTTCTCCCTGCGGACGGACAGCGAAGGCGTGGGGCTGGCCTCCCCGCCGTCGGTGTGCAGACCGGACGGCGCCGCACGCACCGGGAGCGCTCCTCCCGTGCCCCACGTCGTCGGGGCTGCTCCCCCAGCTCGGACCCGTGGGACTGGGCCGGAGGCGGGAGCGCCCTTCCGACCCCTGCTCCCCCGCGGGACGCTCAAGACGCGCTCAGTGAAGGGGGCCGGGGGCCCACAGCACGTGATTCCGTTTACGGGAGGGGTCCAGCGTAGACCAGAGACGCAAAGCCGGGGCTGGGGGAGACGAGGGCGGTGGTGAAGGGGTGGGGGGGGGCTTGCGGAGGGGACAGAAGGGTTCCCTGGTTGACTGTGGAGAGGGTGCCCCCCTCTGCAAGCAGGCTGCAAGCCACTGAGGTGAGCACTTTAAACGGCTGGATTCTATGGGACGGGAGTTGCCAGGACAGCCACCGCCAAAAGAACAGGGGGGAGTCCTGGCCCTCTGATGGCAGCCACGGTGCTGTGACCTTCCTTTCTCATGAGAAGCCTTCCTCCAGCTGCCCGTGCTTCGTGGGGTGCTGATGGGGATGCCCTGTGTAGCCCTTAACATGACGTCCTGCAAACGCAGGCCAAGGAAAGCCAGCGTGCTCCCGGGAAGCCTGGCCAACCTCACCGAGGGGGGCCTTCTCCGGGCCAGGCCTACCTCTCCCTGGCTTGCACACGCCGTTCTCCCAGCCCAGCTGCAGGCTGGGTACCGCAGGGCTTATTTCCCAGCCACAACTGAAGCCTGGAGAGCCTAAGGGACCCCCCGGGCCTCCCCGCCACTCACTGGCATGCAGGCTGTCTTTGCAGCTCGGGCTCCACGTACCTGGCCTCCTGCTCGACCTGCTCCTCCAGCTGTGCAATCTTGGCCTCCAGTGCCGCAATGGTGGACTTGAACTTGGACTTGACCGCCCCCTCCATCTCCTGCAGCTTGCTCCGGAGCTCCTTGTTCTGCCGCTCGAGCTGCTGCCTTGCGCTCTCATTCTTCTGGGCCGCGCTGCGCTCCATGGCCAGTTCGTTGTTGAGCTGCTCAGCCTGCAGAGGACGGGGAAGGTCAGGACGTAGAGGGCCCAGAAGCCCAGGGTGGTCCACGGGGATGACGAACGTCTCCTCTTACTCCCAGCCACCCCTCCCTTGCTTAGCTTCTGCGTGGGTCCCTGGAGCCGGAGCCCCCTGGATTCCCCCCACCTTCCTCCAGCACCAGCCCCTTCCTGAGCACAGCTCAAGAGGGAGCATCCCAGTGCTACCCGGGCTCCGTTTCTATGTCCCGTGGTACGTCCCCATCACCTGTCCCGGAGCTGGTACTCAGGAACGTCACTGAGTGCTCCCGAGTGTAAGGCTGGGGACAGAACAAGAAGTAGACCCCCAAGGCCCTTCCTCAAGGTACACAGCATCCCCTGGAGGGAGCCAGACATACACTGGGCCCTGCTGAGACACTGCGGGCTGGCAGGGTGCTGCAGGACCGTGAGAGGAGGGAGTGGGTGCAGGGAGCAGACGTGCGGCCCCCGCTCCCCTCCACCCCAACCCGGGTCTGGCCCACAGGAGCCTACAGTGCGTGTCCCTGGACCAGCGTGGGCTTCTTCCAGGTGGAGCCCAGCTCTGGTGCTGCTCCGGCGCCCTGCCCGGCCCTCACCTGCTGTGTGGCCTTGCGCACGCGGTCGCTCATGGCCTCTGTGTTGCTTTGCTCTTCCTCCAGCTCCTCCTCCAGCTGCGCGATCCGGGCCTCCAGGCGGCGCTTCTCATCCTGAAGTGTGTTCCTATGGGAAGTGCAGCCACATCTGGGGCTTAGCCTCCCCCTGGCTTAGAAGATTCCCTCTCCTTGGAGGAGTGATGCCTGAGGGTTGCCCACTTTTAGAATAGGAAACGGAGGCTCAGAGAGGCGTAGAGACTTGTCCAAAGTCACACAGCTGGGAAGTAGGGAGCCAGGACCCCTATCCAGCTGGTATCAGTAGTGCCAGGCCTGGCACAAAAACCATCTCTCCCCATCTCTGATGTTCCCGGCCACCCCCCCCCCACCGTGCTGCTCATTCAGAATGAACAAAACTGGCCACATCAAATGGGGTGTGAAGACCCCTGTGACGAGCTCAGCAGGATGCTGTCATTTTCAGCATTAAAATGGTCCAGGAGGTGCTGCCATGAGCTGCCTCTCTCTCATCATCTGAGTCTGGGACCCCCTCGTCCCTGCACGGCTCCATACCTTCCTGAGACACTGCTAGCCAGCTCCTCGGCCAGTTCCTCCTTCTCCAGGTCGGCCTGTTTGCGAGCCCTCTCGGCCGCGGCTAGATCCTGGATGGCGGGGGGTGGGGAGGAAGGAAACCTGTCATCTACCACGGAAGGGCTGAACCCCAGCAGTTTCCACGGCCGCCCTCCTCTGAGCTCGGGGGGGAGGGGCACTGCCTCAACATCCTGTCTTTCCCTGCCCTTACTCTGGGGTCCGCCCATGTGGGATGCTGGATGAGCGAAAGCAATCCGTGGGGGCACACACCGGGGTGCCAAGAGTACCCCCATCTGAGGCTCCCAGCGAGAAGGCTTTACCTCCTGCAGCTGCATGAGATCTGCTTCTAAACTCTTCGCCTTCTTCTCATTCTCTTTGGCGGTGGCAAAGATCTCATCTCTGGAGGCCCGGGCATCTTCCAGCTCCCTCTGGAAGTCCTTCATCTGAGCCTGCATGAGGCAACAGGAAGGACAAGCGAAGAGGTCCTTACTCACCCGACTTCTGCTGCCCAAATGATCTTTCCCGTGGCCCCCTCTAGGATTGGCCACGGTTAACCACAGAGACGTCAGCGTCGTGTGAGCTCTGCCTGTCAGCGCACAGGACCAGGTTGTTTGGGGGCACCGTTCGGGATGGGCTCAGCGGACCCGAAACATGGCGACGGAGGGCCATGGTGAATGCCTGCTAACCAGCTGTGCCACATCCTGGGCAGGAGACAGCCCCTGAATGCTGAGCGGCAGTGGAAAGCACCAGCTCGCGGCACCAGTGACAGGCCTGCGTCCCGCGGCTGCTGAGCTCCCCAACCCCGGGGCAGCCATCGCCTCCCTCCACCCACTCCCTGAGTCTGACGCATCGCCCACCTGCAGTTTCCGAAGCTGCTTGATGGCTTCCTCCCTGCCCTTGATGGCTGAGTCGGCCTGCAGCTCCAAGTCTTTGAGGTCCCCTTCCAGCTTCTTCTTGGCCGCGGCTGCCAGGGCACGTTGCTTCCTCTCGTCTTCCAGTTCTGTCTCGTATTCGTGAAGCTGAGCGAGGAGGGGAGACGCGCGCTGCTGGGCCGCCCCGTCCCCCGCAGGCCCCTTCCCCAGGCGTGCACAGCCCCCTGCCAGGGGCGGCTGCTCATCCCCTGGTTCCAGGGGAGAAAAAGAAGTCTCCATCGGGCCAGGAGGTGCTAAGGGGAGGAAGGAAACTGCCCCCCCCCTCGCTCCCTTCCCCAGCCCACCCTTTCCCGGACCTTCCCTGGAGTACCTGTCTCTGGAGCTGCCGCCTCTTCTCCTCGTTCTGCTCATCGCGGGCCTGGAGGTCCCGCTCAAACTGGCCCTTGAGGGCCTGCATGTTGACCTCAAGCCGCAGCTTGGCGTCTTCTGTAGCCTGCAGCTCGTCCTCCAGTTCCTCCAGCTGGGTCTTCATCTCCTCCATCTGGGTTTCCAGGGCCCGCTTGGACTTCTCCAGTTCGTGGACCTTTCACATCAGAGTTGAGCTCATGAAGACGGGCAGGCAACCCCCAGCGACAGGAAACTCATTCAGGTCAGAGAGAGATGGCTTTTGTCCCAGTCCTGTTTCATCCTGGACTCAGACCCCAGCCCCAACCACTGTTCCCAACCCACGTGTGTGGGACCGTCCAAGGGAAGGCCTTCAGTCCGGATTACTGTTTCACATCGAAGAGGCACGGAGCCATCGCCCCCACCCCCAGCCCACCCCAAGGACTGGAAATTAGGGGGGACGGTGGGCCAGGTGACATGTGAGCGAGCACAGACAATGGAGAGCGACTTACGTTCTTGCCCACGTCATCCTTGGAGCTAACCAGATCCTCCATCTCGGCCTTGAGCATTTTGTTGGTCCTCTCAAGTTCCTCCTTGGCTTCCAGAGCCTCCTCGAGGGCTCGCGCCAGGGACAAGGCCTTGGTTTCCTTCTCCCTGGCTTCTGCCTCGGCTCTGTCCCTTTCATCCGCGTACTTGGAAGAGATGCTTTTCTCCTCGGCCAGCAGCTACAACACAACAGAAGCCCTGGAGGTCACCCCGAGGCCTACCCGAAGCTAAGCTTCATCTCATTGCAAATATGGGCTTGGAGCCTGTGTCCTTCTAAATTTACTCAAGATACCTATGGAAAGAGTTAACAGTAAGCCTGCTTCTGGCTTCAAGGTCGACCTTGTGCACACTCAGCATCTGCTGAGTCTCTGTGCTTCGAAATCACTCTTGCCGCCTGTGTTGCTTAGAACACACAGCTACTGAGGTCCAAGTGACATTTAATCCTGCTGGGGACCAATAATTCTGCTGTTTTCATGGCCACTTGTCTCCAGCTCTCAAAAGTGCCCTAGGAGCCAGAGTAGGGACATTAATCTCAGCCGCAGAGAGAGCAGCATAGATCCTACGCGGAAACAGCCAAAACCCCGACTTCTAGAAGTCAGCAAAGACTGGTAAGTAATGGAGGCCCCTAAATAGCACTGTCAACGCAAAAACCCTACACCAAATGTGACAGGAAAATAAAAGACGTGCCCTCGGGCCTTCGAACCGATGATGGAACAGCAGAGTGCACACAGTGAAGACAGGCCGACCGCATGGAGATGGAAAAGGGAAGGGCCAGCGTGTCACCCAGAAGCCTGGTGCGCTGAGCCCCCCCGCCTCTGACCCAATACAATCCCCCAGTTGAGTTTTAGGATAATCCCCCAGTCACTTGCAAATCAAATGATGTTTGCTTAATCTGAGCAACGTAGTAAAAGTTGGGATTTGGGGGGTCTGGGCTACAGAGCTGGATGCATTTATCAGAACCCAGTGTACACTTAAAATTTGTGCATTTTTATCTCCCCAGAAGCAAAATTCTATCTTAAACAAGAACTCTAGTTGATACAGAGTATTGAGGTGTGTGTGTGTGGGGTCTGTAATTTGCTTTGAAATGCATCCAAGAGGTAAGACCCCACTGACAAGTACAGTTCATCGTTATAAATAAAGCGAGTCTGGTAAAATGTTTGCGATCAAATCCAGGTGGTGGGCACACAGGTGTTCACTGTTTCATGATTTTAGCGTGGCTGGGCGCTTGAAATTCTGTGTGATGAAACGTTAGGGGGAAGTGGTTATCTAAAGTGTAGCAACATGAAATGACTCGGAATATTCGGGAGGCACTCCATAAATACTCGAGTCAATGAAAAGAATCTCGTTACTTTTCGGGGCTAGAAACCGAGCCATCACTGGGGTCCCCGGGGGCCCTCATGGTGGGGGTACCTGGAAGTCACGTCCGGGCCCTGCCGCTCTCCTCACTCTGACCTACAAGCCCTCGTGTTCATGGTCACTCGGGACAAGCTAGCTTTCCACCGCGTCCAGCAGCGCGGGGACGGGTTCCAGAGACAGCAGCCCCACCAGCTGCCTCGCAGCCCCACGTGCCCCGGCCCGCGTCCGCGCACAGAGGAGACCCCCCTCCAGCCCCTACCTGATCGAACTTCTTCTGCTTCTTTTCCAGGTTGGACACCAGCTGCCGTTGGTTGTCCAAGTCGACGACCAGGTCGTCCAGCTCCTGCTGAAGCCTGTTCTTGGTCTTTTCCAGTTTGTCGTAAGCAGCCGCCTTCTCTTCGTACTGCTGGGTGAGGCCCTCGATTTCCTTCTGGAACTTCTTCTTGCCCTCTTCCAAGGCTTCCACGGTGCTGGCAAAGTCCTGCAGCTTCTTCTTCGAATCGGAGAGCTAAAACGGCAGTGTCCGGGGGTCCAGTCAGGGGAGGGCCATTGGGTGAATCCCGTCCTTGACCCCCCCACGGGAAGAGACCACCTTCTCTGCATTGCAGAAATTCAGCAGCAGGGGGAGCCAGCAAGCCAAGTAATATGGCTCCAAGGCTCCACCACAGCCCATCTGAGCTCCTGAGCTCCACTCAGGCCTAGAAGATCAAGGACACACACACAGCCAGCACCTGGATGTTCAGGGTTGAGATGTGACGCTCCAGGTTCTGCTTGGCTTCCAGCTCCTCGTCCAGCTGGTCCTGCAGGCTGTTCCTCTCGTCCTCCAGCTGGCGCAGCTTGGTGGATACATTGAGCTTCTGCCGGGTTTCTTCTTGAAGCAGCTCCTACGGAAGGACACACGGAAGTCCCAGGGATCCACACCCAGAAGGTCATACCCCGGGTCCCTCCGGATGATGTGGCCGAATATACCCACCTGGGTGTCCTGGAGCTGGGACCCAAGGGACGCCACGTCCTTGGCCAGTTTTATGGCCTTCCCCTCAGCCTCGTTGAGCATCCCTGTGACGCTCTCCACTTCATTCTGAGGACGCCAAGAGACTCTGGTTAGAACCTCCAGAACAGGATCCTTTTTTAAGTAAGAGAAGCCCTCTCTACTCGCATGACAGGTAGGGCCCAGGAGCTATGGGGCCTGATCACGCCAGCTCCTACACCTACAAGTTGGGATGCCTTGTTCTAAGAACGTCTTAGAGCCCCCAACTGTATTGACTGGGCCCGAATCCCACTAAATGGATCCTGGATCCTTGCCAAGGTTGGCAAAAAGTGAAACAGGTCCGAGAGTCCACACACAGAGCTGCTTTGGACTTCCCTACCCCCTAACACTGGAGAAGAGGCTACGGATGGCAGCTCCACTTCCAAGGGCCGTTTTCCCACCACACTCTTCCTCACCCCTACTCTTGGCCCTCTCGTGGGCCCTTATAGCCAAAACCAGAGAAGCAGGAGCAGGTCCTTTTGGAGATACCCGCCCACTGTCCACCCTCTTCCCACTTACAACGAGGATGGAAGTGATCTTGACTCTGCTCCTCTAGCACATTGCTTATGTTAGGAGAGCAGAACCCCTGCTCTCCCCTGCATGTGGGAAAAAGTTCTATTTAATCCTTCCCCTGCCCTCTTGTCCCAGACTGTGAGCACATTAAATAATTATCAAAGGTCTGCCTGTATCCCATGAATGGAAGTCAGGCCAAATGTCTAGTTAACGCTAAGACCAAAGACAAACAGACTTTGTCATTGCTCAGCTTAAAGCCTATTGATGACTTCTTGTCACACAGAGTAAAGACAAATATATACATAAAATGGGGCTGAATGCCCTGTGTCCTTCAGCCACGACCTACCTCTCTAGTCCCACTTTGCAGCATGTTTCGCCTTCCAGCTCAGCATTCTAGCTCTACTTCTCTCATCTCTTCGAATTTCCCACCTGCCCCTGGGCCCTTGCACATGCTGCTCCCTCTGCCTCCTAGCCGCCTTCTCATCTCAGACCGTACCTCCTTCTTAGGGAAGCCTCTCCCGACTCCTCCTCCTGCAGACCAGGCCCCTTGTTAACTTACACTTACTGCATCATTTTACGTTCATTCGTGGGATTGGAAATGCCTTTCCCTCCACTGGGTCAGAGTTCTATCGGGGCAGGCGCTGTGTCTTTCTTGCTGCTGTAACTCAGCATTAAACGTGGCCCGCCTGACCTACAGCAAATCCTCAAATACTTGCTGAATGAGATGAAGGTTTCTGAAGATGAAATGGAAGAGGGAGACCATCTCCTCTCCTTGAGGAAGGCCACAAGCGGAAACCAACTTGCTTTGCAGTGAGAGAGACTTCAGTGCGCTGGGAAGAGCTTCATCCCCCGCAGAGCTGGGGCCAGGGGATGCTTGCCGCCTTACCTGCAGCTTATGGACCTTGTCGTTGAGCTCGGCCCGGGCCCGCTCCCCATCGCTGCACTTGGACTGCAGTTCCTGCAGCTGGACCTCCAGCTTCTTCTTCTTGTGCTCCACCTCCTGCTTGGCCTGGTTCAGGACACGCAGCTCCCCGGCCAGGTCCGCGTTCTCCTTCTCCAGCGTCTGCTTGTTCTTCTCTAGATTGGCCTTGGCCTGGCCGAGTCGACAGGGGAGGGAAGGCATTACAATCCGGCCGGGAACGCATTTTAAGATGGGAACCTCTATCCCTTGGGACATCTTCCTCTTTCCCTTTCCCTCCGTCAGTCAGGACGGTTCCAGGGACCTGTGCTTGTCGCCTCAGGGGAGGGACGTGGTGGGGCAGGAGACACCAGTCACTGTAAGACTTTTTGTGTTCTCTTTTTCCGAAGCTCCAAGGGTGCAAATGAGCATTCCCGAGCTACCTCCAAGCTGTCGTCATCGTCCTGACCTAGTCTTAGTTCTCAGCGTTTTAATAAAGTAACGTCATGTAAAAATCTGGATTCCAGGGGCGCCTGGGTGGCTCCGTCATTGAGCGTCTGCCTTTGGCTTCTGTCATGATCCCAGGGTCCTGGGATTGAGCCCCGCATCGGGCTCCCTGTTCAGCGTGAAGCCTGCTTCTCCCTCTCCCACTCCCCCTGCTTGTGTTCCCTCTCTTGCTCTCTCTCTCTAATAAATAAAATCTTTTAAAAAAAATTAAAATCGGATTCAACTTCTTTATAAAAAATTCTAGTGTTCTATACCATGACAGGTGGGGGTTACCCGAACGTATACGGCAAGATTCATCTAACGATTCAGGTAAAATTGGTGGGGTTTACTGCATATACCTCAGGAATTCTGACTTTTAAAAAACAAGACATACATCATACTCGGTGAGGGGAAAACAGAGCTTTTCCCCTCGGGTCAGGAACAAGGTAAGGATGTCCACGCTCATCACTTTCGTTCAACATAGTACCGAAGGGGAAACATACATCGTAGTTACGATTAGCAAAATCTTATTTGTCCAACATGCATAAAGAATTGACAGAATGTCGAAGGTTAGTATTCAGATCCCACTTGACAAGAGGACACGAACAAGTGTCCTTTTATTCATCTGGAGGGTGAGGGGGGTGCAGTCTTGCCCACACATCTGAGTGGTCCTAAGACCACCTGTGTAAGGGCGGACGATGGGGCCAGGAGATCTGGCTGTGAACGAGGCCACAGAGGACATGAGTTACTGTTTGGAAAGCCATGGAACAATCTGGCTCACAGTCTGTGCTCTGTAAGGGGCTGGAGCCTCCCAGGAGATTCTGGGATTCTGATAGAAGCAGCAGTGACCCAGCTCCCAGGAAGGTGCCCAGTAAACCACCACCTGAAAGATACTCACCTGGGCTGGTGACAGAAACAAAGGCAAACACCAGCAAGTTTTAGGTAATGCTGCCCCCACTTAGTCTAGCTTGGGGGGATCATCTAGAAAGTGCAGTGGTGCAGGGAAGCCGTAGCGCTGAGGGTGAGGGGATAGGATTCAGATCTTGAGGGAAACAATCCGACGTCGCAAGCTAAGAAGCTCACCCTCGGGAATGGAACACAGGGAAGTTCTCCCAGGGGAGAGGAAGTTCCCGTACGAAGCACTCAGAGGAGTGCTGTTCTCCTGGCCCACGCCCCATACGCCCCAAGTAGCCAACCATGTTGCGGGGGTGTGGGGGACGATCAGATCTAGTCATTCTCAACCTCTGCCACAGAGCTGTTTTCTTCCAATCTGCAGAGAAATTACAGGATGTTCTCCATCTTAAGTTACCCTCCCAGAAGGTTTGCTAAATAGTGGCTTATCTGGGGGGGAGCAGTGGATTTTAGACCCTGCCCTGGGGACGGTATGAGGCACGTCGGCAGACCGTGTGCCCGGGTTCGAATCGCGGCTCAGTCACTAAGCTGTATGACCTTGGGTACGTCTAGGCACTCTATTCCTTCACGTGTCAAGCTCAGCAGTACCTACCTCACAGCTGGTTATGAGGACTGACTGACCTACGTACAGTGAGGACTTCATGCTCTCGTGACCCCTGTCATTACAGTCTCGTAGGGCTGGCTATCCGTCTCAGCACCGACCCCGATCTGTAGTTGTGGGAAGTTGTGTGTGCATCGCTCTTCGGCGTGTGGTCACCCAACCGATCACGACGTACCCTCTTGAACTGCTCCAGCTGCTCGGTGAGTTCCTCCACCACCTGTGTGTGCTTCTGCCTCATCTCCTGGACCTGGGCCTCATGGGACCGCGTCTCCTCGTCTAGCGCCTTCTTCAGCACCGTCACCTCCTGCTCCCTCTTGGCCCTGGGCAGGAAGAACACAGAGGGTGGATGAAGGATGGAGACAGGGCTCCGCCTCAGACAGTGCAATGCAAAGGGACGATAGCTCTCCCAGGACCCAGAGCTGAGGTCTCCATCACCAGCCCCTCCCTGGCTGTGTGACCTCGGGGGAGTCACCTAACCTCTCTGGACCTAGCATTTCCTCAGCTGCAAAAGGGGGAGCATGGTTACCACCCAGAAACTCTCAAGGCCAGCAAATAAATACACAAAAACACTCGGGAACGTGTTGAAAGAACATCTGTGAATTGCAAGATGTTCCTCAAATATTAATATTAGCTCTGATTATTGAGCACTTATTATGCACCAGGCCCCAACCTAAGTTCTTTCTTTATGTCACCTCATATAACCTTCACAATGACCCTCAGAGGCAGATACATTAATTCTTCCAATTTACAGATGAGAAACCTAAGGCTGAGAGATGGTAAGCAGTTGGCACTTATTGGTACAACCACTGCATGATAGAGCCAGAATCTGGTCTGGCTCTGAGCCCATGTGTTTAAATACTGCACCGGACTTTTCTGGATCATGGGCCTTGTGGGGAGGGAGCAGAACACTGGACTGGCTTCTCCATACAGGTAAGGAGTGTGGCACAAAACCCCAAGCATGGGAAATCAGTCTCCATGTTAGCATAGCACCTGACACGGAACACACTCAAATGCATTTGCGTGTTTGTTGAATGAATAAGCGACCCACCTTCTCTAAAGTCAGCATTCCTTATCTAGCAGGTAAACTGTATCTGTTGGGGTTGTTGCTGTGTATGTGTTTGTTTTGGGGTTTTGTTGTTGTTGTTGCTGGTGTCCGTGATCCTCCAGCGCATCTTAAGGACCCAACCAACAAATGTTACTTTAAAACATGTATCACAGGGCGCCTGGGTGGCTCAGTCGGTTAAGCCGCTGCCTTTGGCTCAGGTCATGATCTCAGGGTCCTGGGACGGAGTCCCATGTTGGGCTCCCTGCTCAGCGGAGAGCCTGCTTCCTCCCTCTCCCTCTGCCTGTCACTCTGCCTACTTGTGCTCTCTGTCAAATAAATAAATAAAATCTCTTAAAAACTAAAATAAAAAAAATAAAACACGTATCACAAAACTTAGACACACGCTCTTGGAGACTGGAAACCGGACAATTATTGACACACGTAGACACACACGTGAAAAGACAGGAAGGAATACCCCAAAACGTGGACTGTGTTGGGACTAAGGGTGCTGTTTTCGGCATCTACATTTCTAGAGCTTTCAAATTCGTTTTTGAATCGAGTTAAGTCCTGCTACCGTGACGCAAAATGAGACAAAAAAGGACCGCGCCTCTACTACAGACGGTAAGGGTAGGCCTAAGGAGACCCGAGATTCAGGGTGTGCCTGTAGCTGCCCCTTTCCCCCCGACCCCAACCCAGGCCGCCGTCCGTGCAGCAGGGTGACGGAGCCGCTGGGCTCCGCGGGCCGGCCACCCACCTGAGCTCCTGCTGGGTGGCCGTGCTGTCCAGCGTGTCCTCCAGCTCCGTCTTCAGTGCTTCCAGCTCCTCCCCCAGGTCCCGCTTCTGCTTCTCAGCCTTGTTTCTCGCGGCCCGTTCTGAGTCCAGGTCCTCCTGGAGGTCTGAGATGTGCCCCTCCAGCTCCCGGATCTTCTTCAGAGCATTGTTCTTCTGAGCAATTTCATCGTCGAGCCTGCCGGGGACAGATCACCGGAATGAAGACCCCAGGGTCTCTGGCCCCTGAGATCTCCAACGTCAACAAAACTGTTTCCTGGAACCAGATACTCATGTTCCATAGACATTAAACCACGTTCTACCCACGTCGCTGAGACAAGGTAGATCCCTTCTTGCTAGTGGGACTCCTTGCAGATTAGGACTTATCTGAAGTCAAAAACAGATTGCGTGTGTGTGTGTGTGTGTGTGTGTGTGTTGTACACACGCATGTGCATATGAGAGAGAGAGAGAGAAAGCAGAGCCTGGTCCCAGACTAGCCAGGTGCCTCGTTCACACCAGGAGCTTAATAGAGGCTTTGTGAACACTGGACAATCATTTCTCCTTAGGAACTACTTTTCTTTCTTCCTTTGGCTCAAACGGTAGCTGAGTGCCTGCGTCATGCAAAGCACTTCTTGGCCAGGTGTTTCTTGGGGAGATAGCAAAGCCAGGCCCCCAGTGTGGGGGATGCAGTGACTGTGGGTCAAGGTGGGACGTGAGAAGCATTGTCACATGAGACCATTAGGACTTTCATGGAAGGCAGCTCCCTCCTGACACATGGGGTGCTGGCCTCTTGCTGTGATGCAAGGAAAGCGAGCAGCATGAAAGAGGGCTCAGAGGCCAGATTCCTCAGGGCAAGGGGAGGTGAGCACCTGGAGGACCCTGAGCTTGGGCACGGGGAGCAGTAAGAGAGAAAACTAAACGGTCAGGTAAAGGTTAGGTTCACAACCCAGGGGATGCTTCTAGTCCATCACCTTAGCGTCATCCTGCAGCACACACTGGGAGGGAAACACCTGGCCAGGGGGCCAGTCAGAAAGTTCTGGGGCTCAGATCCCAGCTCATGTCCCCCCACGCCCGGCTTTCTGCTCAGTGACACCGAGATTGCAGCAGAGTCCCTAGCCTGGCGTGTGCGTGAAGATACTGCCCAGAAAGAGCTCCGCACACAGTGGAGCAGAAAATCCCCGTGAGCTGTTGCGGCAGGATTCAGTGTGAGGCTTAGCTCGGACCCAGCCCGGAGCTGGGAGACGGGCGAACAGGGGATGGGACAGGGTCGTGTTTCTAAGGACATGTTCTTAGAACACGTCCCTGTCCCATCTGAGGGCTGCTGTGGTCTGGGGGTGGGAGGTGAGCAGGGGGAGCAAAAGAACCCTCAGAAGGAGGGGCAGGAGGGTCGTCGTGGCCTCAGACATGCGGTGCCTGAGACTCCAGTGGAATAGATTCCGTGGGCAACTGTAGACTAGAAGGACCCGGACACCCGAGAGGCACACATGGCAGGAGGAGGGGAGATGCGGAGAGAGGTTGAGTTTGGAGGGAAAAGAAGAAAACCAGTGGCCTGATTCTGGAGGTGCAGGCAGGACAGGGGAGGCCCCCAGGAGCATGGAGGCCTGCCTGGAGGAGGAGGAAGACGGGGCCCACTGGGGTTCGGCGGGATTCCGCGGGGCACATGGACCCACGGGACCACGGGACCACAGGACGCACCCCGCCAGCCACGCTACCTGCTCAGGGCGGCCTGCAGCTCCTCCTCCTTCTTGGCCAGCTGCATCTTGAGCTCCGCGATTTGTGCCTGGAGGTCTGCGATCTGTTCGTGGAAGTCACTGGCCTCCCCCTCCAGCTTCCGCTTCAGCTTCTCCAGCTCCTGCCGGCTCTTCTCCTCCTTCTTCAGCCGCACTACGACAAAGCCAGAGGCCCCTCAGCAGGTGCCGACTACCAGAAAGGGGCCCAGAGGACAACTCTTTCTGCTCCAGCAACTCACAAACATGCACATGAACACACGTGTGCATGCATGCCTGTGTGTGCGCGCGCGCGCGCACACACACACACACACACACACACACACACACACACACAGCCCCACAGGTAACTGTCACGGCCCAGACCACAATCTTGTAGAAAGAAAGTCAATGCCGCACCTTTGTTGTTATTAGTGTGTCGGCTGCAAAAGTCTTGAGAGGCCTGTACCTCCCCTGAGTCACCTGCCATGCTCAGATTTGCTCTCTGAGTGTATTTTTTAATTTATTTTATTTTA
>LNAC01000023.1:692187-705567 GCA_002007465.1 Ailurus styani | reverse complement strand
AAATAAATAAAATCTTAAAAAAAATTTTTTTAAATAAAAATTTTATTTAAAATAAAGTCCCAATGTGGGACTCGATCCCAGGACCCTGGGATCATGACCTGAGCCGAAGGCAGCTGCTAAACCAACTGAGCCACCCAGGTGTCCCTTTAAATTTATTTTAATTTATTTGAGAGAGAGAGAGCACATGAGTGCGAGGAGGAGCAGAGGGAGAGGAAGCAGGTTCCCTGCTGAGCAGAGAGCCCGACATGGGGCTCAATTCCAGGACCCTGAGATCATGACCTGAACAGACTGAGCTACCCAGGCGTCCCGGCTCTCTGATTTTAAAACATCCCTTGGAACCCCTCTTTGAGGTAGGAGGNGATCATGACCTGAACAGACTGAGCTACCCAGGCGTCCCGGCTCTCTGATTTTAAACTGTTTTTTTTTTTTTGTTTTTTTGTTTTTTTTAATATTTTATTTATTTATTTGATACAGAGAGAGAGATTACAAGTAGGCAGAGAGGCAGGCAGAGAGACAGAGAGAGGAGNAGCCCGATGCGGGCCTCGATCCCAGGACCCTGAGATCATGACCTGAGCCGAAGGCAGGGGCGTTAACCCACTGAGCCACCCAGGCGCCCGCGGCTCTCTGATTTTAAAACATCCCTTGGAACCCCTCTTTGAGGTAGGAGGTTTACCTTCCAGTTCTGAAATCATAGATTCATGCTTATTTTTTAGCTTGGTAAGATTCTTGGCCTTTTCTTCCTCTTCTGCAAGATTTGTTGTTAAGTCACTAATCCTCTCTTCAAGGAGTTTTCGCTCCTTTTGGGGGAAAGGAAAAGAAATACCGGTAGCTTTTTTTCTCTTTTCCAGGATCTACGTTTCATTTTTAGTCATTTCCAGATCAACAGTTGGAAAGAAAACCCGCATGAACATCGAATACGAACTCTAGTTCTAAAATAATAAAGAGAAGTTCTTTAATGGTCATTCCCTAAAGCCCAGCCACCTCCCATCTCATGCGACCTCTGACCTCCATACTTCATGGTCCAGGCAATCGCACCCTCATCCCTTCCTCCCACGTGCCAGCTCTTCCTTGCCACAGGGCCTTTGCACAAACAGGACCAACTGCTGAGCTGCTTCTCCACTCCCCAACTACTTTTCATTCTTCAGGTTTTCCTCTTAAATGTCACTTCCTCCAGGAAGCTCTCCCTCAATACCTCGCTTCCACCCCTAAAGTTCTATTTTTATAATACGGTGAACACCTTCTTCAGAACCCTGACTGTAACGGTCACTAATGGTTAGGTATGTGCCCCACCAGGTAGGGTCCCCCTTCATGCATGCTCTGCACCCCGAACAGAGCCTGGCTCACCACAGGTGCCCAGCTGACATCTCGCTCAAAGAACTCAAGGGAGCCTCAACTCAATGGAGCTGCCTAGTGGTTCCTGCCTCAGGTGACCTACTCATCCCGGGTGACATGGGGATTTTTCCAGTTTGGGCACTGAAAGTCTCACATCCCAGAAAGCCCTCAGTCCCGCGGGTCATCCTATCACTAACCGGAAGCGGCCTGCGAGAATGCGGGAGAGGCCCGCGAGTCTCAGGCACGCCAGCCTGCCTTTGCACAACTCGGGGTCTCCACTGGCACGGATTTTCTGAGACCTGCTCTGTGGCAGCCCTGGTCCTGGTGGGGCCACCAGGGATCCCATCCAGGGGGTCCACCTGCCTCTAGACGGCAGTCAGGAGGTCGCCTTCAGCATCTTGTATATGGCCAGAAAGGGAAAGCATCTGGAGCACTTAGCCCCGGGGGGCCCGCCTGGTTAATGCCGATGCTGGTCCCCTCACTCACTTTTGACAGCTTATTGTTCTGATCGTCCATGACCAGAATATCATCCTCCAGTTTCTTGATCTTGGCCTCGGCCGTGACCTTCTCAAGTTGTAGCTTCTGCCTCGCAGCTTCCTCCTCCTCCAGCTGTTCTTCCAGGTCCTTTGTGGGAGAGGGAAAGGAATCACACACCTCGCTCCCAGCGGGGCCCCTCTCTGGCAGCTTGGGGGCTGAGCCACGCGGAGGCTGGGCCTCGTGGCCCCCTCCCTGCTCTGCGGTCTCCTTTTACTGGAAATAAAAGGTTTGGGAAACCACTAGCTTCATGAAGCCTCAGTCTTTCCATCTGTCAAATGGGGATAGTAGATACTGTGTGATTTCAAAACGTGTCCACAAATTCTCTGATACTCTTCCCTTCAAAAGGCAGAGGCTAATTCCTCTCCCCGCCAGTGTGGGCTGGGTTTCGGAGGAAGTGATTAAGTATAAAGTCCAAGCTCAGGCTATAAAAGGCACTGTGTCCTCCTCCCCTGTGCCCACTCTTGGTTCGCTCTTCCCGCGGGAAGCCGGCCACCACGCAGCCCTAAGGAGAAGCTCCCCGCGCCCCCAGTGAGCAGCTGAGGCCTCTTGATTCCAACGGTGGGAGCCGGCCACATGGACGTCGGTCCTCCAACCCTGGGCTCCCATCCCAACTGCAGCCTCGGGACACACTCTCACCCGGAACCCCCGGCCGAGCCCCTCTCTGATTCCCGACCCTGTGACCCAAAGGTCTGTCCTTTCACGCTGCTCAGTTCTGGGGGGTTTGTCCGACAACAGCAGCGAACTAATGCAAATGTCCTCACACAGGGCTGTGAGGAGAAAAGGTTTGCCCACGAGAGCAGAGCCGGAGAACGGAGCGGGCTCTCCGGGAGACCCCTCTGGCTACGTGGCCCTGCCCGGGCGGGTAGCCGAGCTCCTCCAAGCCCAAATCCCCAGCGGGGACATACACGACCACACGCCCCTCCCGGGCCAGCAGTGAGGGTCAGATGATAAAATGAACAGCCCCTGCGGGGCCTTACCAGCATCTGCTGGGCCATTTTCTTCTTCTCCGCCTGCAGCTGCTGGCCCCGGTCTTCCTCCTCCTCCAGGCGGGCCTCCATCTCATGCAGGATCTCCTCCAGCTCCTGCTTCTTCGCCGCCAGCCGGACCCGCATCTCCTCGGCCTCGGCGTACAGCTCGGTCTCAGCCTGCAGCTGCTCCTGGAGCAGGTTCTTCTCCTCGGCCAGCTGCACGTGGGGAGCAGGGGGGTGGCCGGTGAGCCCTGCAGGGGCACAGCTGCCCTCCCTCCGCAGCCGCCGCCGGGCCCCGGGCCGCTACCTGGGCGTGCTTCTGCTCCAGCTCCTTGAGCTCGCTCTCAGCCTTCTGCTGCCGCTCCTTGGTCTTCTGCAGCTCATCCTCCTTGGCCTGCATCTCCTCCTCCTGCCGTGTCACCTGCAGCAGGGGCTTCACCTGCACGCACACCACCAGCCGTCACTGCCGCTCGTGGCGCAAGGACGCCAGAAGCTCTCCTACCACCTCCGATCAGCGGTTCTCAGCCAGGGGCCTGTTTACGCGTCCTGCACCCCCGAGGGATTGCCTGGGACTTGCTGGGGACAGTTTGGGCTGTTCCAATCGGGGCGGGGATACTACCAACACCCAGTGGGTCCGGGCCAGGGGTGCCGTTGCAGATTCTAGAAAGCACGGGACAGCCCCCCCAACACGGCCTTATCCATCCCCAAATACCAATAGCGCTGAAGTTCAGAAATCAACTAAAGCCACCGACAAAATGTGCACGGTGTCAAGGAAAAATTCTCTCCTTCTCCCACTTAGTCCCTTCCCAGAGAGAGAATTACTGCTAACCAGCCGGCATCCTTCATTCCAAGCAGGGAAGGGGGAAAGGAGCCTCCCACGTTCTACCTCCCCACGGAGGCGACTATGTGCACTGTTGGCGCTTCCTGCCACTCTTTTCTTCTACGTGTTTAAAAAACACACCCGATGGCTCAGATGGTTAAGCATCTGCCTTCGGCTTGGGTCATGATCTTGGGGTCCTGGGATTGAGTCCCACATTGGGCTCCCTGTTCCTTGGGGAGCCTGTTTCTCCCTCTGCTTCTGCCTCTCTGTCTCACATGAATAAATAAATAAAAATCTTAAAGTGAAAAATTAAAAAAAAAAAACACACCCGAGACCACACTGTCCGATTTTATGTGCAGCGTCTGTTACTTAAAACTACAAAATAATCATGACCCCGTGCTGATCTGTGAGCTTCACGCCTTGTGTTTTGACAGCTGTCATTTTTGTGGAACAGAAGCGGTGAGAGAGGACATCCCTGTCTTTCTCCTGGCGTGAGGGGAAAAGGTCTCCGTTTGGTCCCCATTAAGGATGACATCAGCTGTGGCTTTTTCACAGCAGGCCTTTACTGTGTGGAGGTAGGCTCCCTCCACACCGCTTTCTCTGAGGGTTTATAGGTAGCCATCATTTGTAAGAGCTGCGAAGTGTCCCATGGATGAAGGAGTCTGTTGGGGGCTGCACCCTGACATTGTGCTTCTATAAATAAGATCCACGAGGAATGCCCTCAATTCCTGATTTTCAGAGACCGGTGCTTTGTGAAAAGCCAGTCGCCCTAATGATATAGCATAGGACTCCATTTGTAGAATATTCTCGAAACGGCAAAATGACAGGAAGGGAGGATGGAGGAGCAGAGCGTGGCGGGGAAGGGGGTGTGGCCAGAAATGAGCAACGGGAGGGATCCCTGTGGAAATGCACTGGATCCTAGTCAGGGTCATTGAGACCCCATGTGCCGAATGGAAGAAGAAGGGGATGCTTCTCGGGCCCGGAAAACTACAAACAGGCGAGATGTGACTCTGAGCCCCCGAGCGCATGCGGGGCCATCGACCACGTGCGGCCCCACAGCGGGAGCATCTGGGACGCAGAGCCCAGGTGGAGGGTTCCGACGGGTGTGGGTCCCGTGGCACTCACTTTGGTGAACAGCCTCCACCACTGCCAGTTCCGCAGCTTGAGGTAGGCGGCGCAGTTCCTCTGAATCACCTTCATGGCCGTCAGCTGCTGCTGCCGCTTGGCAAAGGCCCTGGGGCAGGGGAAGGGGTGCCGTGAGAAGCCCCGGGGAGCGGGCGGGGGCCCAAGCCCTGTCTCCCTGGGTGGTCGGCACATCCCAGAAGCAAGACACACCTGTGGGGCGTGTGATTCTGAGACTCCCGCAGGGACATCACCTTCCCCCCTCCCCGTTCTGGCCTTCACCACCTTGGTTCTGGCCATCTCCCCCTTGGGTCCACTTGGTAACGAATGGGCTTACTGCCATCAAGGCTCTGCAGCTGAGAGCGTGGTCCACACCTCCCGGGAACACATGCCCAGGACAGAGAGCCACTCCGCCAACCCCCGCCCCCAGTCCTCTTTGGGGTGTGACTTCCCTGGAGAAGCCCCATCCCTCATGCAGACCCCAGGCCTCACAAAACAGAAGGGGCATCCGATCTGCTAAGACCCTGCCTCCCGAATCCCTTTTGAACATGGGGATACGGGTACAGCCAAATCCTCTTCCCTCCCATCCTTCCCATCTTCTCACACTTCTGAAATGACAACCTAGCCTTGTGATTAACCCTCTACACGCACTCCACCAACTCCTCACAACCCCACGGGGTAGGAATGAGAATCCNGGGGGGGGGGGGGGGGGGGGGGAGCTCGCCCAAGTTCACCAGCAAGGAAGCAGGGCAGGCAGGACAAGAGCCCTCAGAACGAGGGCGCGTCCCTCCAGGGGTAGCATTTCTGCCTCCGCCAGAGCAGCCCCAGGCCATCAGGATGCTTCCTAAAGCAGGTGGCCTCTAGAAGCAGGGAACCAGAACGTGAGGCCGCTGAGCCCCCCGAGGGGTAGTGTTTCTGGGCTGTTTGCAGGGAAACGACAGGCTTGGGTCCTTACTTCCTGGCCAGGTAGCCGCGACACATGGCCTGGAAAGCCATGATGACGTCGGTGATCTTCAAGTCCCGTTCCTCCTCCAGGTGTGCCAGGACCCCCGTCCGGAAGAAGATTTTGCTCTGCCCGATCCTGTACAAGTTGGGGTCGAGTTCCAGGGCTTTGATCTGCAGAAGGAAGGGGGACAGATGCTCTCGTTCTCGGCTAGGCGTGTGTCCGCTAGGCGTGTTTAAGGAAGGTCCCACCCCAGCGAGCTCCTGGCAGTGCCCCCAGGGACTTGGCGGGGAGAGGGGGTCCGCAGTCGGATCCCAGGGAGGGGGCCAGGGCAGGGACTCACCATGAGAATGCAAGCCTGCTTCCCATCCATGAAGCCTTTGGGAATGGCGTTGGCAGCCAGGATCTCGTAGCTGGAGACACGGGGCAGAGGCCACTGATCAAACACCTCTCGGCATCTTTCCATCCGCCCACCTGGCCTGCCTCCCCCCACCCCACCTCCCTACACCCCAGCCCCCAAGCCTGGCCCCCGCAGGCTCACCGCTGGCGGAACTCCTGGAAGACAATCCTGTTGGGGAAGCCCTGACGGCAGATGCGAATGCCTTCCAGCACCCCGTTGCAGCGCAGCTGCTCCAGCACCAGAAAGGCGTCCAGCTTGCCGGACTGCAAGGGCAGAGAGGTGGGCAGGCGGGCCGGCGCTCAGTGAGCAGCAAGCCCCGAATCCCAGGCCTGGGCGACCCAGCATCAGGCCACCGCGGCTGACAGAGGCACAAGCTGAGCTCTCAGCTGAGGGCACAGGTGCCACCTCTCCTGGACTTGGTGGCACCAGCATCACCTGGCTAGAAGCTGGGGCCTCCTCCCCATCACCTCTCCTTTCCTCACTTCCTCTCCATCACCGGTGCTGCAGCAACTACCTCCCAGATAATTCCCAACGGACATGCACTCAGCATAACTGCCCCCTACCTGCTTTCCATCCCACCTCGTCTCCCTCTGCAACCTCTCATGCTGTTTCCATAACATCAGTCTGATCGTGACATGCCCCTGCTTTTAAAAGCCCCCAACGGCCTCCTCTGGTCAACCTACAAGGAGTGCCACGACCCAGCTCCTGCCACGGGATTCGGCCCCATCTCTCTCCAGTCCCTGTCTCCCACCGTCCCAGGTCAACATGAAGTGACCCAGTCGCTGCCTAGACCTTTCGTTTCTCAGCTCACATCTTTGCTTCTACTGGTCCCATTGCCCAAGCTGCCTTCCCCACCCCGCCTTCCACTTCACCAAGTTGGTGCCTACTCACTCCCAAGGCAGCGTTCTCTGAGCCCTGAGGCTGGAGTGGGAGCCCTGGCTGCACGGTGTTCTCGTAATTTACCACATTGCATTGTGCATATCAGCTTTTGTGTGTCTCTCTCTCAGCGGGTCTCCCACGACATCAGCACTACTGACATCTTGGGCTGGATTCGTCTCTGCTTTTCCCTCTGGGAGGGCTGCCCTGTGTGCCATAAGGCGTTTAGCAGCACCGCTGGCTTCTGTACACTGGATGTGAACAGCAGCTCCCTCCCAGTTATGAGAGCCGAAGAAGCCTGCAGACGTGGCCAGCTGTCCCCTGCGGGCCACTGCCCCAGCTCAGCATCCCTGCCCTAGATTACCATGAGAAACTGCAGGCAAGGATCACAATTGATCCAGCACTGTATCCTCAGGACCTGGCACAGGTGCAGCTCAGTAAATATCAACCAGAATAATGAATGCATGAGTGACCTGATGCCCTGGACAGAAACTGCAGGGCTCAAATTCCCATGGGTCCCCTCACCTTCCTTTGTCCTCAGGATGGGGAATGGGTACCCCATTCAGACAACCTTCCACCTGCATCAGATGGAGCCCACAGAGTACGGAGTCAGGCTTTCCTCCTGCCCCTCTACCCTGGTCTGCCTCTCCCTTTCCCTAAGCCCCCTGACGATATGTCCAGGGAGGACATTCTGACCCCCTCCCCCAAGGAGCCAGGCGGGGGGCCGCACCCTCTTCTCGTGATTGGGGATGATACAGCGCACAAAGTTGGGTGTGGTGTTGCGGAGTGTGGTCATCAGCTTCCCCAGCTGCTCTTTGTAGAGCTGTCCCACTGTGCGGAACATGCCCTTCTTGGTCTTGGAGGCGCTAGGCAGTGAGCTCTCCGTCATCTTGGCCATCTGGTCCAGGCCCACGATGCGGTCCACTGTGGGGCACGTTAATGTTGGTGTCAGCCTCAGGTCCACCCAGAGGCCCTCCACCCCCACAATAAACCAGAGGACTAGGCCCAGAGGGTGGAGACCCGAAGTCCTCTGCTCCCTTTTGGTGGGCACCGCCCCCCATTCTCTCCTCTGCAGGCCAGCACCTTTCCTCTAGCAATGGGTAAGGGGAGGTGTGCAGAGGTCTGCTTTCCATGTACTGTCCATTTGGGAAATCTGAAAGCCCCTGAGTGACAAAAAGAAAAAATTCTCTCTCTCATGCTGTCACAGAGACCTGGAAATAAATCCTGCTCTTGCCACTGTCTTGGCCAGTGTCATGCTGTGCCTCAGTTGCTCCTTCTACAAAATGGGGGTCAAAACAACATCTACGTCATAGGGCAGGAAGAAACAAATAAGGCTTACCCCTCCTGCCTGCCTTCAGTCCTTCACCTACCAAGAAATATTTATTGAGAGCCTACTATGTGCCAGGGCCCACAGATACAGCCATGAACAAAGACCCTGTGTCTCCACACACACACCCCCAGCTCATATTCTGTGGATATTCTAATGGACCAACAATGACGACACATGTAAGTATACAATAGTCCAAGTGGTGAGGCATGCTTAGAAAGATAAAGCGGGGTAAAGGGGGAGCGAAAGAGTAATAGGGGTGACCTCTCCGATAAGTTGAGTGATTATGTAGATATTTAGAGAAACAATATTCTGGAAGCAAGGTACAGCAAATGCTCCAACGTAGGAATCTAGCACACTGATAGGTACTCAATGAGGAATAGGTGGTGGTGTTATTGGTGGTGGCATTAAACCACCCAGGTTCTTTTTCTTTCAGAATAGAATAAGAGACTCCCACCATCCCAGTGGATGCTGCACATGCCAAGCACAAACCACTGGCATTGCTATGAATTTCCCTCAAGGCACTGCTTTAGCTGCACCTCACAAATTTTGGTAAGTTTTTTTTTTTTAGTTCAAAATATTTTAAAATTTCACTTGAGAAAATTAAATAACACACCAAGACACTTCTAAATAAGACATGGGGGCCAAGGCGCATGTGCCATTTAGAAGTATGCCATTTAATCCCCATGTATTCAGGGATTTTCCAGCTATCTTTCTCTTACTGATTTCTAGTTTAATTCCAGAATGGTCCAAGGGCAGACATTGCGTGCTTTCTCTTCTTTTAGATTTATTAAGGTTTGTTTTATGGCCCACAATGTGATCTAGCTTGGTGGAAGCTGCATGTGAGCTTGAGAAGAATGTGCATTCTGCTGTTGGGGGATGAAGTAGTCTATAGACAGTTCTATCCAGTTGGCTGATGGAGGTTCAGCGCAACTCCACTGGTATTAGGATGCCCTATTTCTGCTCCTTGTGCTCAGGCAGGGTCATGTCACAATGTCCTTGCTTATCTCTGTCTTCTGCAAGACTCTGGGCTCCTTCAGAGAAGGTTCTTGCCAAAATGGTCACAAATCCCAGGGTGAGATGCCATCGGCCCATCCCAGAGCCTGGGACATGGTGAGCACTCACAATGTTGGCACAACAGAACCCCTCCTCCAGCATTTTCTATCATGCTTAAAACAAGGGTGTCCAGGCCTATAAGGCCAAGGCTGACAGGCCCCGTGCAAGGACACAGTTTGCTGTGGGCAAGGAGGTCCAGGAACAAAAGCGGAAAACCCCATCACCCCTAATAGTCATCATGGAAGCAGGTGTGTACTGAGATTTTACTACAGGACTGGCAGGTGCAAAGCACTTCACATGGATTATCTTTTCACTGGTTCTCAGAGGGAACCCAAGTATGGTCCTCAGAGAAGCAGCAGCAGCACCACCGCCTAGGAACTTGCTAGAAATGCAAATTCTCAGGCCCCACCTGGACCTGCTGTATCAGAACCTCCAGGACTTAGGCCTAGTTATCTGAGTTTTGACAAGACCCCCAGCAGACCCAGATGCATGTTCAAGCTAGAGCCCCCAGTCCAATTCTACCTTCACAATAATCCTAGGAGAGCTGGGGATGATTCCCCTCCTCCTGGTTTTACTCAGGAGGACACTCAAGCTTAATGACGTCAAGAGACTCATCCACAATGACAGCAATTACATAACTGAGATGAGATCACAGTCAAGTCTTTCTGACTCCAGATGGGAAGTCGCAATGCCTCCTGCACTGTTTTCTCTGTTACCGCCTATCCCCTGATTTAGGACCTTGTCCCTGGGGTCCCCGTTGGGATTGAGGGGTTGGGGGCCACCACTCTGGAAGTGGCTGGACGTGTCAACGAGTTGTCACTAGCACCTGCACACCCTGCCCTCTCCCCACCCCCACACAGGCCCACCCCTTCCTGGGAGCAGGTGTGCGAACCAGGGGCAACTGGAAGGAGGCAGAGCCTTCCGTACCCAGGCCCCAGCTCCAGCCGGCCGGCCCTTACCATCCTTCCACAGGTCGGCCATGAACTTGTCCGAGGAGGCGTTGAGGAGGGAAGTCACATTGTCATTCAGCGGGTCCATGTTCTTGGTCAGCCAGGCGCTGGCATTGTAGTCCACCTGCCAAGAATCACCGCAGTGGTCAGGTGCTTCCGCCTCTGTTACTAACTAAGGCCAGGGCCCAGGGCTTCCTGTTTCCCTCCAGAATCTTCCCAGGTCAGAGAAATGGCGTTGGCAGCCACCGTGAGAGGAATCCTCAAACACCCACCAAGAGATGGACAGATCAGTACTTTAAAGGGCCCTGTGATGGTGGGGCATCTGCCAACAGCGCCCCCTGCTGACTCCATCCTCGCCTCTCTTCGTTTCTGGCCCCCTTCCCTCCGCAGAGCCCAGGAGGATGGCCCCCAGTCCCAGCAGGCGCACAGCTTTGCTGATGGCAAAACCCCTCCCGCACCCCGAAGCTCCCTTCTCACTCAGGGGGGCCTTGGCAACAATCACACGGTGTGTGAGGACCTCACTTCCCCTCTCTGATGAGCGTAATCGTGCCTCGGAGACTGTGATATACGGATATACAGAACAGGGGTCGATAAAGCTTTTCCAATTCCTGACTTGAACACAGACAGTGGCAGAACCCTTCATTCGAGGACTGTGATGCTGAAATGGAAACAACTCATAAAATAGCTCTGGGGGGTTATTATGGGATGTGGGTTGCCTCGGTGATCGCCAGGCCTGATCGGAGAGGGGACAGAAAAGAGCCACTTGGGGGGCACCTGGGTGGCTCAGTGGCTTAAAGCCTCTGCCTTCGGCTCAGGGCATGATCTCAGGGTCCTGGGATCGAGGCCCGCATCGGGCTCTCTGCTCAGCAGGGAGCCTGCTTCCTCTCTCTGCCTGCCTCTCTGCCTACTCGTAATCCCTCTCTGTGTGTCAAATAAATAAATAAAATATTTTAAAAAAGAAAAGAAAAGAGCCACTTGGAAAGCGGGAAAGAGGAAAGCATTCGTCCGTGTGCTTACGGGAACGCACACCCCCTTGACTTTGGGGAGGAGTCAGCCAACTTTTTTTTGGTAGAAGGCCCAGATCATAAATACCTTCAGCACTGCAGGGCATGACATCTCTGTCACGAAGGGTCCCGAGCAGCCAAAGACATTATGTCAACATAGGAGCTGTGCGCCCCACAGAACTTTATTTACAGAAACAGGCTGTGGGAGAGACGTGGCTCGTGGGCCGTGGTTTGCCAACGCCCGGTACAGGGCCTTGCCTGTCTGCGTGAGGCGGGGGGCCGGGGGCACTGCAGGGACAATAAAATACTCAGATTCTGCAGGCCCGGCCGAGCTGGGTCTTTCCTACATTAGCCAGGACCCCCGGGAGCCTCGGGGGAAGCTCCTGGGTGTTGACAGCTCTCAAGGGATGACCCTCATTACCGTGAAGGAGAAGAGGGAGGAGGAGGATGGAGGAAGGAAGAGGAGGGAGAAGATGACAAGGAGACGGACAGAGACTCCCGCCACATCTTCCCTGGGCGGCCCCGGGCCGGCTGACGGAAGCTCACGGCTGTGCTAAGGGAGAGGTCTGTTGGACACAAACCTGTGTCTATCAGCCTTCCCATCACAGCCGGCCCTTCCTCCTGGGTTGAAATGGTAGCAGGAAGGATTCAGAGTCTATGCGAGAAAGAATTGCCTGGTCACCCCGGTTGGACTATGTTAGAGAGATGAGAATACATACAGGTATATTGTATGTATCTCCCTTGTAGATACTTAGATCATACACAGGAAGAATTGCTCGCATTTGATTTACCCTAGACTTTCACCTCTGGGCTCTGCCACCCCCCAGCTGCTGCTGCTCTGAGCAACCCGCCTGGTCCCCGGGGACAGAGCGCGCGCTGGGGCCCGCGGCTGCACCTTCCCGGCATAGTGGATGATGGAGAACTCCGTCTTGTCCTTGAGCTGCTTGGGCTTCTGAAACTTGGGGTGGTTGCCCTGCTCTGTGCACAGCTTCTCCACGAAGGACTTGTCTGTGGCCTTGGGGAACCAGCACTCCTCGTCCAGCAGGGCGAGCACGCCGGGAGGGTTGTTCTGGGGGAAACAAGGCAGGCAGGATCCCAGCTAGCGCGCCCGAGCCTCGGGCGTGCCAGGAAGAGTTGGCCACCCAAACACGCCATGTCGCCTCTTCTGCCCACATATAAAGGTGGGTTTACGCCTTCCACTCCCACAGATCCATCCTCAAATGACCCCGTGTGCGTGGACCCACACTGGGGAGGGACCGGAGGCACGGGCAGATCGTGATGGCTGCTGCCCCCTAGTGGACAGAACCCACTGAAGGGCACAAAGATCGCACCCTTGAACTTGTTGCTCTGCATATAAATGAACGGCAGGGTTGCTTTGAACAGAGCCCTTCTCTGTGGCCCAGACGGGCTAAGCCAAGGCGCCAGGAACGTGGCCAAACTTACACACTCGCCATTTACTCTGCTGGAATGGTCTTTGCTTTTTAGACTCAGATCAGGGAAGCATTTTTCTTTTCTTTTTTTTAATGTAAGCTCTGCCCCCCACATGGGGCTTGAGCTCAGGACGCTGAGATCAAGAGTCACACGCTCTTCTGACTGAGCCAGCCAGGCTCCCTGAGAAGTATTTCTTCACTGCTCTGTCCTAAGCAGGCCTCCCTAAATCATTCTCCACATAGGCTTTATCAGAGGTTTTAGTGGATTTGTCTGGTTTCATGTCTGCTCCTTCAGAAGGACAGAGACTAGGTCCATCCAGTCCACAGTTACATCCCCAGCCCCCGAAGAGGGCGCCCGGCACAGAGCAGGCGTTCAGTAAACAGTGGTTCAACAATTGTTGCTTGTGCGCTTATTGTGGGCACGGTTCTAGGAGTTAGGGGTGCATCAGTGAACGAAACAAAGACCCTTGTCTTTGGGGATGAATGACTGAGAGAGAGGGGAAGAGAGGGGAGGATGGGAGAGTAAGGAATGAAGGGGAAGGGAGGGGAGGGAATGGAGGGGAGAGGAGGGAGGGGAGGGAATGGAGGAGAGGGGGGGGAAGGGAGGGGGGGGGA
>LNAC01000023.1:641206-691291 GCA_002007465.1 Ailurus styani | reverse complement strand
CGCATGCGAGTGCGAGGCGGGCCCTCACCGGCCGCTCGATGAGCTCGATGCAGGGCTGCAGGTCGAGGCCGAAGTCGATGAAGTTCCACTCGATGCCCTCGCGCTGGTACTCCTCCTGCTCCAGGATGAACATGGTGTGGTTGAAGAGCTGCTGCAGCTTCTCGTTGGTGTAGTTGATGCACAGCTGCTCGAACGAATTCACCTGAGGGCGCGACAGCGGGGAGGCCCGGTGAGCATCCGGTCGGAGGCCAGGGCGCCCGGGGAGGCTGGGCCCCGAGGGCGCGCCCCGGCGGGCGGCCTGTCCACAGGGGCCCGGAGAGCGCTGAGCCCCAGCAAGGGCGGCCCAGAGTTCACGGGGCTGGCTCCTGTCGTCTCACGGGGCCCCCACACACGCTGCTTTAGGATGCTTATCTCCTCCACCCACACAGTGATTTATGGGGAGACCGACTACGTAGGGTCCTTCATCACCCCCACTGTACAGATGTGGACGATGAAACTCAGAAAGGGAGTGATTCTCTAGTAGATATGCTTTAGACTATCTAGCTCCAGACCTTCCCTTCACTGAGAACGTCCCTCCAATCTGTGGGCGTGGGATCCAGTAGCCAAGTTCCCATCACAAGAAGTATGGCAAGACCCTGACGACAGGGCTTGGCCCAACTCAGGTGAGTAAGAGCAGGTAAGACTCAACTGCAAGAGTTTGGTTAGAACTGTTGGGAACAGTTGCAGCGGGTCAGAATTCCCGGGGTTGCTGAGAGGCAATCTGGAGCCGTGGCAGCCATGTTGCCACCATGAGGGGAAAACCAGCTTGAGAACAGAACCAATGGAGAGGATGGGGAAGAGAGAGAGAGATGGAAGAGATCAGGTCTTGCCTGTTGGACTCAGCTGTAGCTCTGGCCTTTCAGTTTCACAAACCGATACATTTCCTACACCTTCAAGGATGTAACCTTGGCTAGACAACCTCGAGTCTAAGTAGTTATCTGCCTGCCCTTCTCTGAAATAATGGCTTCTCCAAAGGGAAACTTCATCCCAAAAGCCAAGACCATGGCTGTCAGGATCCCACCAAGCTGTACCTCGAAGATCTCAAATCCAGCAATGTCCAGGATCCCCAGGAACGAAGCCCCTTGCCGGTGGGTCTTGTCTAGGGCTTTGTTCACGCGGGTGAGTATCCAGCGGAAAAGGCGTTCATAGGTGGCCTTGGCCAGAGCCTCTACGGCAAAGTCTGCCTGTGGGGGCAAGTGAGGGAACACAGTCATCCCCAGTGGACCACATTTTCAGATGAGCCTGGTGAGCAGCTGAGACTTTTATTCCCCTCCTACCCATAATCAGTCCTTAAAAAATAAACAAAAAAGAAAATTATGCCATCTCTATACCCAGTAGAAAATGGCACTAAGGAATAGAGTGGTCAGACCTAAGGAATGACTGTGTGGATAGTTAAAGACTTCCTATCAGAGGGACCTGGGGGCGCCTGGGTGGCTCAGTGGGTTAAAGCCTCTGCCTTCGGCTCAGGTCATGATCTCAGGGTCCTAGGATCCAGGCCCGCATCAGGCTCTCTGCTCAGCGGGGAGCCTGCTTCCTCCTCTCTCTCTCTGCCTGCCTCTCTGCCTACTTGTGATCTAATCTCTCTCTGTGTCAAATAAATAAATAAAATCTTTAAAAAAAAAAAAAAAAAGAGGGACCTGGAACCGAGGAGAGCCTGTTCCATCACAGAGACCATTTAGAAGTGGTCAGTTCTGTGTCTAGAAAGGGTACATGTCATTTTCAAAAACGTATCTTTTAGGTCTGACCTTGTGTATACAACTAAGAGATCAAGATGAGATCGCGAGTGAGGTACTGTGCTGTTCTCGTTCACTCCTGGATCTTCCCAACCTGATATGGGACTTTGAATATTCTAGTATTGGATGAATGAGGGAGAAAAAAATGGACAGAAGGATAAAAAGATGGATGGATGGATGATGCATGGATGACTGAATGGATGAATAGATGTAATGAATGGATGGATAAACGGATGGATGGATAAATGAATGGATGGATGGATGGAAGATTCTGCAGAAATAAATGGCAAATGCAGATATCATTTCACATGCAAAAATCAACAGCAAGTGTATCGTTACCTGTTCTTTTGTCTGAGCTTTCTGTACTACATCCCGCCCGACTTTGATACGTGGGGTCAGGATGGACCTGGTGAAATCTGTCACATTAATTCCCATGAGGTGGCAAACTTTCTGAGCAGCTGGATGGAGGAAAAAGCATATTACGTGTATCACAAAAGAGAAGGCTTAGGAAGGAAGGCACATCACATGGGATATTTGTGATCTATGTATATACCGCATATTTTTCGAGAAAGGGACCTTGAAGGTAGTGAGCCTAGCGTGAGCGTTCCGAAAGCTGCCGTCATTGGTGAGCTCATCCCCGGTGTTTTGCTAAAAGGTGGGATGGAGGTATGCCCCAAGTGAGGGTTTAGGGTCAGACAGTTCTAGGTTCAAGTCCTTGCCCCTTTCCCACTTCCTAACCACAGGATTTTGGAAAAGCTATTTAACTTCCTAGAGTCCTGCTTTTCTCAGCTTATAAAAAGAATGCACCATGTGGCACCTTGTTGGGATGTCAACGTGATGAGATGAGGTATGGCATGTCCAGTGCCCGGCATATGGCCAACTACCCGTAAAGATGTGTCCCACTGGGCCAGGATATGTGTTGCATCATCACTTGTGGTAGAAAAATACTGGAAACGACTTAAATGTCCACTGATATGGAAACAAATAGATCATGGTATTTTCATAAGATGAGTACCCAACAACAGGTAAAGAAATGACTCTCGTTTTCTCTTTCTCCCTAGACCAACGGCTCTCAACTGGGGGTGATTTTGCCCCCACAGGACACTTGGGAATGATCAGAGATATTTTTGGTTATCACACTAGGGGACGCTGCTGCGGAGGCAGGAGCACGGAACCCCGCTGGGAGGTCGAGGGCCATCTGTCATCTACTCGGTTTCATTTAAGAGACAAAGTAGTATCAGAACATATTCACACGTGTCCATTCTGGATGGACAACCAACATTTGCAAATTATAATTATGTTCCAAATATTGCAGAGAACATATACTGTATTATAAAATGATACAGCTTGTGATACAAATATTTGTTGTTTATCTGAAATCCGGGTTTAACTGGGCATCTTAGATTTTATTTGGCAACTCTAATTGCAGAGAAACTTGAGCTCTGTCTCCCAGCAAGACCGTGTGTGTCATGAGGAATGGGGCTGTTTTTACGGGGTTTCTTGATGAACCCCAGGGCCTGGCAGATTGTACATGCTCAGAAATATTTGTTTAACAAAATAAATGATGGGGGCGGGGTTAGAATTGATGCTCCCTAAGGATCCTTCCTGCCTGATCTAAAATTTTTGGTCACCCCACCCCCAGCCCACACTCTGATTCGAGAACGTCCCCCTGTGGGATTGTCAGCAGTAAAAAGTCTAACAAAGACAGCAGTCGTTGAAAATAAGTTAGTTTAGCTCTTGTTAATACCTTCACCCACAAAACCACCGAAGACTTCACGTGACTCTCCTTCCCATCACGGAAGGTGTCAGTTATTGAGAAAGGGCAAGAAGCACCTGTGTTATCCGGCATGGACGCCTGGTCTGTGTTTCTTTCACTCTTGAAGACAATATTTCCAAGCTGCAGGACAGACGACACCACCCTCAGTATAGCTGGTGAAGAGAAGAGCAGATAAGACACGGACGTCAATGCCAAGGTGCTCTGGAGGTTTAGAGTCTCGAAGTTACTGGGGACTGTGGAGCCAACCTATGTCTTTCTCTCAAAAAGACTCAGTTCTGAGCTCCTAAGTCTAGGAAAAAGGCAAACTAACCTAATACCCTGCTAACATGGTAAAAAACCTGGCTGGGGATAGAATATGTTCACATGGTTGCTAAAAATCTTGTGTTACATAGGAATACTGTACAGCAGGGGTTGGGCCAACCCATTCCCCAGTTCTGGCCCACTGCCTGCCATTGTAAATGAAGTTTTACTGGAACACAGCCACAATCATTCATTTATATATGGTCAGTAGCTGTTTGATGCTACAAGGGCAGAGTTGAATGGTTGCAACGGAGATCATATGGCCCACACATTTATTATCTGACCACTTACCGAAAATGTTTGTCAACCCTTACTATACAGCAAGGAGAATGAATGATTGAGGACCAGACAAAACTGCTGTATCTCACAAATGCAGAACAAAAGATGCCAAATACAAACAAGAACCTAACTATGTAAGTCTACTTACAGAAAGTTCAAGAACAGGAAAGACTATGCTGTTAGAACTCTGGATAATGGTTAACCTTGAGTGGGGGAAATTACTAGAAGGGCTATGGGAAGCTTCGGGGGCTATTGGTGTTCTCTTAGTTTAAATGTGTGTGAGGAGCACAGGTGTGTTCAGTCTAAAAAATTAATCAAACTGTGATATACACAATTTTCTAAATGTAAATATGTCACTAAAAGATATTTAAAGAGCAAAAAGAAAACCCCAAACAAACCACAAAACAAAGCAGTACAACAATCCCCATCCTTCTTAATATCGTCTGGCTGAGTATGCAGGATGCTTATGTTAGGATCGAGAAGGGGGACACTTTTTCTTACTTGTTATCCAGGTGTCTTCAGATGAAACAATGTGTTCCCAGACCCTTGGAAGCCTTCTGACTCCATACTCAGCCATGTTACTGTTTAAATGGCTCCTATGTTTGAAGTCCCCACAAGAATATGAGTTACTGGAGAGTGGGGGACTATCATCTCTGTATTCTTGAAGCCTCCTTCAGGGTCCAGACACACAAGGGGAGAAAGGGAAGGTGGATAGAGGATGCAGGATGGAAGGATGGATGGAAGGATGGATGGAAGGATGGATGGATGAATGGAGAGAGGGATGGAAGATGGATCATGGGTGCGTGGATGGAAGGAAGAGAGGAAGATGGATGAATCAATGGTTGGATCAATAGATGGATGGGTTGATCAGCGGCTTGACAAACAGATGGACTAATTGATGGGTTAGGGTGGAGGATGGAAAGATAGATGACTCATTAACGTAAATGCTTGTCTTTAATTAAACACAAGATGCAAATCCCCCAGGGTTCTAGCTTCCAGAAGAAATCACTGAGTTCTGGGAACAAAGCCTGAGATCTCAGCCTCCTCTGGCTCTTCAGACCAAACTTGGGGTGCCAGCCCTTCCCAACAGCTGCCCTCCCACCTCAGGGACTCTGGCCCCGCTCAGCAGGAGGAAGGCCCAGTTACTGACCATCCGCCCAGCTGCTCCATTCACTATTGCAGAAACCCTCCCCCCCTCCCCGCCCCAAAGAGCAGAGCTTCTTTTGATGGGAAACAACGAAGGCAGCCTCTTTTAACAATACCAGAGGGGCTTTGTCAACTAAGTGCTATACTAATAGTTTTTAAACTCTAAGTTCAAGCGTATGCTGAAATGCTTACAGGCCCCAGGGAAGTAGTGTAACTCAGGGAGTCTCAACCTTGGCACTACTGAAGTTTGGGACCAGATAAATCTTTCCAGGGGCCGGGGGGCGTGCTCCCCCCGGCGTCCCTATAGGATGTTTAGAAGCATTTCTGGTCTCCAACCACTAGGTGTCAGGAGTGTTCCCTCTCCTGAGTTGTGAGAACCAAAAATTTCCCGGGGTTGGGGGAGGGTGGAGGAGGTATATTAATCAAATTCTAGCAAGATGCTGGGCTCTGGGGTCTGCTCTCTGTGGTGAAAGTGGGGGATGAGGAAGGATCAGAGAGGGGCTGAGGACCTAGTGGGTGCCAGGCTCTGTTCCTTTAAGTCGTCAGGAGAATTGAAAAGCAGAGAAAAGGACCGACATCCCATAGTGGGATTCCACGGCACTGATAAGGACAGCAGTCCACATTTTAGAATACACTGGGCTCCTTCTAGGCTTGATTTCCATACCTTGGCTCTGACACAGATTTTTGATAGGGTTTAAAGGACAAAAACCACCTTTCCACCGACAAAAACTGAGCACAGAGAATCACACAATGAGGCTTGGGAGTCCCTGAGACCCGAGAAGGAGTCCCAGCGCCACCAGCAACATGCTGTTTGTCCTTGGGCAAGTTCCTTCACCTCTCTGGGCCTCAATTTTGTCATCTGCAAATTGGGGATAACAATGGACACATTGCTGGGTTCTCTTGATATTAAATAATGCATTCATAAAGCACTTAGCATATTGCTTTGTCTCCTGGTGTCTTCATTTTAAATATATTAGACGCATTTCCACAAGTCCATGTTGTTCTAAAATAATTTAGAAAGCAATCGTTTTCTTTCTTAAGGTCAAATAATAATTGAATAAATCCTCACTGATCAACATTTTAGTTTGTTCTGGTTTTTTATTATTTAAAACTGATTTTTTTGTTTTTAAAACAGGCAATAGTAAATGCTGGGCATACAGAGAGTACTTAATCAGTGTGTGTGTGTGTGTGTGTGTGTGTGTGTGCGTGTGTGTGTGCACGTGCGTGCGTGTGTGCACACGCACTTGTGCTTAAAGCAAAGATTAGAAGTAAAAACGACTCGGGTCCCAAATAAAATAAATCATTCTGGGAGAGCCCATATGCCATTCAGGAAGGGATGTTGTTAACGCCGGATTCTGCTGTGGGGCTCTGGCCAAAATCCACAATTGCCACCCATTTGTCCACTGACCCACGGAGACTGCTTTTTCTGGGCCCCCAGTTATCTCAAGGGAAGCTGCCCCTCCCTCTAGGCTGCATTTCAGCAACCTTAGCACATTCTGGGGCTCCAAAGGGGTGTGGGCGTGGGAAGGAAGAAAAATTTTCCACAACCATGTCCTGGTGTTCCCAAAAGAGATTAACCTTGGACACTGGGACACGTCCAACCCTGAAGGACAAGTATTTCTTGAAGCACAGCGTGGAAACCAAGATGATCTCTTCAAGCTTTCTTGGTTTCAGAATCAAATGTGGTTTTTTTTGGTCGTTGGTTGGTGATACTGATCAACGTGGGTCTGTCACCGGAACGTACTTTCCAGAAAGAGCCCAAGTAAACCCGCTGCCTCAGTTACTCCCCTGACCCCTGCCCATCCGGGGCCCGTATGTTCTCGTGGCCAACGTCGTCTCCAGCTCCAAAACGGAACAGAGACCATAACGTAGGCCACTTGGATCTTTCCAAAACCCTGGATCGTTGTGATTAACTCAGGAATGTGCACATCAACCTAAGCTAACCAGTAAAAGTCAATGAGACTCCATCCAGGGACTCAGGCAAGGAATCCAGTGTTCCGCTGGACATAAACCCAAAAGACATAAGGGCTGGAGCCTCAGCAGTCATTCTGCTGCCAAGAAATGGCACCCCACCTGAAGACAATATTGCTCAGAGACCAGGTTCTAGAGATATCCTTTGAGCCCACAGAACCCACTGTACCTAAAACTCATATCCCTGAACTTCCCAGCTCTGGATCACTTTCCTTTTTGCTTAAGCCAATTTCGGTTGCTTGTAACTGAAAAGGCCTAACATATGAAGCCACTTTTCTAGAACACCAATAAGCCACCTGAGGTAATATTCATTCTCCTTCTTTTTGGGGGAGGGGGTATGGAGGGAATCCGGCAAGCAGAAAGCTGCCCTAACCAGAGAAGAGCTTCTAACAAATTCTGGCCGTCCTGAAGGCATGACTCTAGATGCCCTCACTAGCACCCAGCCTCAAGGCATGAAGACTTACACAGCTGCTCCTCCTCACTGAAGCCCATGATCGCCATGGCCTCCAAGGTTTCTTGGAACATCTCGTCATCCTGGGCAGCTGGGATGGGCACAAAGCCATTCGAAAGGAACGTGTAGTTGTTGAAGCCCTCCAAAAGCAAGTCATCTAGAAGGAGAGGAAGATGGGATGGTGGTCAGGAAGATGGACTTTGAACATGAGAGGCAGGAACCTGGTGAAGGGTAGCCTCATACGGTGGTGCAGGTTGTGCACTGCCCCAAGGTTCTTGGCAGCTGAAACCTAGCCTTGGCTCCACCTGCTAAGTGACATCCCTGACACAGGGTTGCATCTAGCTGGAGGAAGGGACGTCTTTATCTCAGCTGCCTCAAAACACCCTGCCTTTAGGAACGAAGCTGCCTGAATAATTAGATCTATATTTAGCCATCCACTTATGAAACTTTATCACATCATTAATACACATGAATTTTAAAAATCAATTACTGTCAAAAGGTTTATAATAAAAACACTATTCCCTGTTCACCCTTTTTCCAATTCCTACCTTATCCTATAGTACTGCTTTTACCTCTTTTAGCTGTTCCTTGTGGTCCTTACCACCATCTATTTAACAGTTTAATTTTTTTTATTTTTTATTTTTTATTTATTCATTTGACACAGAGAGAGATTACAAGTAGGCAGAGAGGCAGGCAGAGAGAGAGGAGAGAGGAGGAAGCAGGCTCCCCGCTGAGCAGAGAGCTCGATGTGGGCCTCGATCCCAGGACCCTGGGATCATGACCTGAGCCGAAGGCAGCGGCTTTAACCCACTGAGCCACCCAGGCGCCCTATTTAACAGTTTAATATAAATTATATATAACATAGGTTTATATATACTATATGTCATATATTATATAGACTTTTATAAATTATAATGTTTAGATATCATCTATAATAAACTATTCCTGGATATTTCAAAATGAGATATTATCTATTCATAACCTGTAATAGTGGATAAAGATTTAGCTATCTTGTCAAATCTAGTCTGCTGGTTGTCTTTTTTTTTTTTTAAGATTTTATTTATTTATTTCACAGAGGGAGAGAGATCACAAGGAGGCAGAGAGGCAGGCAGAGAGAGAGAGGGGGAAGCAGGCTCCCCACTGAGCAGGGAGCCCGATGCGGGCCTCGATCCCAGGACCCTGAGATCATGACCTGAGCCGAAAGCAGAGGCATTAACCCACTGAGCCACCCAGGCGCCCTGCTGGTTGTTTTTATAAATAAAGTTTTATTGGAAACCAGCCACTCCCATTGCCTTGTCTCTTTTCTGTGGCAGCTTTCATGCTGCAGGGGAAGGCAAATTTGAGCAGCTGCCACAGAACCCATATGGTCCCCCAAACCTATAGTATTTACGATCAGTTCCTTTAGCAGAAACATTTGCCAACTCCTTGTTTATAGCTGGAAACACACTTCTCTGTAAAGCAGTATTCTGTGGTTATATTTTGTTGCCGCTCTTGTTCACCCCCAACCCAATTTATAATTGCCTCTCTTTTTCTTGCACTATTTGCTTTTAGGACACCCTCCAATACATCAAATGTCCTCTTCCAGATCAATCTTAAATGAGGCTGGATTTGACTATGGTTTTGGAGAAAAGTCAATGAGATACTTTTCTTTTTGAACAAAGGTCTTTTACGGGTCAGTTCACGCAGAAGTTGCCTGAGGTTAAACTTACCCGAGACACCAGTTAACTCCAGCCTTTGGATTAGCCTGACGCCTGATTAAAGTCACAGGGATTTGGGTCTTGGCCAAGATTTCATTATCCAGACTCTGAGTAAACTTACAAATGTTTGATCCTCTCTTTCCAGATCTATCATCAAGAATAAAAATGGCCCCTAGGAACTTCAGGAGTTAGCCTTATCTTTGCCCAATTTCTGGAAGACTAGAGACATACAGAGACAGAGTACAAACCTGGAACCCAGATCAAACAAGCTAACTGTTGACTTTGCCAAAAAGATGGAGAGAGAGACACATTTCTCCCTGGACCACCTCATAATGTCCCGCACTGTAACTGATAACTTACCTAATTTCCAGTGTACAACATCTGTTCAGCATCTCCCCCCTTTATCCAAAACTGCTCCATTTCAGACCCTATTCTATGTTCCAGACCGCCAAGCATCAGGATTTAAGAGTGAATGAGGCCTCCCCCTAGTGGCAGAACGTTGCAATACACCTTATCACAGCAAAGGTACCAGCGCACACATCCCTTGGATAAATTTCTTAAGCAAAATCACTAACCCTGGGCCCCAAAAGTGATGGGAAGCAAAGTTTGTATTGCTCTCACACAATTTTAGTCTTAGGATTATTACTAGAATTTAGACTATATTATGTATATACTCCTCTTTTCAACTATGGGATTTGTATATTCTTTTAAGAGTAAATTACTGCAGATTCACAACATATATATATAGGTAACAACCTATATATGACATACAGTATATACAAGCCTGTTATATATAATTTATATTACACTGTTAAATAGAGAGATAGTGGTAAAAACCAGAAGGAACAGCTAAAAAAGATAAAAGTAGTACTAAAGGGCGAGGTAGGAATTGGAAAAGGGGTGAACAGGGAATGGTGTTTTTATTATAAACCTTTTGATAGTAATTGATTTTTTTTAAAGATTTTATTTATTTATTTGACACAGAGAGAGAGAGATTACAAGTAGTCAGAGAGGCAGGCAGAGAGAGAGGAGGAAGCAGGCTCCCTGCTGAGCAGAGCGCGCAACGCGGGGCTCGATCCCAGGACCCTGAGATCATGACCTGAGCTGAAGGCAGAGGCTTTAACCCACTGAATCACCCAGGTGCCCAGTAATTGATTTTTAAAATTCATGTGTATTAATGCTGTGATAAAGTTTCATAAGTGAATGGCTAAATATGGATCTAATTATTCAGGCAGCTTTTTTCCAAAAGGCAGGGTGTTTGGGGGGCAGCTGAGATAAAGGCGTCCCTTCCTCCAGCTAGATGCAACCCTGTGTCAGGAGACGGGCTTAGCAGGTGGAGCCAAAGCTAGGTTTCAGCTCACCAAAAGGAGAAGAGGAATCACACGCCTGCCACCCAAAGATACTTATGCCCTGGGCAGCACCCGAGGCTCTGGTTTAATAGCCAATCTATTACCAATAGCCAATCAATTGTGATGAATGAGATGGCTGAACCCCATCCCCCCACTCCCAGTGATGCGTCCTCGCAGGTCACTTACTTTTCATCTTGTCCTTGGCTCCAGCAATCAGGTAATAAAAGATGTGGAACGTCCTCTCGTCTCTGGCTTGGCGAATCGCCCTTGACTTCTCCAGCAGATCTGGTTTGGGGGGGAGTTAAGAATTCTGGGGGTACCACAGGTGTTCCCCCTGCCAGAACCTACGTTTCTTCCCCCATCCCTGTCTCACCAACCGTAGGAGGAGAGATCTCATTTAAGCCTTAAAAACTATCCAAGGAAGTAAACGCAATAGGGGAACAGAGGCTCCGGGAAGGAAGTCATTTTCCAAGAGCACACAGCTAGCTGTGGCTAAGCCACGTCTGTGCTCACCGGAAGCACCCTTGCCGAGGGGCTGGGGTTCAACTAGCTTCGGCAAAGAGAATGCGAACCCACCCCTAACTCATCTAAGGAGAGAGCCCATTCTCCTGTGGTGTAGCATGGGGACCATGGGGGTCCCGGTTTTGGGGGGGAGGGCACACGGGTGGCCGGGCCAGTGTACCGGGTGGATTTTTTCTTCCCTAAGTGCGATGTGGTAGGACGTGAGGGCAGGCCCCCTGTGCCCTGCAAAGGTAGCAGCCTTCCTGGTGCCCTAAAACCGCCTGGCAGTTGCCTCCGCTGTCCCAGGCCACTTCCAACTGTGCTCCCTTAGAAGGCTTGTTAAAATCCAGGGGGCTGGCCCATCCCCAGAGCTCTGAGTCCACAGGTCTGGGGCAGGGCTCATGGCCTGCATTTCTAACAAGCTTCTAGGTGATTCAGGTTCTGCTGGTCAGGCTCCACACTTTGCCAGCCTCGGATCTGAAGGGCAGAAGCTGAGGCCAGAGGGAGGAGTCTCTGCCCGGGACTTGGCACGAACATAGGAAATGAACAGCTGAGAAGGGTGTGCGGGGCTCTGAGAACAGGCTGTAGGACACACTCTTCCCTGGGTGGGGTGGCCATGCAGCCCCAAGATTTTGTGTGGGGGTGGGGGGCTCAGCCCATAGCAGGCACCTGGTCTCAAAGAATCCGAATTTGACTGGCCCACCAGTGCCAGTGCCCAAGGCCTACTCGGCGGCATCCCCAGTGGAAGCACCGGGCCCGGATGGGTCCCCCTGCAGAGACTGCACCTCCACCTCTCAGAGTTGGGCTGGAATTAAATGAGATACTACATGCCAAGGGACCAAGCCCGTGCCCAATGCACGCAACTCCGGTGTAAAGTTAATGATCAAAATGCCAGAAGTTCTGCAATCTCTTTTCCCGATGCTTGGGCCATGAGAGGTTCAGAATTTGCTAGATTTTGGACAGACCCCCGTGGATGCTCCATGTGAGTATCAGAGGACACTCTCGATGCCTCCAAGGGAGCTCATGGATCCTTCTGCAGGAGAAGATGCCACTGCTCTCCTATGGGGAAGAGAGAGACTCCAGGCCGCCTCTTGTAGGCTCGGCAGGCGTTACCATCAGCTGAGTTTTCGTTTTCAGAAGTTTCTGGATTTTAGAATTTGTGGACCTGTCTCGTCAGAGGCCTGGGGGGCGGGGAACCACCCTGCGTGGCTGGACACAGTCTAATCTGAGGGACCTGGGGGCACAGGGAGGAAAGTCTTGTCCCTCTGGGCCTCAGCGGATAGAGTTTTGCCCATCTTCAATCACAAAGAGCCTGGTTTTCACGTGTGAATCGAAGGAGCTGGCATTCGCTGTGGGCTCTTTTCTAGATGAATGCAGACATTTTATACCAGTTGGATACTGATTTTCTAGGGAGCCAAGTCTGGGTGGATTAAAATAGAAAATGACAAAAGTTGAGGGGGGGGTGCCTGGGCGGCTCCGTTGGTTAAGTGCCTGACTCTTGATTTGGGCTCAGGTCGTGATCTCAGGGTCGTGAGATCGAGCCCTGCATCGGGTTCCGTGCTTGGTGGGGAGTCTGCTGGAGATTTTCTCTCTCCCTCTGCCCTTGCCCCTCCCTGCATACCCACCTGACACTCTGTCTTTAAAAAAAAAAAAAAAAAGACAAAAGTTAATGAGGGCCTAATAGCCATGGATGCTCGCCGTGGGCCAAGCCCTGGGCCGAGGGCCTCAGCTGTCTTTTCACGGAACCACAGTATCACTGCAGCTGCACACATATGCTGTTACATTCCCATTTCACAGGTAGCAAAACTGAGGCTCACAGAAGCCAAGTGGCGTGCCCCAGCCCCACAGCTGATATGGCAGAGGGGAGAACGGACGAGACTTGAGCTGCTCCAAAGTCCTCCCTCTCCCAGGGCACCAAAATCCAACTACAACACTCCCCAGGTCCCACGTGCCAAGCAAATGCCACACACGTGGCTAGAAAAATACAATGTCCCCGAGCCTGAGAGGCACCTGTCATGCTTCTAGGTTCATCAACCACTGAACCGTAGACTTGGCCCTTGAGTCCAGAAATTTCCAAGTGGCTCCCCTTTGCCATCCAGAGTCTCAAAAAAAAGCTGCTCTCCGGGTCCTTCGAAGCATCGCTGTGAAGACCTTGCAGAACTTGCCCCAGACCAGCTCCCTAAGCAGGACCAGGGGTCCGTGGGCTCAGAAAGGAGAAAGTGAAGATCACACCAGAGCCAGTACTCAACCAGCCTTCTTCTGCCCCTGGCGTGGTTCTAATTGCTTCATGTGAGATAATTCACTTTATTTTCACTACGGCTCTGCAAGGCAGGTGCGGCTATCCCTCCCATTGCACCGAGGAGGCACAGAAAGGCTGAGTAACCAGCCCGAGGTCACTCAGCTAAGGAGAGGCCAAGCCAGAATCAAACACGGGCTGTTTGGGGCTCCCACTTGTGTGACCACCACACCGCAGTGCCTCCTGTTCAAAGACAACAAACCCAAGGAAGATCTGTGCTGGAAGGATCCCGGGAGCTTGGAGAGAGAGGGGCAGCTCATCCACCTTTCTGGGGCCTCTCAGGCTCTGGGCAGGAGGTGGCCTGCGGGGCAGGGCCCGTGTGACCCAAGATCAGCAAAGGATACACGTCTCAATGTTGGCTCCCACGATGTAACCAGTGACGTCAAAGTTGATGCGGATAAACTTGCCCTGCCAACAAGAAAACACAGTTCACGGGGGGCCCCCCAGCCTCCCCGGCTCCTCACCCTCGCACTGCAGGCAAGTGGAGAGAGAGATGTCAGGGAACATTTGAGGGTCTTGGCGGAGGAGAGAGAGAGAGAGTTTCTTGCAAACACTCAGAACCTCACAGGTCAGCGTGTCAGAAGGAACCACCATGAGTTGAGCTGGGGCGATTTCGGGCCTTGCAGCAACAGAGGAACTTCCAAAACACATTTGCAAATCAATTTCATTTGGCTCTTGCAATGCCCCTCAGCCGTCATGGTTATCCCCATTTTAAATGTGGGTAAGCTACGGCCGAGAGTGGTAGTGTGACCCGCCCAATGGGACAGTGCTCCCAAGAGGTAGAGCCACAAGTAAGGAGAAAGCCAGTTTTGTGGCCCGGGGGCTCCCTCCCTGCCCCCTGCCCAGAAGCAGGAAGGCCCCACCATGGTACAATCCACCAGATTGTACCAGGTCAAGTTCATCCAGCCAGGAATCAACCCTCCTCTTTGGGTGAACCATGCCTTTGAATCATTAACCACATACTTTGAATGCTCTCCCATGCCCCGTCCCCTCGCCGTGAGGCTCCAGTGAGAAGGGGAGCCCCCTGGAGCCTGGGGAAGCGTGTGTGGGAAGGTGGTGCCTTCTGCCTCCCAGACCTCCACCTCCCCAACTAGACCACAAGCCTCGAGAAGGCTGGAACCACTTCTGAATCATTTGCTACAATCCCATGAGTCTGGCTCAGTGTCTGGTCTACAGGAGGTGCTTAATAAAAACTCCAACAAAAAAGTAAGAGGATGGTGCATATAACAGTGTTTGAATGATTATACACAGTAGGTGCCTAATAAATACTTGAAGGATGTACGTGCCTAGTACATAGTGGGTGCTCAATTTGTGTTTTGCTGAATGAATGAATATTAAGTGTCTAGCACCTATTAGGTGCTCAGTAAATATTTATTGACTAAATGTCAAATGCCTAACAGGTGCCTAGTATACAAAAGGTGCTCAACGAATATATGAATGAATGAATGAATGAATGAAGGGAGGGATGAGTGGCAAGAGTCCTTGCAGCCTTGTAAGGTCGCGAAAGGACTGAAGATACGAGCACAGTGCTATCAAGGGTACACCTCCCCCCGTTCTGTCTCAGGCTCCCTGCACACACAGACACTGCATTCTTGGGCAGGCAAGGACACCACAGTTTTGCTACTTACAAATCGTGAAGAGTTGTCGTTCTTAACTGTTTTTGCATTGCCAAAAGCCTCCAGAATCGGGTTTGCTTGCAGAAGCTGCTTCTCCAGCTCACCCTAAAATGTATTCACATCTAGTTAGTGGGAAAAGGAACTCGGGCAGTGACAGTTCTGCCCTAGACAGAGGTCGTCCCAAAACTCTGCCCTTAACCTACAGGTCCTCTACTAGCTTATCTCCTACCCTGTTTGAGACTCCAATGCTAAGGGTCCAGATTTACTCAAGGATTTCAGAAGAAAAGCAACCAGCCGGGCTCTCTTACAGCTAGGATAACTCTTCCCTAGGAAGGCCACTTTCTGGCAGGGCTTGCTCATCTATGAAATGCCATTTCATTGACAACCACTGCACAACATCGAGGACGTCATTTACATTGTAATGAGTTGTGCTCCTTGCAGCTGTGCAGTGCACAACCTGTGCTGCTGTCCATGGCAATTCTGCTGTTGCTAACATTTAACAAGCAGCTGTCTTCAGGCTAACCACTACAATCCTCTTCCTGATGGTTTTAGTGTGATTTTGTTTTTTTAAGTTGCAAGTTTTCTTTTCTCAGGACTAGTTTTCTGAGGTTTTTTTATGGAAGACAAATTAGGAATGCATAAAACCCACCGGAAATACTCTTAACTGACTGCAGAACAAAGCTTCAAAGCAGGTTGCCTGAGCTCCATTCATCAGGTTAAATGCAGCTGAGACTGTACACAGCCCCCCAGCCCCCTCTGAGGGGGCTCCTGAGCACAAATGCGGTCATGTGATTAATCGTGGCAGGAAAGGGCCAACGAGGTAAGTCATGCCAGGAAAGCGATGAGTTGCTTTTGCCTAGCCCCAAAACATGGCGATTGCAGACTGGCCCAGTGGCCTCCCCATCCAAGCTCTTCCTCCGGGCCTCCCCTGGGAAGTGTTGGCACCTCGGGGTTTCCTCCTTGCTCCCTCTGTTGAGTTTCCTGTCCCTTTTCTCAGGGCAGCAGGGCAGGGCTAAAAAGAAGCTGGGAATGGTTCTAGAAGGGAATGGGAGCGCACAGCTCTCCCCCTTTGCCTCTGTCCACCAGGAGAGCATTACGGGTAGCTGTCCCTGAAGGGGACAGGAAGCTACTACTTATTTCTGTGTTTATTCCTTCACAGGCCCTGCTCCTCTGTAACTCCTGAGATGAAACGAAGGTGTCACCTCTGTGAAAATCCCCAGGCACAAGCAGAATCCCCATAAGTGGGATCTGTGGGAATTTGCAAGGAGGGCAAAGGGCTTTCCTTGGGAAGAAAGCTAAAGAGATTACTTCTGTCAACACAAACTTGGGGTCCCACTATCTCCCCCAGAAGGTTCCCTTTCTAGGATGGGAATTCCAGCAGATGGGACCAAAAGATCCTTCTCAGGAGAGCTTCACACATGGACATCTGGTTCCAATCACTCATTGTATGGATGATGAGACTGTGGCTCAGAGAAGTTAAGTGACTTGGCCAGGGTCACACAGGAGCAGACCCCAAATAAGAATCCTGATTCTCCTTCTGATCCATCCACGACACGGCCTCCCAGGATCTCCCTAAGATGGACTGAGTGTGATCCTTAGCACACACTAGGACCTCTGAGGATCTCTTCCAAAACGGGGTCCCATACGCCAGCCCCCCAAGCTCTGCGTTAGAGATGAGTTCACATCTGCAGAGGTCCACGCAGGACCCCGTTGGGTGTCGCATAGCCGGGGCCTTACCGTGCCACCAAAGCTAGTGCATCGCAAACTCCAAGTCTCCTGTTTCTGGAGCCTCGGGTGGAGCAACCGGCATGCAAAGACAGACACGCACGGCACACGCATGCACGAGGACACACCGGTGCGCAGGGGACAGGGCTCAGGGGAGAAACGTAGGGATGATGGCAGGGAGAAGGGAGGGAGAGAGGGAAGGAAGGAGGCATGCCACAGCAGTGCCATTAACCGACTGTCAATCAAGCCAGGGAAGCTTCAGGGCCAGAAGGGTCCTAAAACGCTCAACCAGGTGGGACAGACGTCTCTAGGGCGGTCCAGTTGGGGGTACCCGGTGGTAGATGCGTTGGTGGGAAGGGTTGGGGGGCTTGCATTCATTCTGAACTGGGGAATTCCATTCCAGGCTGGAGGACAACCTGGAACATCCCAAGGGGAGTCCCGCGGCTGGCGCGCGGGCCCCCCACCCCACACGCTGGCATCGGACCCCCGCCGGACGGTACTTGGGTGAGCCGGTTGGTTTGGGCTGTGAACACTCGGGGGCCCCACCCCTTCTACCATCAGCTACGGGGCTCAGTGGGTGCAACAGGAGCATGCAAATCTAAGTACACTCCGTGCCTCCCGTACACACCAGGAAAACACTCTTAGTTACTCACGTAGGCAAGAGCTGGGCCTTGCTGTAGTTGAACAATACCGTATAAAACAAATGTCAGTGTCATGCCGATCACGCGAACATCCGGGGCTGGAGAACTGGGACTGCAACTCCCCGCCCCCCGCCCTGCCTTGCTCAGACAGCCTGGATTCCCTGAGATAATGGGGTAGGGGGAGACAGCAACTTTTCTTTGATTCCGATTCTTTTCCATTGTGCTCGTGCCTTTTAAGAATTTCTTAGAGGCTCAGACATTTCAAAAGTTTTGGTCATTGCGAGGGCCAAGGTGGGCTCTTTGAAACGTGATCCGTGAGATATTGACAGAGACGGGTTTGCAGAGGCAGAGATAAAAGGGCCTGGCCCATCGTAGGTCCTTGGTGGAGGTCAGTCATTACTATTACATCTTAGGTTGACAATTATAGGGAAAGAAAAGGCAACAGGAAGCCATGTTTAACAGCCGGGTAAACTTAACCGTAGGATTATGTGTTCCTACACACTGTGCCAGAGACAGTTTGGAAATGCTGGATTTCCTTATTTGTTGGAGGGAGGAGGGTTCCCGAACCAAGGACAGCGTCCACCCCAGACAAGCTGTCTCCGTGACGGCTCTAGAACCATCTGGGAGGTCTAGAAAACAAGCCCCCCAAGCTGTCTTCAGGACTCTGGGCTGCCATCTCCCTGCTCAAACCTTCAAACAAAGGTGCTGACAAGTCCTTCAAGCAGCCCCACTGTGTCCCCTCCTTGGGGACAGATGAGGTAGGGTAAGACAGAGGAGGAGGAAGAGAAGAACGGACCCCAGGTGGGATGATTCTAGAAACTTGCTCTTCTTGTCCTCATATTGTGTCAGTGTGGGTTTATCTGTAGGGTTATTTGACAGTGATCTCTCTTCCCCACCTGTCTGGAAGGCCAGTGAATAGAATGAGAGCATCGCTCAGACTCCTCGCTGGACCCCGTGCTCGAATGCACATAGGTGATGCTTGGTCACTGCGCTGGACCAAAGCACCTAGCTGAGGGACGCTGCTCTTCCCAACCCCCGGGGTCCCAGTCAGAGGGGCACATGGAGGAGTGTGCCTGACTGAGACTGTGTCTCAGTCCTAGGGAGTTTACAGAGATTCACAGGGTGGTTCTCAATCTGGGTGCCCCAGAGTACACCTGGAGATGCCTGCAGACGTTTTTTGGCTTTCACAGCTTGGTAGAGGAGTTGTTACCAGCATCTTACGGGGGAGAGGCCAGGACGCTGCTAAAAGTCCTACAGTGCCTAAGGCAGCCCCACAACAGAGAATTATCTGGTCCGGAATGATAGCGGCACCGCTGTTGGGAAGTCCTGATGTGAAGCAGGACTCCTCACGGTGGCCGGAGAGGGCTCGTCCCACGTCATGAAACAGGACCCCTCAGGAGTATGATCAGGGTTGAGGTGAGGCATTGGCCAGAGCCAAAGGGCCCACCCAACTGGAAAAAGACCCTCCTGTGAGTTGCCAGGCAAGGGGCCCGTTAAACATGGACCCGGGCCTCTCCGCAGAGCCCAGAGACCCGTGCGCTAGGGCTCGGGCACTGAACGGGAGCTGCACTCACCGTGATGCTTGTGTCCTTCTTGCCCTTGTGTGAGGAGGCCACCACGGCCAGGTACTGGATGACTTTCTTGGTGTTTTCCGTTTTCCCGGCTCCGGACTCCCCTCTGAAAGATACGGGAACAGCGAGCCGCTGGAAATAACCCTACCCTCATTCTAGAGCTCTGGGCCATTTGCCTCGTAGGACAAATGAGGCTCCCAGAGTGGAAGTGACTTGTCCAAGGTCATGCCGCTTGCCCAGAGCTGCACTGGACCCCACACCCTAGGCTAGCCGCCACCTCAATGTACTCCCCCCCGAGAAGATGTGGGAAAGGATTCGGATGAAAAGAGTAAGAGAGAAAAACTGAGTTTTCCTACCAAGGTCCAAACTTAGGTTTATTTGGAACCATCTCCTTTTCGTTGAAGATACTTTATTTTTTTAGGCCAGTTTCGGGTTCACAACAAGGCTGAGCAGAAAGTACACTGAGTTCCTCTATCTCCCTGTCCCTCGGAGCGGATAGCCTCCCCTACAGCCAACACCCCCCCCCCACCAGAGTGGTGCATTTGCTATAATTGGTGAATATACACTGACATATCATCACCCGAAGTCCAGAGTTTACACTAGGTAACTAGTGTGCACATTAGGTGCTGGACGTTCTATGGGCTTGGACACACGTAACATGACCTGAATCCATCGTTGTAGTACCACACAGAATAGTTCCTCTGCAAATCGTCTACTTTTAAGACATCATTAGCTTTGTTGACAGATAGAAAGATCAGGCAAAGGGCAGCCCTCTGGGAAGGAAATAGGTAACTCTTAGAGTGCCAGACCCTAAGGTAAAAGTTTTAGAAGCTTCCCTTACACGTTCTCCTACAAGCCATTGGGCAGATGTAAGTCCCTTTATCCTCTGGAGAAGCCCAATTTGTGAACTGGCTAGCTAATGATCTGAGGCAAGTATCAGAAGATAAACCTGGTTGAAGTAATTCACGCTAAAGTGTAAACGACTGGTAAGTTTAGCTCAGCAGAGCATTGTTTGTCTTCTCAAAAGAGTACTTCTAGAATATGGCTGACTTTTTTTTTTTTTTTTTTTCCATCAAACAGCCTTCTGGAACCACCTGCCTCTCTTGGCCAGCAAAGATCATTGTAGTGGGATTGCTTCATCCGAAGGTTCCAGATACTAATTCTGACTCCCACTCTTCCTGGTGAACTGGAAGGACAGGGCCTCAACCATAACTTTCTTCCCTTCTTATCCTCACCTCCCATTTTCTTCTTTTGTTTTTCCTTTCTTTGCCTAGACTCTCTCATTTTCTGAGCTCACAGAATATTCTGAAATGCAAGAGATAATTTTTTTTTAAGTCTGGAAAAGAATGTGTCTACTGTGAGGTCAACTCAAGGTTCTCCACGCTGAACCAGTGCCACAGCACTGGTGCGGTCCCTGAACTTTTTCCTAATTAGGAAAGAAAGACATTAATTTGCCCTGCCAGGCACTCGTTAACAACTTTGCTCATGGCTAAAAAAGACAGAAAGTAACACGTGTCCTGAATTTCTGGACCCAGTGCTGTGGGCCCTAATGTCTGGACATCAAGTTCTGATCTCCAGGAATGCCGGCCTTAGAACTGCCCCCTCCTTCTACCTAATGGTCTTTGTCCCAGTGGCCACATCATTTCATGTAGCCTCAGAGGCACTCTGTGAATGGGGAACTGTGGAGTCAATTATCCCTATTTCTTGAGGGAGAAATAGAGTCTAAACCAAAATAATAATAATAATAATAATAATAATAATTTAATTTTAAGGAGAGTTGACTTTTTAGGGGGAGGAGAGGTCTTATGCTAATTGTTTCACATCCATTATCTCCTTTACCTCCCCTCCCCCAATCCTGAAGTTAGGATGTACCACTTCCCAGTTATTACAGAAGAGGAAGTCTAGCCCAGAGTGGGTAAGCAACTTGCCCTAGGTCACACGGCGAGGCAAGGGCACAGTCAGAACTGAAAGTCAGGTCTCTGATTCCACTGCAGTCAGGACTCTTTCTACTACTTTTTGCCCAGTCATTCCATGACACAGGCCTACCCCTCCAGTGACTTGCTTGCTAAGGCCAGAGGAAACAATGAACCAAGACATTCAGTCATTTACAGCCTAGTATGAATTACTTCAATCAGGTTAACATTGGAATGCTTGTCAGATGTTACCCCAGACTGAAGGGGCAGGTTCTGACCAGAGCAAGAGGAATGAGAGAAAATCTGAGTATGGGAAGCCACCTTTATAGGTAACCCTAAGCCTATTCAGTTCTAAGTAACACAGTGTCCAGATCCCCAGGTCCTCCCCTTTCCCGCAACAATCTCATTTTCCACCTTTGTTTTCAGCCTCTCCTACCTCTTCTCTTTTACAACAAAGGTACTGGCATGACCATGACTGTGGCCCTGGCCTTTGACCTTACAAGGGAGGGGAAGTGGGACATATACTCTGGGAATCTGCTTCTCCCCATGTGGGCTGCTTGGCTCAACAGTTTCCAAGTTTTATTGATAAAAATAAATTTTCTTGGAAGGCTGTGCCAAAGAAAACTCCAGAGCTCCAGGCCCACGGGTGTCTGAAGATTGATGTGCTCGGGGCTGCTTTAGAAACATTAATATCTTTGCTTTTCTGACCCCTGAACTCCGGGGTTGAAGAAGCCTTCCTGATCAACGCACCCAATACCTCTGTTCTATTTCGTAGGGAACTTGGTGCCCAGTTCCCTCCTCATGACCATATAAGGTCTCCTGGCCTTGTATCTCCCCCCGCCCCCCACGCCAAGTCCTGCCCCAAAGGCAATGGGCCCTTTAACCCCAGCTGGGCCAGCTGCATGGGAGGGCCCTGTGCTTGACTTTGCGCTCAGATGTTGCCATCTTGAAATTCTTAACACTTTTTGAGTGAAGAGCTCTGCATTTTCATTTTGCATGATTTTACACATCATGTGGCTGGTCCCGGGTCCCAGGGTTGAACATCATTTACAAATCCATTTCAGCCTGTGGTCTGCCCTTGGCAGTGAGGCCAAATTAGCTCTAGGTTTCAGAGCTGTTCAGTCCCTGGCCCTCATGGGACTCCTGCCCCTGTAGCCAATGAGGTCCTCTAGCAAGTCTGCAGTCCAACTCCTACACACCCTGCAAAGCCCACATAAGCATTGCCTCTGTTTTGAATGCTGCCTCTAGACAGGAGCAATGCCTCCTTCCCCTATAGCATCAGTCAGCAGAATAGCTCAATGGGCCATAAGGCAAGACTGTCTTAGTTCAAATCCCTGCTCTGCCAGTTACGTGTGTGACCTTGGGCAGGTCGTTTAACCACTCCCATGCCTGGTTTCCTTATCTATAAAATGGGTATAATTAAAGCACTTACATGATTGTTATAAGGTTTAGATAAGTGGATATGTATAAAAACATTTAGAACAATGCCAGATATACAAAAAGGTGAACTATTATTACTTATAACCATTTCTTCCCTAATGCTTATATTAATACTTATATATTAATGTTTATACAGTGTTTATATTCTGTTTATATCATTATCTTCAACATTCATACTGTTATTAAAACATAAATCCTCTTGGAACATACATCAAAAACTAATGGTGTGGGCGCCTGGGTGGCTCAGTGGGTTAAAGCCGCTGCCTTCGGCTCAGGTCATGATCCCAGGGTCCCGGGATCGAGGCCCACATCGGGCTCTCTGCTCAGCGGGGAGCCTGCTTCCTCCTCTCTCCTCTCTCTCTGCCTGCCTCTCTGCCTACTTGTAATCTCTCTCTCTGTGTCAAATGAATAAAATCTTAAAAAAAAAAAAAACTAATGGTGTATTATATGGAGACTAACAGAACACAATAAAAAAAATTAACAACAACAACAAAAACCCATAAATTCTATCCTATTTTTCCACTATATAAGTCAGGAGTCTGCAAAACATTCCTGTAAGGAGCCAGATACTGAATGCTTTAGGCTTCGTGGCGCATGCATTCTCTGTCCCAACTTTCAGCTCTGCTGTTGTAGCAGGAAAACAAACAAGCATGGCTGTGTGCCAATAAAACTTTATTTACAAAAAAGAGTGAAGGGCCACATTTGGCCCACTGGCTGTGGTCTCCCGACACTTTCCTATACATTTTAGATTAAAGTTCAAAATCCTCCCCAGGGCCCAGAAGACCTTCCCCCACCTCCCTCTGACCTCCTGCCCCACCACCCCCTTCTCTCTTAATCCAGCCCCTTGTCACATACAGGTACTCCTTGAACACAGCGCTCTCTCTCAAGCCAGGACCTCTCCATGCCTTCCTCACCTGGATCCCCTATTTGTTCACACTGCACAAACTGCATGTGAGACCATAGGACTCAGCTCCAAACATTACATCCATTTACTTTCCAGCTCCTTGACTGCATAAACATCTGGACCAAATTTGTGAGTCCCACCTGGGCTTACCTTGACCACTGATTATTTTTAAAAGCTCCTACCCTGCTAGCAACATGTTAATGCTCAAGTCACTTGGGCTGATTTTGACAATGGCCCGAATGAAGTTTAAGAAGGAGTGCTAAGCTGAAGATGGTTCAGGGGTCACTGGACACATTGGCAAACAATAGTTGAATGGCTATAGCCAATGGCCACTCACTGGGCGCTGGCCATGTGCAGGGGCAGTGTGCTGGCGGACGAGGACACTGTCCCACCCTCACCGAGCTAATGTTCCAGGAGACGGAGAGAGACACTAGTCAAGGAAACGAGAAAGTCATCAAGGTCATCTGAGGGTCTGCTATTGCTCTATCAGGGTGACATGGGGGGGGCTGGGGACAAGGGGCAGCTGTTGGTGGGTAGTCAGAGGGAGAGTGGACGCCTGTGAAACTCAGGTGATATCCTGATGCTTCAGGTGCATTATTAACAGTGAAATAACTAAAAAAAACCCCACAAAAATGCAGTGTGGTACTAAATCTAGCACCTAAGACCTCAGTCAGGGAGGTAGAACACAAAGGCAGAATTCCCTCCTCTGGGAACACCTGTGTCATCAGGCCCCTCAAATGTCTCCTGGCTCTGGGTGTCTTGGTTGGGGGTTACAAATAAATTTTAGCAAGTAGCTGAATTTGCAGATATGGACTCAAGAAATAATAAGGATCAATTGTCTATATATATATCTATCTTCATGTATATTTATGTGTATTTTTTAAGTCTGGAAACAATCACAGGTACTGTCCATGGACAGTGGTTAAATAAAACACAGCATTTCTGGGCAGCCTCAAGGAGGGAGGCTGGTTTATGTATGATCAGACAGAATGCACTCCAAGATCCACTGCGGAATGGAAAAACCAAGGGCAGACCAGCACGTGCGGAACTCAACCACTGTGTTTTCTAAAACCCAGAGTTCTGGATCGTCCTGGGGAGAGAAAAAACAACAACCCAAGCAGCTCTGGGAACAGCGCATGAGCACTCTCCCGTAGCATAAGTTGTCTGGGGCAGGATCACAGCTGCCCCTCCAATGTGTGTGAGCTTTCCAGTTTGCCACAGTCTCCACCACTCCCTAACGTCACCCTGACCTCATCCACCCCTTTCTGTTACCAGCCAGCCTCTCTGAGGCATTAGCATCTGTAAATCCTGGTCTGGGGAGACAGTGAATGTCTGTAAACAGCTAGCGGTACACCTACCTGCCAGGCCAAAAAAAATGCATTAACATAAGACAATCATAGACACAGCTTATCAGGATTATGACTCGCTACTATTCATTATCTGTCTCCCCATATATGTTCCTCCTTGCTTTCGCTTACCATGGCTGAGGGCAAAGCCGCACTTTCAAAAATAACTGACTAGTAGCAGTTATGCTTGCTGAGCGTTAAATGACATCATCAGACGCTGTGCTCAGGGTTTTCTGTCGTTAACTCACAACCGCCCTGTGAGGCGGGTGCAGATGCCCATTCTACAGGCAAGGAAACTGAGGCTCGGCCAGGGTAGGTGGCTTTCTGTGAGAATATGGCGGCGCTGGGTCCTGGACTCCCCTCTTTTCTCTCCAGCTCCCTGGCTGCCCCTGACATGAAAATCTGGCCTATTTCTGGAGCCAACATGGCCCCGCGATGGCTTGCTTGGGTCAGCCGAGTGTTGTCACGGCATCACTTAGGGGCCAAGGGACCCCAGAGCCCCTCATCGCTTCATCAGTCAGCAGTCAGCTGACAGTCTGAGGACCCCCGTGCCAGGGTGGGTGCCCTCCCAGCTCAGCCCAGCCTCCCCACAAGCCGAGACCAGGGGTTCTCTCTTCAACCTCTGCCTGTGCTGGGTAACCCCAGATGTGTTTCTGCCACGAGGCCTGCATCCTGGGGTCAGCAATCTGGCCACTGAGTCAGGAGCCCCCCCCCTCATCCCACCCCCTGGTGAGGCCAGGCAACTGGTCGCTCAGCAACTAATGTTCAGACACATCTGGTGGCAGAAGTCTAGAAGGATCCACACCCCAGGGGTACCTGGGTGGTTTTAAGCAGTCATGGCCCCCCAAATTGCCTGTCCAGGGAAGACACCATTGGCACAGATATGATGACTAAACCCAGCAGATCCAACACGAACCAGGTGGTGAAGCTTAACATCACCCAGGACAGGTCACGCTAGTGTCACGTGGGTTGGACGTACTCCCTGACGTGGCGGGATGAAGAAGGCACCTCACCTTGGCCGTCCTCCCCGAAACCCCGAACCCCAGTCTAACAACCCACAACATCAGACAAACCCAAATTGACAGGGGATCTGCTAAATCCCTGGTCAGCCCTCAAAACTGTCAGGATCATGGACGCCTGGGTGGCTCAGTCGCTGAAGCGTCTGCCTTCGGCTCAGGTCAGGATCCCAGGATCCTGGGATCAAGCCCCATCAATAAATACAATCTTAAAAAAAAAAAACAACTGTCAAGGTCATGGAAACGAGGAAATGCTGAGAAACTGTCACAGCCAAGAGGAGCCTAGGGAGACATGAGGACGAGATGTCATTCTGGATAGGATCACAGAACAGAAGGACATTAGTAAACACACTGGTGAAACCTAAGGTCTCTAGTTTAATGGTGATGTACCAACGCTGTTGTCTTAGTGTGACAAATGTGGTGACATCACAGGTTACTATCAGGAGAAACCGAGACTTGGCAGGTGCGATGTGGGAACTCTCAACATGGTCTTGGCAACCTTTTTGTAAATCTAAAATCATTTCAAAAATATTCTATTTTTTTAAGTGATTACACTTAAATAATAACAGTAATTTAACAATAATGTGCACATACAGCCAAAATCCTAACCACAGTGCCTGGCAAATAAGGTCAGAGAAACATGAGTTCCTTTTCAAACCAAACTCCAGAATCAGAAGCCTTAGACGAGATGCAACCTTTGCTTTTGTGATCCTCCTTCTGGGATCCTACTTCTATCCTCAAAGACAGAAGCTGAGGAATCACAGAGAAAGTTCTGTCCACAAAGTTGGACATCATCATATATTTGCTGGGGATTAAAATTTATTTATTTCTTAAAGATTTCATTTATTTATTCGAGAGAGAGAGAGGGCACCAACAGGGGAAGTGGCAGAGGTAGGGGGAGTAGCAGACTCCCCACTGAGCAACGAGCCCGATGTGGGGCTCGATCCCAGGACCCTGGGATCATGACCTGAGCCGAAAGCAGACGCTTCACCGACTGAGCCACCCAGGCACCCCGAAGATAAAATTTACAATGACCTAAGAGGGGTGCCTGGGTGGCTCCATCGTTAAGTGTCTGCCTTCAGCTCGGGTCAGGATCCCGGGGTCCTGGGATCGAGCCCCGCATCGGGCTCCCTGCTCAGTGGGAAGCCTGCTTCTCCCTCTCCCACTCCCTCTGCTGTGTTTCCTCTCTCACTGTCTCTCTGTCGAATAAATAAGTAAAATCTTTAAAAATAAAGTAAAATAAAATAATCTAAGAGCTTCACACCTGGGGTCTGGTCAAGTGTTTCACTAACACCATGCAGGGTCAGTGGTCATCAGAAGGGATATTTGTAAATAACACAGAAACGTGAGGTCGGTGGAAAGTCACGCAGAAAAAAACAAGAGAAAAGCATATATCGCACAATTGAGTTCATGCTTATGTTTAAAACCGCCTAGAAAAACAACAAGAATGGCAACAAGGAGCTATGCCAAGGTTTTCTGGGGCCGAACTTGGTGGTGGACTGTGGGAGAAGTTTTCCTGTTGTTCACTTCTAGGTATTTCTCTCCCTTACTCTTACAGTTACAAAAACAAATTAAATATATATGTTCACATGCATTTTACATTTCAATTGAATTTAAATTAAAAACTAAATTATTTTGTCTTTAGGGTAGAATGGAAAAAAAGAGAAAAAGGAAGTAGAGAGAAGTTTATTGATTTGCCTAAAGCTGCAAGTCGGCAAACTTCTTCTTCTTCTTCTTCTTTCTTTTTTTTTAAGATTTTTATTTATTTGACACAGGGAGAGAGAGATCACAAGTAGGCAGAGAGGCAGGCAGAGAGAGANTTTTTTTAAGATTTTTATTTATTTGACACAGGGAGAGAGAGATCACAAGCAGGCAGAGAGGCAGGCAGAGAGAGAGGAGGAAGCAGACTCCCTGCTGAGCAGAGAGCCCGATGCGGGCCTCGATCCCAGNGGCCTCGATCCCAGGACCCTGAGATCATGACCTGAGCTGAAGGCAGAGGCTTTAACCCACTGAGCCACCCAGGCGCCCAGCAAACTTCTTCTATAAAGGGCCAGAGAATGAATATTTGAGCCCCTGAGGCACACAAATGATTTCCGTTGCACATACTCAACTCACCCATAATAGCACAGACACAACCACAAGCCAGACAGAAACGAATAGGTGTGGCTGTGTTCCAATAAAACTTTATTTATAAAAACAAACAGAGGGCCACATCTGGCCCTTGGGTGACAGTTTGCTGACTCCTGGCCTAAAATCACAGAGATCTAACTCAGGGATACTCGGACCTGTGCAGGCAGAGGTTCATTGCAGCCAGGATTCTGATTCCTAAGCGTGAGCTTCACACTTGAACACCACGGTGCCTCCAGCAAACAAGGCAAGACTCACCAAAACCCCGGCAAAATGCCACCACTGCATCAGACAACCAGCCAAAAATGATGCAGCACCTACTATGTGCCAGGAACCATGCTAAGTTCTCCCCCCACATGGTCCCTTCAATCTTCCCAACCACCCTAGGAGGCGGCCAACTGACAACCCCATTCTACAGATGAGGAGACTGAGGTTTGCAGACTTACCCAGCTTGCCTGAGAACAAACCGCCAGCATGCAGCGGGGCAGGAAAGCACACCTAGTCCTGTGCCTCCAAGGCCCCACCTCCTAACCACAAAAAAAAGCCTGTAGGCTTTTACCAAGAAGTGTTTCTTCTTCAAAAACAGACCAGAAAGGATAGGGGAGGTGGCGTCAAAGTAGGAGGCCTGCTTGGGAGGGAACTCCGGCCACGCCACAGGTGAGGTGCCCAGTGGCATCCCCTTCGGAACCCTATAGTTTTATAAGAATCAATGCGGGCCCCAGGGAAGAGCGACAGAAGGCAGCTGTCAGCCTGAGGCACCTGCCCTGGAGGAGAGAATGGCCTGAGACCAGAGTCTGAGCAACCCAAGTGGGAAGTGCAAACCCAGGTGAGTCATGCCCAGACCCTGACAGCACTAGTGAGCGTCCCCAAGCGACCCTTCTGGCCTCCTTGAATGGTCAGCAAGATCTGATCTACATCTTTTCTACACCTTCATCCCAGCCTGCAAGGCCCTGCCTGGTTGGCTCCCTGACCACATCCTCCAATCCATGCCCTTCCCCATCGTGCACCAGCCCTTCCAACCTTCTCTGTTCCCCGAAAGGCAAATGGTCCCTACCTCAGGACCTTTGCCCTTGCTGTTCCCCACCTGAAACTCTTCTCCCTAATTCTTCCAAAGGCTGGCTCTTTGTCACAGAGATTTCAGATCATGCCTAACAAGGGGTTAAGCCCCCATGGGCAGGCTGCCAATCTTTTTCTCTAAACCAATGCACTAAATACAAAAGCCACAAGCCTGGGTCCTGGATGTTCTGGAATGACTCTTCCCAGACAGCAGGCTTCTTCTGGGGGGATACACTCTGGCCAAACTGACCTCTAGGTTTCTTATTAGCACATCCTCCATCTGACCCCAGGGCCTTTGCATATCCTGGAACCTCTTCCCCCTTTCTCTTGTTATTTCTGCCAAAATCTCATGTCTTCGGAGAAGCCTTTCTCATTTTCTGAAGTGAGAACACTTCCTATGTGTACATTCTCCTAGTCCCTTACATGTTTCATTCTTTGTAATTTTCATAGTTTGTAATTACACATTTACTTGAGTGATTTACAAAAATGTATATGTGGTTGGTTTTTTTTTTTTTCTAGTTTCTGAAAAGGTATACCGTCACAGGGTCAAGCAGTAAGTTCAAGTAGTCTAAAAGACAAGTGTTGATTACTGTCCTAGCGCTGTCTTCCCTCTTGAGAAGAGGGGTCCTGTTTATTTTGGGCTCATTCCCAGGTGCCTTGTACCCACCAGAAGGCCTGGCCCCATTAAATCTGTTGAGTAAGGAGCGATGGTGGGAGCAGGGTAGGGGTTAGGATGGAAGGGAAGGGTATGAGTTTCTTGATGCTGCTGTAACAAATTACTACAAACTCAGCATCTATGATCACACAGTTCCAGAACTTAGACGTCCAACATGGATCTCACTGGGCTAAAACCAAGGTGTCAACAAGGCTGTACTTCCTCCTGGGAGCTCTAGGGGAGAGTCCAGTTCCTTGGCTTTTCCAGCTTCTAGAGATTGTTCTCATCCCTGGTGTCCTCCCTCGCCAAAGCCAGTAATCTTGGGTCATGTTCTCAGGCTGCATCTTCCTCTGACCCTCTGCTCTGTCTCCCACTTCCACTTTCAAGAACCTTGTGGTGACACTGGGCCATCTGGATCATCTTGATAATCTCCCTATTTTAAGGTCTACTGATTAGGAATCTTAACAGCATCTGCAACCTTCATGCCCCCAGGCCACGTGACCTGAGATACTCACAGCTTCCAGAAATTAGGATGCGGAGATCACTGGGGGCCCATTACTCTGCCCATAACAGGAGGTATTTTTCCTGAGTAATGAAGATTCTCTGAATGAGTCTAAATTCATGAGTTAACATCTTCTAACTACATATTCGGGTCTTTAAAGACACAGTGACACCAACCACTAAATACGGCACAAATGTGCTCACTCACTGTGACACGTTAGCGCAATAATTTAACACGAGCCGAGATTTCCTCACTGAAAGAGACGCCCTCCACCTTCCCAGAGCTGTTCCATGATGCGATGCAATTCTATCTGTAAATGGCTCAGGGCTTAGCATGCAGTAAGTGCTCACTAAACGCTTATTTCAGAAAGAAGGATGGTGCAGAACAAGGTGGCACCAGGTATCATCAATGGTTTTGGTGTGCCTGCCTCCGCATGAGGACTTCCGTTTAGCAACTGTCGAACGTGGCTCTACTCCGTGCCACCTACGAGCGAGCCACCTGGAAAGGTCAGCAAAGAGCTCTGCCCTTGGGGACCTTCCTCTTTAGTAGGTTGGATCTCGATCATATTAAAAAAAAAACAACAGGAAAAGGGAGCTCCACTTACGTGCACAGAATGGACTGGTCCTCTCGATCTGAGAACAGAAAAAAAAAAAAAAGACCATGAATTAAAATTAGCTCTGAGCTGAGGGTCTAGAGACGGCTCCTGCACAATGGCCCCACCAAAGGTGGTGAGGGGCCAACTGGGCTCATTGCCCGGGGTGCAGGGGACAAGAGCAGAGCCAAGAGGACAGCGGGGTCCCTTTCGGCGCTCCCCCCCCACCTCAAATCCTGAAAGCAACCCCGGAAAGATGCTGGAGCCTGATGAGTTCAGAAGGCAGTGGGCAGTCCGGCCCCTCCAGCTCTGGGGGTGGGGGAGGTCCTGGGGTCCCACTCAGCCACTTCTCAGCTCTGTGGCCTTGGGCAAATAGTCTTAACCCTTCCGTGCCTCAGTTTCTGCACCTGGAATATACAGGGTAGTGGACAGTTTGAATTTGAAAACCTAGCACATTCTCTCCCGGGAAGAGCATCTTCCCGTGTCCCCCTAGGACACATGAGCCCCACCGCACCCCTGCCATCACAGTCTTGTTCCCCGCTCAGTCCCCCAGCCAAGAGGATGGGGAAGCACAATGGGTGGACAGAGCCCCACGGGGCTGCACATCCTGCCCCCAGATCTCAAGAAGCCCGTTCCTGCCATTTCTGGCTCTCCGATTTTCCCGCCCCATCTGTGAGCTCCCTGACAATCCTCCATGCATTCCTTTCCTAGATAAAGGGCTGAGTCAGTCTCTGTTGCTGACCCCCCAGAGAACCCTGACAGGGAACACAGGACATCGTGAGATGAAATGTGATTAAGCAGACATTACCGATCACCTTCACTCTTTTTTTTTTCTTTTAAGGTTTTATTTATTTGAAAGAAAGAGCAAGAGAGCACAAGCAGGGGGAGCAGCAGGTAGAGGGAGAGGGAGAAGCAGGCTCCCCACTGAGCAGGGAGCCTGACATAAGGCTTGATCCCAGGACCCTGGGATTGTGACCAGAGCCGAAGGCAGATGCCTAACTGACTGAGCCACCCAGATACCTGATCACCTTCTACTCTTAAAGTGGCCTCAGAGGATAGAGCCAGAGTCTGGAACTCATTTTCTGCCCTACGAGGGAATTTGTGGACAGTTACCAATAACTTCAACCGTTGGCAAATGAACCATAGCTGAGAAATCAGAGCAGAGAGAAAAAGGAGAAAGAATCTCGAGCAGACTCTACACTGACTGTGGAGCCCGACACAGGACTTGATCTCAGGACCCTGAGGTCACGACCTGAGCAGAGACCAACAGTCAGACACTCAACGGACTGCACCACCCAGGTCTCCAATAAAGTTGTCTTTAAAAAGTGAATGCTCTTTGATAAAGCCCACAGTCCTGAGCATGGCACTCAAGGCCTCCCAAGACTGGCCTGGCCTGCCTCCCCAGCCTTGACACCCCAGTGCCCTTCACTCTGATGCCCCAACGGCCCCCTATCCCGAAAATACTCTTGCCTTTGTTCAGGCCGTTCCCTTGTTTTTTGGCCCTTTCCTGGTCCCTCAGCCTCAAAGATGGCACCTCCTCCAAGAAGTCTTCCCCACGGTGATGGAGCCAGGGGGTGGCTTGCCTGTAAATCTCCTTCAACACTGTCAGGCTATCACAAATCGTCAACCTTGCTAGACAGAGTAAGCCCTGAGGAAAGCCTCCAGCCCCCTCCGTAATCCCACTGCTGCGTCCAAGTCCCTCCCGGACAGAAATTCAGGACCTCTCACTGGTTCCTGCCTGTCCCCAAGACAGGGATGACATTCCATGCCCCTGGTCCCATAGCACCTGCACTTCTCGAGTGCTCTGTCCCAGGTTTGCTTTTTCTGTTTCCTTGTGTCTCTGCCCCACAGGACCACGGAGTGCTCAGGCAGAATTCAGTTTCTGGACCCCCAGCCGCCAAGCCCTGAGCTCCTGACACAGAAAGTTTAGCTTGGTGAGCTCTGGAAAAAAAAAAACAACCTAGAAGAAGTGAGTTTCTTGTTGGGGAAACTCGAATTACATGCAAAAAAATGATTTGTTTACTCATTCATTCAACAAATATTTTAAGGGTATCTACCAAGTATTGGGCATGATGCTGGCCCTAAAAATACCACGTAATAGTACGTAATACTTAGTACCTTCTCTGTGTCATGCACTGTTCTAAGCATTGACCTGCATTAACACACGTTCGACCCTTATCTATCTTATGATAGGCTATTTTTATCCCCATTATACAGATGAAGAAACTGAGACACACAGAAATTTTTAAACTTGCCCATAGTTATACAACAGTGGATGAGGCAGGATTTGAACCCAAAACCTACTATTTATTGGGCCAGACACAGTGTCAGGCACTTCCATGTGCGACCTTTGATCCTAACCCCTTCCCCCTTCGGGGTTGAGGAAATAGAGGTTAGGTAGCCCAAAGTCACATGGCCACTTCGGTGAACAATCAGGGTTCTGCAAACACTGTGGTCAGACTGCAGGCTCTTCCTGCTTTCCCAGGTACGAGAGCACACAGGAAATGTGACATGGATCCTGAGGGGCCATAGCTGCAGGGGATTAGAAGAGGCGTTGGGGGACAAGGTATCCTGGGGAGACTAGCATGGCCCAGTCAAGGGAAGGCATGAGGCCTATTCCCAGGCCAGAAAGAAGCTGTGCTAAGGTCGAGGTGGGAAGAAGGAATCACAGCATGGAGTGGCCTCTGGGATAGAAGGATCACTTCCTAAGAATCATATCTCAAATCCACACATCTGTCCCAGCATCCCTGCTTCACCCAGTCTAAGAACCCACTTTGGGCCCGCATTGTCTGTCTCCCCATACTAGTAAGCAAGTTTTATTGAGGAAATAGAAGCTTATAGGTTTTGTTTAACACTATATCTCCAGTACCTGGCACATAGTAGGTGCCCAATTATATTTGTTAGATGGATGAATGGATGGATGGATGGATGGATGGATGGATGAATGGATGGGAGGATGGATGGATGGATGGGAAGATGAAAGGCTGGATGGATGGAAGGAAGGAAGGAAAGATGGATGGATGGATGGATGGATGGTTGGGACTGGAGAAGGCCATTCCTGTGTGACACTGGGGAACAGAGTGGACAGTAGTGACCGTATCTAGAGGGGGAAGTTCTATCACATAGAGAAGACTTGGCCCACCGCAAGGCAAGAAGAATGAGATGATTGGGCAAGCTCCACGGACTCTGTTCCACCTCCAATCAGTTCTCCTTTTCTTCTCTCAGGTTATAGATGGCCATGCTGGTGACCCGGTTGAGCCACATCCTCACAACAAAAGGCAGAACTACCAAAAGACTGCTTGATTCCTCTTTCTTGCTCTCATTTTCTCCACCGTGAGGTGGCAGTACGGGCCTCAGCTGTCTGCGGGCACGATGTTCAGGGGTGTGGAGATGCTCCATTCAGGCAAGTCTGACCCCTGAGCTGAGGGCCAAGGGGAGGCCTTTGCATGGAGAAGGGACCCAGGAATAAGACAGAGACACGCGGGCGCCTGGGTGGCTCAGTGGGTTAAAGCCTCTGCTTTCGGCTCAGGTCATGATCTCAGCGTCCTGGGATCGAGGCCCACATCGGGCTCTCTGCTCAGCAGGGAGCCTGCTTCCTCCTCTCCCTGTCTCTCTGCCTGCCTTTCTGCCTCCTTGTAATCTCTCTGTGTCAAATAAATAAAATCTTAAAAAAAAAAAAAAAGACAGAGACACGGAGTTCTCTCCTTCTGCCTCAGAACTCCATCCCCACACAGCCCCATCTTCCAGTCCAGCTGCACTGACTCCTACCTACACCACTGTCTTCTGCTATGGTTCCTGGCTGCTCCGCACCCTTCCAGAAACATCCGCATCAGGAACACCCACACGTGTCTAAGGACAGTCACCTAAGTCGGTCTACTGCAACAACATCAGCAGTAGCGAAAGACCAGATGCAAACCATTTAACTGGTCCATCCACTGAAGACGAGCTAGACAAGCAACTTCTGGAATTTAAACGCTGGTATGGCTATGTAAGGGCACATTAGGCAGCCAGTAAAAAGGATCAAGCAGATGTTTACCCACTGATGCAGAACTCAAAGATACATTAAGCTAAAAAATAAATAGCTAGGAAACACAGCAATATGCCTTTTGTGTTTTAAGAAGAAGGATATAGGGGCACCTCGGTGGCTTAAGCGGTTAAGTGTCTGACTCTTGATTTCAACTCAGGTCCTGATCTCAGGGTCCTGAGACAGAGCCCTGAGTTGGGCTCTGCACTGAGCAGGGAGTCCCTGGAGGTGGGTACTAGCATCACCCCCATTTTACAGATGATGAAAATAGAGCATAGAAGTGATGTGCCCAAGGTCACAGTGGGCACCCCAGAAGATATGTCTGCTCTGAAACTCAGAAGGTGACCTTCTTTAGAATCACGGTATTCCAGGTGTAATTAAGGATCTCCAGATGAGATGATCCTGGACTCAGGGTAGGAGCTAAATCCATGACCAGTGTTCTTATTTCTAAGAGAAAGTTCAGTGAGATTAGAGATGCACAGACGTGGCCCCGTGAAGGAGGAGACAGAGAGGAAATGGATGTGCCTATAAGCCAAAGAACGCCAAGCATGGCCAGCCACCACCTGAAGCCAGGAGGCAGGTGCGGGTTCTCCCTCGGAGTCTCCAGAAGAAACCAACCTCACCCCTGCCTTGACTTTGGGCAGAAAAACAGAAGAAAAACCTTTCATCTCCAGAGGGCACAGCGGGGAGGGAGAGCAGTCAAGATCACCTCTCCCGCAGAGGGGAAATCTGCTGGCGGAGGTGCCCGGCTCTGGCACAACCACCAGTCCCTCGTTCTGCAGTTCGGGAGTATGGGTGTCTGCGCCTCTGACTTCCACCCAAAGAAGAAATCCCCTCGGGAACAGAGCCCAGTAAGAAACCCGTGAAAATCAGAGGGAGGAAGCGGGTGAGGGATAGAGGAACCAAGCACCCTGCGATCAGAACCAGGCAGAGAGAGACCCCCCCGAGGTGGGGGGAGCAACTGGCCCAGACAACCTCCGCTATTTTAAGGAAAGATTTTGAGACTGACAGACAGACAGACGGGCTATCTTGATCCCTCTGCTCCAGGGGGAGGGAGAGGCTTTCCTGGCAGCCTTGGGAAGTCTGGCCCAGAGCACGGGAGAGTTACAGGGTCAGACGCTCGTCCTGGGGCCTTCCCCCCCAGGACCCCAGGAGAGGCACCAGGCTCCTGGGAAGGCTTGGAAGCTGCCAGGGCGGCTCTGTGCCGCGGGCTGCCGGGGACCTCTGGCCGGGGACGTTCCCATCGGAAACGCACCGCCTCCAAGCGTGGGAAGCTGAGGCCACGGGCAGAAGGAGGGCTTGATGTGGGCCCCGTGTGCTGGCCCGCGACTTCCTGGGGCATCTGCCTCCCTCCTGAGCCCGAGCTCGGGTCTGACACAGGAGAGCAGAGCCCTCTGAATGTGGGAAGCAGGGTCCCCTCCAAGCTTTGCACTCCCTGCATCTTCTGCCCACAGCACCCTCTTCTTGCCTGACCCATTTTCCTCCTCCTCCTTTTTCCCACTGAGGTGAAATTCACATAACACAACATGAACCAAGTAAGAGTGAACAATTTGGTGGCGTGGAGTATGTTCAGAGAGTTGTGCTCCGTGCATGGTGTGCCTGGTGCACATCGAGTTCCGGAACAAGCTCCCAACCCATTTAGCAAATCACTCTTCCTTCCGCACTCCCATAACTGCCAGCAACTATTCATCTGCTTTCTCTCTCTACAGATGTACCTCTTCTAGACACTTTACATCAATGTGATCGGACAATAGGTAGCCTTTTGTGTCTGCCTGGTTTCACTTAACTGGTGTTTCTGAGGTCCACCCCTGTTGTGACATGTGTCCGAACTTTCTTCCTTTCCATGGCTGAATAATATTCCCTTGTGTGGAGAGATGGTATTTTGCGTATCCATTCATCCATCAACGAGCATTTGGGTTGTTTCTACCTTTTGGCTATTGTGAAGAGTGCTGCTCTAAACAAACCTTCAAGTACAAGTTTTTATTTGAGAACTTGTTTTCAGTTCTTTGGAGTATATACCCCAATCCATTCTTTCTTTCTTTCTTTTTAAGATTTATTTATTTATTTTAGAGAGAGAGAGAGTGAGCATAAGTGGGGACAGAGGAGGGGAGAGGGAGAAGGAGAGAATCTCAAGCAGACTCCCCGCTGAGCACTGAGATGGACACAGGGCTTGATCTCATGGCCCTGAGATCATAACCTGAGCCGAAACCAAGAGCCGGACACTTAACCTACTGAGCAACCCAGGTGCCCCACTCCCAATCCATTCTTGAAATGGCATCTTGAGAGTCAAATGGTTTTCTCCAACTCTATACTTCCTAGAGCTAAACTAGAGGTCTTTCTACTGCATGCCCCCTCTGGGGCTGCCATGGACAGTGGTACAAGTTGTACATTGCACAACTCAAGGGGGAAACCATTCAAATTGGTCATTATTGATTTGTACACTTATTAAGACAATCTTCCAGCAGATAGAGGAAAAGTACCTTGAGAAAGCAGTGCCTTTTTCTATTTCTATAAAGGCACCACATGGCCTCGTGGTGGTCCTGGCTCCAATAGCCCAAAGGTTCCCTCCATTGTAGCACCTAATCTCACTGTGACCATTGTTTGAACCCAAGACTTTTTAGTGGGAAAGGGTACAGATTGTATGGAAAAATAATGGGTCATTTACCCATGAGAACACTCTACAGATGGGTGGAAAAACTTTCCATCTTAGTAAAAAATTTTGCTACTTTCCATTATTTACAATAGCCAAACAGTATAAACAATGAAAAACCCATCAACTGCTGAGTGGATAAACAAAAGTCCATATAGTGGAATATTACTCAGCCATAAAAAAGAAGTGTAACACTGACACCTGCCACAACACGGATGGACGTTGAAGCCATGATGCTCAGGGAAAAAAGTCAATCCCCAAAGACCACATACTGTAACATTTGTTCCAATGATAGAAAGCATGCAGAATAGGCAAATCTAGAGAGACAGAAAGCAGACAATCTCGTAGAACTGGAGGTAGGAGGGAAATGACTACCAACGGCACATAGTTTTTGGGCGGGGGGTGAGACATACATAAAATTAGATTGTGCTGATGACTGCATCCCCCTGTAAACTCACCAGTGACTAGGGAACTGTATACTTTAAAAGGACTGATTTGTGTATATAAATTATACCACAATAAAGCTTTTTAAAATAAACTACAGAGCACTGGGTGTTATAGATAAACAATGAATCTTGGAACACTACATCAAAAAGTAATGATGTACTGTATGCTAACATAACACAATAAAAATTTTTTAATTAAAAATAAATTATGTTAATTTCACACCATCTCTGAATCAAGAGATCCGCCTCCTTAAACTTCACATAGATCTATCTGTTTTTCAGAAGTTACAAAACTGGGGGCGCCTGGGTGTGCAGTCGGTTAAGTGTCTTACTCTTGGTTTTGGCTCAGGTCATGATCTCAGGGTCTTGAGACAGAGCTCCGCATCAGGCTCTGAGCGCAGCAAGGATTCTGTTATGGTTTCTCTCTCCCTCTCCCCCTGCCCTTCCCCCGGCTTGTGCGCGCACTCATTCTCTCTCAAATAAATCAATCAAAAGAGAGAGGGAGGGAGGGAGGGAGGGAGGGAGGAAGGAAGGAAGGAAGGAAGGAAGGAAGGAAGGAAGGAAGGAAGGAAGGAAGGAAGGAAGGAAAATTTACAAAACTGCTTTCAGTACTTCTACTGGCCCCTGAGCAGCTGAAGTTCAAGGGCTGGGCCTGATCCCCGGTACCAGGAACAGAGCTTGACACATAGTAGATACTCAAGAAATGCTTTCTCATTTGCATCTCTCTTTCTCTCAATGCAATCGAGACAGAAGTGACGGTAAACACTTAGGTCGGTGGTCACATACGCACTCAGCAAACACGTCCTGACCCTCTACTGGAAACACAAAGTTCACAAAGACCTACCGAGTCTGCTTTTGAGAGGCTTAGGATGCAGTGTGGGAGTCAGATGGGCAAAGAAATGACTGCAGGAAGTGAGCAAAGGCTACAACAGGTGTTTGCCCAAAATGCTACGGACGAGAGGGTGGGTTCTGCAGCCGCCTGAGACAGAGATGCTAAATCTTCACAGCTGCAGTGATCCTGAGCTGCGTGTGTAGACTGTGTAGGACTCACGGGGGGTGGGCGGTGGGGGAGACACCAAGGAAGTAGAGAACCTCAAGCAGGGGGCCTGGGACACAATAGGTCAGAGATGGAGAGAGGACAGAGTCCAGGAGCAGAGGTGTGCGGGGCTGGGGCCGGCCCTCCAGCATCACCCAGCCCAGAGATGTGGGGCGCTCCTTACTTCACATGCACCCCTAAACACACCTCTCTCTCCTTCTCCCCGGACTCGGGGTCTGGCCTTGGATGTGCAAGTCTGCGAGTCGGCTTTCCGGGGAGATAAAGGACTCCGGTGGTCCCTCCCCCGAAGAGGCCTGAAGACTCTCAGGGGACGCCCAGCTCCCCACAGACCAGCTATTTCGGCCCGATCCCAAACACAAGCTCGTGGTTTATGGCTGGGGAGCCAGAGGCCTGCAGGCTGACCATAAAAGGAGAAAACCAAGCTGGGGCTGAGAACAGACCCAGGCTCACTGCTTCTCTTCCTTCCTATGCCAGGCGGTTAGGGGACCCAGCGAGAGGGAGGTGGCCAGGCCTGTGTCGCTAGAGGGTCACTCTGCTCCAGCCCAGGCCAGTAAGGAATGGAGGACACAGCCTCCCTTGTATGCGTAAGAACAGCTGCCTATGTGATGCCACACATGAAGGTGAATGTCAGGGCCGGGCCTCCTCTGTGGCACCGGCTGGGAGCAGACAGCGTGCTCCCCATGCACCACCCAAATTAACCCCTGCACCAGCTGGGGGGGCCCAGTCCTCTCTTTCTTGGGGCCTTCCTCTCCCACCCTTGTCCTCCAGCAGAGCTGGGAGGAAGAGATTCTGGGTGGGAAGAGATACTCTGAGGGTTTGTGCTGGAGCACAGCGGGAATTTTCCAGATCCACGGGAAGTTCTGCCATCTTTCATAGCAGGCCTGGCCAGGTGATGGATGGGGTCTGGGGAGACCAGTATTTTCATGGCGGGCTCAGCTCCCACCTGGCCCACTCTCCCTCCTTCTCTCCGCTCCAGCCCCACCGGCCTGTGGATCCCCTATGCATCTGCTTTGTTCCGCCATCCCACCCCCCACAGTGGGGTCTCAGGGTCCCTCCGAGGTGGGGAGAACACAGAGGGAGGAAGCTGACCTATGCATTTGTGCTCAGCAAGTGTCAACCCAGGTCTTCCCAAGTCCTTTAATCAAGCCTGCTCCTGCAACTCAGTATTTACTGCTTGTTACCAAAAAAAAAAAAAAAAAAAAAAAAAAAAAAAAAAAAAAATTCTCCCTAGCTCTCTCCCCCTCCGTGAAAGTAAGACACCACCACAGGCACGCCATAAAAGGCTCGTCTAAATCAGATGATCCTTTACCCTTCCTCATTTCCTGGCAAAGAACGTGAACTTCTCATGATAATCTCAGAGCGCCAACCTACATGTCCCAAGGCCTCCGTGATGACCGAGCCAGGCGGACGGAGCCCCATCTGCCCACCCCGCCACGAGGCCAGACACAGAGCCAAGAGCCGCTGCAAAATCTCCAAGACGCAGAGAAGCAAGCATCTGGTCCCCTCCGTGGGGACACATTGTAGCAACACGGTCTCTGGAGCAAAACGACTTGGAATGACTTCCTGGCTCTACCTCTTGGGCAAGACCCTGTCCCTATGAGGAAAAGAGGGATAAGAATCCACACCTTTCCAGGAGATGAAAACAGTGAAGACTGGATGGACAAAGCTTAAAATGGCCCATGGCATGTGGAAGAACTCAGCAAGTGCTATGATCATCACCAAGGCCATCGCCCACTTCGTCCAAAATAACAAGTTTGCATAGAGGCTCTAGACGACAGCGATTCTATCCCAAGGGGACAGGGTATGAGGCCAGAGCTTTGTAATTACAGAGCTTTGTAATGAGAAGGCCTAAGCCGATCCCTTAGCCTCCTGGGGCCTCAGTTTCCTGACCTGCGAAATGGGGGTAACAGCACCCCACTACCACACGGCCTCGGAGGGAAGATCAATGTTTCGAGGGCAGCAGAAGGTGACGTCTCCAGGCGGGACCCGGGGCTCTAGGGTCAACTCACTCGGTGCACCGAGGGTCAGTTTCGTCCGTCTGTAAAATGGGTGGGCTCGTGGGGCTCCAGAGAGCCAAGCTGTCCGGGCTTTCCAGAGCAGTGAGCCGGGAGGCAGGGGGAGACATCAGGGCCCTCCTCTCTCTGCCAAGCATACAGAGCAGCCTCTGGGGCGTTGATGAGCCTGAGCCAGCCCCCCAGGACCCTCCGACCTTGACCTCCCTCGGACAGAGGGACACAACTGAGTGTGGGAACTTGCAAAGCAGAGGGCTTAAAGGTTGGCTCACGCCATCTCCATCTCCCAGATTTCTCTTCAGTTTGGAGAGGGTTCAGCCGAGAGCCCCAAGCCCCGGGGCTGACAGAGGCCAGCTGGCTGTGATTTCTTTTTTAATCCCCTGAGAGTGGCCCTTTGGCGCTAATTACATGAGGGCAAAACGCTCTGCTATCCCGCACAGGGTAACAAATCCTGATGGCTCCACTCAGCACATCAGGATGAAATCCTACGTGCCTTTCACACCCCTCCCCCAGCGGCCCCCGCCAGCCACCCCTCTTCCCCCCCACCCCCCACAGGACCCCTGCAGGGGAGGAGGAGAACCAAAGTGGCTTGTGTGGCGCTTTCCTCACATGCATCCTATTAATTTATACCAGTCAGGTAACTGTCACTTCACCAGAGCTGAACCTTCAAAACCCCACACGTGTAAGAAGGTAGACCTTCCGGGAGCAAACCCCCTTCCACGGGACAGTCGGGGGCTCCGCATAGCAGCTGGCTGACCAGGCAAGCCTTAGGCTTGGGCAACAGAGAAGCCAAGTTCAAATCCAGCCCCGCCCCTCACAGGACCTTCGGCAAGTTCTTTGCCTCTCTGAGCCTCTGTTTCCCAGGTTCTAAAATGAGGCTCATGATATAGCCCCTGGCCCCAGGGTTGGATTAACCGACAAGTCATATAAACACAGGCCCACGTACACATGCGTGCACAGGAAGGAAGGGAAGGAAAAATAATGAGAAATTTTGAAAGGATTTGGTATTTGCTGTTTCATAAAAATCAGCAACGGAAATGTGCGGAAAAATAAAAACTTTGTTGGCCTTCCTGACTTTATAATCTAGTATTGTTTTTATTCTAGAGTCTATATATGGGTGCTGTAATAGTTTCAATGCTTTATTTTATTATTATTTTTAAAGATTTTATTTATTTATTTATTTATTTATTTGAGAGAGGGAGAGAGATCATGAGCAGGGGGAAGGGGCAGAGGAAGAAGCAGACTCCCCGCTTAGCAGGGAGCCAGATGTGGGACTCGATCCCAGGATCCTGAGGTCATGACCTGAGCTGAAGGCAGATGCTTAACCAACTGAGCTACCCAGGCGCCCCAAGTCTTAATTTTAAAGGTCTTAATTGGATCCTGTCCTCCTTGTAGGTTGGGGGTTAGGATTAATTGAGAATATTCCTGTAAAGTGCTGAGCACAGAGGATGCACACAATAAAAACCCATTATTATCAGGGTGCCTGACTGGCTCAGTCAGTTGGGCATCCGCCTTTGACTCAGGTCATGATCCTGGGTCCTGGGATCAAGCCCCACGTGGGGCTCCCTGCTCAGCAGGCAATCTGCTTCTCCCTCTGCCCTTCCTCCCACTCATTCTCTCAGTCTCTCTCTCTCTCACACAAATAAGTAAATAAAATCTTTTTAAAAAAATCTTTTTAAAAAATCCACTATTATCATTATCACCTCTTTGGAAAAGAAAGTTCGAGAGAATTTCCATTAGAGGATAGTGGATTGAACACTTGCCATTCATGCTCCTTCCTCCCCAAACCTGAGTAAAATGACAGTAAAGGGATTTTTCAAGTTGAAATGAACTGGAAAAGAGAGAAGAGCAATGAAGTCTTGGAAGGCAGAAAACAGGACACATGAGGACAGTCCCAGGAAAGGAGAAGTCTAAGCTTCAGTGGGCAAAGCTGAAAGCAACCTGATTTCATCACAGAATCCCAGGCCCTCGGGCCAAACCTCAGTAACTGGCCACAGCTCAGGGAGACAGGGCAGGAAGGAGGACTTACAAACACAAGGATCAGTTTGTCTGAGAAGCTGCCGGACACGCCAGATACCTTCCGTGCTCCCTGCAGCCAAGGGAAAGCCATTCCCCCAGCCCACAGAAGGAGGCAGATATATATATATTCATTCATTCTTTGCAGAATAAAATCCCTGGGCAGCACCAGGGACCATATCGAAAGGATAATGTGCAAGTTTCATTCCACAGTTTGAAACCCTTGGCCTCTTAACTAGACCCTCACAATGACAGAAGACAGGTTTCCAGGGAAATGACTGCACAAGTCTTCCCTGAAAAACCTGATCAGCCCAAGGACAAAAAAGATGGAAAGATCCATAAGAAGGGCCCCAGTGGAAAGGTCCAGCTCTAATCAAACTATAGCCGAGCTCATCACCAGCAAGCCCCTCCTGCAAGCCTTTGTAGGGATATGCTAACAAGTTAAAACTTAACAGAAGGCTGGTAAGACAAAGTTGAAGTAACCGCCCAGAAAAAAAAAAAAAAAGAATAAAAAGATAAGGAGATGAGAAAGGGACAGTCCCAAAGTTCCATTCTGGACATGAGGAGTCTTCTGGAAAAGCAGAACAGAGAACACAGAAATAAATCACCAAGGATGTAATTCACAAAAATTGCTCAGAATATAAGACCACGAGTTTATGGATGAAAGGCGTCCACAAAGTCTCACACACAATGGGTGAAAACAAACCCATGACAAATCCCATCAACATTATGAACACAGGGATGAAGAAGGGTCTAAGAGCTTCCAGAGAAAAAGAAAAAAAATTTTTTTGGTCACACACAAGGGATTACGAATCAGATTGCCTTTTATCTTCTCAGCAACGAAGCAAGCGAGAAGGCTGTGAAGCCATGCCTTAAAAACTCTGAAAGAAAACTATTTGTTGCTTAAAATTGTAAACTCAGCTAAACTGGCCCTTACCTATTAGTGATGCATCAAGTCTTCAGATGAGATACGCAGGATCTCAATCTATCACATACATCCTTACTTGAGAAGGTACTAGAAAAGGTACTCCATTGAAACAGGAGGGTGAGTCAGGGAAGTGGAAGGCATGGAAACCAGGAAATAAGGAATCCACCATGAGAGGGTTGAAGCCAGTTCCAAGCATGCTAAGGAAGGTCCTGGATGTTGGCTGTCACAGAAGGTAGCCAGGGCAGGTCGGAAGGGTCCAGTAGTAATTGCCTTCAAGGAAAAGCTATACACAGGGTCCTCAACATCTATCTAGACATAGTTAAAGGAAATCAACACATTTAGAAAGGAGAATTGGGGTAGAATTAGTGAGTAAGTGCATTCATTCATTCATCAACAAATATTAACTGAGCAGCTACTAAGTGCTGGGCATCAGTAGACATGCTGGAGATACAGAGGTGAATAGGCAGACAAGGATAGAGTTTGGCTTTCATGCAGGGTATGGGTCCTCAGGAACTTAAGGGTTCACAAAACACATTCGGTGGGTGTGTTAGCCCTCCCCAACCTCCCCTCTTCACACTTCATCTTGCTGTACAAAGGATTTAGGGAGGAAGCCAGAACTGGTCCCTTTACACCTCCGATGAGACAGAAAGCTCATTGTGCATCCCAGCCAAGTGACTGGGGTCGCAACCTTCATCAACGGAGTCACAAACTGGGCCTCCACCTTCCGTGGCAAAAACCAAACTTCCACTTTCTAGAGAAAAAGTTGTTTTTCCCAAGCTTGCATTCCCCCCCCCATGATTGGTTTCACTGGAGTCTATCATTAGTAGTTTTCCAGAAAGTACCAGGTAATGCCAAAATGAACCCATATATGGGAGCTGTTGATTCACATTTAAACTAAATAAATAAAATTTGTATCACAGACTCATCATGAAAGACAACACAATGGGGCCTTCATGAAGCACCCCCAAAACAAAAGAGCCCTTGGGAAAAACGGGTGACCCCTCTCGTAAGTCTGCAAAAATTGTTCTCATTAGCTCCTGTTGCAGCAATCAAACATGACATGAAGAACGTTGTGTTATGCTCTCATGGGATTTTGTCCAAAAAAAAAAAAAGTTAAAAAAAAATCAACCCTTAATTTTCTACTCAATCTAAGAATTAGCATCTAGTTGCAATTATAACCAAATTCCTATTATATGTAGATAAAACAGACTGACAGTTGGCAAGGTCATTTCTTCCTGCCCAAACATTTTCTCCCCCTTACAGTGAAATTTTGGTCCCTGTTTGAAGTCATTTTTTTTTCTGGAATCAATTATTTTCAGACAATCAAAATTTCCTCCATTTCAGAGTGTTCAGCTCAGTTATGACATGAAAGGCTACATACCAAAGTCTTAATGGTGATCTCTGGGTGATAGAATTCTGGTATTTTCTTTACATTCTCTTTAGCTGGTATATTCTCTTTAGCTTAAATATATGTTTTAATTTTTCTAGGGTGAAGGTCAAATATTAAAGGTTTTTAAAGTTACACATATGTATTTAAGGAGCACTGTTGCAGTGCTTACCTGTCACTTCCCCTTCTCCTTTGCTAACAGAATTTTGTTTCATTCTGGTGTTCAGAGAAAACGTGCTTGTGGGAGGTCCCTCAGCTCCAGGAAAGAACCAGGAATAGTCCAAGCCAATTATGAAGGTCCCAGTCCTCTTTGCCAACGATTAGTTTAGAAGTTGGCATGTGCCCAAAGGTTTAGACAATGAGACATAATTACGAACAATTACTAACATCCCAGTCCTCTGCCAACCGTTGGTTTAGAGGTTGGCATGTGACCAAGTTTTAGCCAATGAGACATAAGGGGATGCCTGCTGAGGAGTTTCTGGAAAGGGTTTTCCTCCCTGATAAAAAAGAGACATAGGAAAAGAACCTAACCTTCCACTTCCTTCAGGCTTTCGGACATCATTATATGAGGACACGATGTCTGGAGCTATGGCTGCCATTTCGTGACCATGAGGAAGAAGCCAAGAAAATCCCAAAGGAGTCTGCTTTTGAGTTTCTGAATTAATTAATCCTGAAATCATCAACCTGTACATTTGTCATCTGAAATAATAAACTTCTATTCTTTAAGCCACTTTAATTGGTTGCTATATGGTATGCTATGTATTTTTATGCAACTAAAAGTACCCCCAAATGACATGAAATCTATAACTTTGTGATGTTCAGCTTCCTTAAAAATGTGTATGAACCATCACTGTAAACTTGTCCATCAAGGGAGACCACAATTTTTTTTTTAAACAAAGACACATACCTAACTCCAAAAGCCATTCTTCACAACGTAAGATTACATCTCAATGACCCTTTCAGCAAGACACCATCTGCTAGTCCTTGAAGGTAATGGCAGCCCCATGTCTGCAGTGATCCAGCTTGGGTCATACCTGTGGGGTTTGGCTAACTCTGTCAGTAACTTGGGGGCACCTCTACTGAGCCCTTCTAGGTTGGATACACCTGGATCCCTGCCCTCAGGTGCTTCCAGAACTGAGCTCTCAATTCCTGACTCAGAACACTCTTGAAGGCAGCTACTCCAGAGGTTGCAAAGTCAAACACAAGGGCCAGGCAGTTAACATGAACAAACGCCCCAGGCAAGGACTAGAGAACTAGAAAACTCATTCCTCTATAAAAATACATACACTTTTTATACATAATTTCCCAATAGTTAAATTTGACAACTACTTCAAGCATCCTTAAAACTGTGTGGACAAAACCAAACTTATCTGAAGGCTGGAGGCAGCCTGCCAGCTGTTGGTTCATAACCTCAAGACTATTCACACCTCATAATCACATAAGATTACATACAGTTTTAGGACCATCCACGTCCTTTTCCATTGCCCTCTCCCAAGTCCAAGGATGGGAGAATGCCTGTGTCTCAAGTCTAGATCCGTTTACAGGAAAGAAAATCCTCTCACCCTTCCCCAAAGATCAGTGACCCTGGGATGGGTGCTCCCCTTCTTACAACGCACCCAAAACATTTGAGGAGGAAAGCAAGGGCTGAACTGATCTGAGGCAAAGGGATTTACTGAGAGACACCAAGGCTGTTGAGCAGGTAAAGCTTAAAACTTAGAGATGCCCTGATTTCTTTTTCTTGTCTTATTACACTGGCTAAGACTTCTAGTATAATGTTCATTAGGGGTGGTGAGAGTGGACATCCTTACCTTGTTACTCATCTGATGGGGCAAGCATTCAAACTGTCACTATTAAGTATGATGTTAAATATAGGATTTTTTTTTTAAAGATTTTATTTATTTATTTCACAGAGGGAGAGAGATCACAAGGAGGCAGAGAGGCAGGCAGAGAGAGAGAGGGAAGCAGGCTCCCCGCTGAGCAGGGAGCCCGAATGCGGGCCTCGATCCCAGGACCCTGAGATCATGACCTGAGCCGAAAGCAGAGGCATTAACCCACTGAGCCACCCAGGCGCCCAAATATAGGATTTTTTTGTAGATGCCTTGGTATCAGTTGATCAAATCCCCTCCTTTTCCTAGTTTTCTGAGCAATTTTGTCATGAACAGACACTGAAATGTGTCCAATGCTTTTTCTGCATCCATTGATATGATCGTGTGGTTTTTCTTCTTTAGGGTATTATATAGACTGATTTTTGAGTATTGAACCAGGCTTGCATTCCTGGAAGAAGCCCATCTTGGTCATGGCCTGGGTTTCCAGGCGCTTTCAGAGACTCGGTTGCCTCTGTCACAAAGTAAAGGTAGTAACACTGACCCTATCTCACAGAATTGTGCCGAAGATTAAAAAAAAAGAAAACATGTGTGTTCTTGTGAAAGGAGGTACATGCCTTGATCCAAAGTGCTATTCAGATAGAGGCCAGGAAGAGGCCCTGCAAAGGCAAACTTCTACTGTTCAAGCTTCTGGCACGCCAGGCACAGCATGGAACACAGGAGATACCCTAAGTCCATGCACCATAAAGCACGGCAATGCAATTTTAGGTGCCGCTGAGATTAATGATTTTAATTTTAATAGTTGTAATAGTCTCTTCAAAGCCCATTAGAAAAACACATAGCAGAGGAGACTGGGTGGCTCAGTCAGTTAAGCATCTGACTCTTGACTTCAGCTCAGGTCATGATTTCAGGGTTGTGGTTTCGAGCCCTGCATTGGGCTCCACGCTCAGCGCAGAGTCTCCTTGTTCTTCTTCCTCTGCTCCTTTCCCCACTCGCCTGCTCTCTTCCCTTCCCCTCTCTTGCAAATAATAAATAAATAAATAAATAAATAAATAAATAAATAAATAAATAAATAAAATCTCTCCTTAAAAAAAAAGAAAACCACAGCTGATATGAGTCGCATCTGGTTTAGTCCATGGTGATGATAACCACTTACACTTTGTGAGTTTTGACCAAGTATCAGGCACTGTTCTAAGCACTATGCAACTGGTCATTTAATCTCACATCAGCCCTATGGGTAGGTCACAGTTATTACAATCCTCTTTTGCCGATGAGGAACCAGAGCACAGAGAGGCTAAGCAGTTTGCTGAAGGTCACATAGCTGGTGAGTGGCAGAGCTGCGATTTAAACACAGGCACCCCTGCTCTAGAATCATTGTTCTTAACTAATCTAGTATACTATAGGGGGTTGTGGGGGGAGAGAGCTTATGAGAAAAATATTAAGTACGTAATATAAGGACATCACTTTTACGAAGTTTAAAAACAGGCAAAACTGAGGGTGACCGAAGTTGGAACAGCAGTTACTCTGGGGAGGTAGAGAGAAGGTACTGACTGGGAAGAGGCGTGAGGGAACTTTCTGGAAATGTCTCACATCTTGGTCTGAGTGGTGGCTATATGACTGCAGACATAGAACAAAATTAATTTTAGGTTGGACACTAAGTTTTTGCACATTACGCCCTCTCCTATATGTATATTTTACCTCAATTAAAAGTTCATTAATAATAACAATAATAGTAATACACAAACATGGAAGTAATATGCAAAGGCCTTCAGTTTGGACAAGGCTACCTGAGAATGTCCACAAGCTGCAAGTTGGAGCCTATCACTCCCTTTTTACAGGTGTGGAAACTGAGGCCGGAGAGGAGAAGACCTCTCACACCACCCCCCCAGGGCTGCAAAAGCAGAGCTGGCTGGCAGGACCCCGGGGCTGACAGCCACCCCCTTCCCCCCAGAGGCGAGGAGGGCACCGTACCGTCCAGCAGACAGCTGGCTGGGCCTGGGGGCAGCCAAGGGGCTGGGGCGCAGAGCGGCCCATGCCCGTATTTGCCCAAGCCGTCCGCTCTCCCTCACCCTCCCAGCCGTGCACCCAGATGTTCGGCTGGCTTTTTCCCTTTTTCAGTCACAAGGCTCCGGGGACCCAGCACTGCCTGCCAAACTCCGCATTCTTGGCGAGGACTGCAGGCCCGGCGTGCAGGCAGGAGGGGCCCGGGCAGAGCGGGCAATCCCGGAGGCGGCCCTCGGCAGGGAGCAGAGGCCCCGGGCGGCACCCCGTCCACCTGGTGGGTGGCTCACCTTGCAGCATGCTCCGGTAGGCCGTGTCGGCGATGGCATAGATGTGGGGCGGCATCTCGTGTCTCTTCTTGCCCTTGTACATGTCCACGATCTTCTCCGAGTAGATGGGCAGCTGCTTGTAGGGGTTGACCACCACGCAGAAGAGGCCAGAGTACGTCTGCCAAAGAGAGATCCCAAGCTTACTTGCAGCACACGGCCTCGGGGAGAACTTGGACGCCCAGCCCATAGGGTCCCGGCCCACCAATGCCCATCACCGCCTGCATTTAAACATGTACTGAGCGCCTCTGTGGGCATTTGCTCACGGCATCCTCACGGCAAAACTGGTGGATGCATTCATATTGCTGTTTTACAGATGGGGAAACTGAGGCTCAGACTCCTAATGGGAAGGCCCGGGCTTCCCTGCTAGGCGGGCATTGGGGGAAGAGGAGGAGCAAGGGGCAAGCCTGGGTTTCTGGGCCACCTGTGTTCTATCTTAGAGCTTGCGCTTTCCGACAGCTGGGGGTTCAGACCCCAGCCCCTCTCCTGCATGCCGCCTCTCACCTCCCCGAGCCTCCGTCTCCTGGGCACTTACTGGGCACCTGGCACTGAGCTTTAAGCACTTCATGGGCATCTCTTCACTGAATCCTCTCTTTTTTTTTTTTTAACTTTTTCTTTTCTTTTCTTTTCTTTTTAATGACAAGGTCACTTTATTTTTTTTTTTAAAGATTTTATTTAGTTATTTCACAGCAGGAGAGAGATCACAAGGAGGCAGAGAGGCAGGCAGAGAGAGAGGGGGAAGCAGGCTCCCTGCTGAGCAGAGAGCCCGATG
>LNAC01000023.1:629080-641133 GCA_002007465.1 Ailurus styani | reverse complement strand
TTTTTTTTTTTTCCTTTTTTATTTATTTGTTTATTGGACAGAGAGAGAGAGAGAGAGAGATATCACAAGTAGGCAGAGAGGCAGGCAGAGAGAGAGGAGGAAGCAGGCTCCCTGCTCAGCAGGGAGCCCGAAGCGGGACCCGATCCCAGGACCCTGAGATTGTGACCTGAGCGGAAGGCAGAGGCTTTAATCCACTGAGCCACCCAGGTACCCTCATTGAATCCTCTTATCTACCCTGTAACCTCACACTGTGATTTCCCTGCTGCCCTTGTGGCAGATGAGAAAAACAGGGTTGGTGAGGTCGTCACTGGGAAATTTGGAGCTGGCGAGCATGACTGTTGTACCCCAAGAGAGCTCACAGTCTTGATCGTTACCAAAGCATCGCCGCATCTGTGAGCAGAAGGGATGAACACAGCTGTCTCTCAAAAGGAAAGGTCCCGACACACACTAGGGCACAGACGAACCCCGAAAATGGTATCTGCTCAGTATGGAAGAAGCCAGACACAAACCATCACCTAGTGTACAATTACATGTATTTGAAATGCCCAGGACAGGCAAATCACAGAGACAGAAACACATCCCTGGTTTCCAGGGACTGGGGGGGAGAGGGAGGGGAGTGACTACGGGGTTTCCTTTGGGGGGTTCACAAAAACATTCCGGAACGAGATAGTGCTGCTAATTGTACAACACTGGAGATGTGCTAAATGCCACTGACTTGTCCCCATAAAACTGGCTCAGATGGTGAATTCTAGATTACATGGATTTTACCACAATTAAAAAAAAAAAACCAAAAACAGTTGTCCTGCCCCACCAAGTACACAGGAGCATCTGGAAATAATCAGAACAGGGAAAGGGTGTGAAGGCGCTCGGCAAACCCCACGGTGCACGCACGTGCGAGGCATTACCCTTGCTCTGGCCGTCTTTACTAGACAGCGGCTTTTCCCTGGGCTGAGGGCACAGCTCAGGGGACAGGCTCCGTCCTGTCCCACAGGAACTGTTTTTCCCAAATGATACCATCAGTGCTCCCCGAGGCTCTAACAGCCGGGAAACAGGCCCTCCTGCCACCTCCCCATAGAAGGGACGAAGCGAGGAGCAGATGGCCCATCTCTGGGTGACACTCAAGGCAAAGTAAACACCAGAGAGGTTAAGCAACTGGACCAAAGTCACAAAGCGAGACCCTAGCGGCGCCAAGCCCAGCTTGGCCCACTCCCAGGCCTGAGCACCACCCACAAGGCCGTCCAACCTCTGCCTGTCCTACAGAAAGAAAAACAATGCATCATTTGTTCACTCAGTCCCTCATTCATTCAGTGGGTATGTCCCAGACACTGTGCAAGGCTCTGGGCTTAAAGAAGACAGAAAACACAACGTCCTTACCGCAAAGGGATTTCAGCCATGCCCGCAGCTGATTGGAAGAGGAGTGTCCCCCTCAGGTCTCAGTCTGCTAAGGGATAACGGTGTGTGATGGGCCTGGGTGAGGGGGGGGGGGACAGAATTTTCAAAAGGTACAGGATTGACAGGCAGGAGGGAATAATCTCCCTGGATCTCAGCATTACCCTAAAAAGGCAGGACTGAGGTCAACACAGGCCTGTCTAAACATCGGTCAGCCATTTATTGAGCACCTACTGTATACAAGGTTTGTGCTAGATGCTGGAGATGGGTAAATCAGTGGTGGCCCCCTGCCCTCCAAGAACCTGCAGATCAGAGAGGGGACAAGGACATATTAAAATAATGTCACTAGAACAAGGATGGAGCACAGGGAATGAGGGGAGCAAGAAAGAGAGGGTCCTAATCCCCACTGGGGGGCAGTCAGGGAAACTTCCAGTGGGGAGGAGCTCCTTGCCCTGAACCTTAGCAGACAAGGAGGTGTTAGCCTGCTCAGGAGATAGCGAAGGCATGGAAGGCAGCAGGGCGAGGGTGTGCATGCGGGGAAATTGCCAGCAGTTTGGTGTGTCTGGATTGTAAAGGATGAGACAAGCGAGGGTGAAGGGGGAGGCTTCTACAGAGGCAGGCCAGGACGGACACGCACTCGGCCTGATGGGTCCACTGTTGGCACCACCCTCCCGCCATCTGGCCAACACCAGTGCAAGTGCCCTGAGGGCTGGAGCACTCTCTTCCTCCTCTCTAGTCCATACATAGGCCTGGGCATACAGCAGGTGCTCACTAAATGCTTGTCCAATAAATGCATGAGATGTATGTTAATTACAGAGATTCCCCGGAACAGGGGCTACAATGCCTTCATCTCTGTGACCTGGGGCTTTGGGCTGGGCTGGCACATAGTAGGTGCTCAGTAGGTGTTTGCTGACCTGGTGACAAAGGGCAGGGGCTCTGTGTACTGTTTATCTGTGTCCTGGTCCTTAGTACAGGGCCTCCCATGGAGTAAGTACCCAAATAACGATCAGTCATTTGAATGAAGGTCAACCAAGTCCTATCCTACCTCTCCTTCAGGTTTTAACCCCACTTCCAGGTGCCCCAGCCAACCTCCCTGCCTGTGTTAGAATGTGGATGTCACTTACATAGTAAATGACATTACATTATGTCTTTTACATTTTATATAAACCACCCTCTCACCAACCCTTGACCTGGAGGCAGCAAAGGGCAGTGGTTAAGGGTACAGAATCGAGTACTGAGGATTTGTTTGATTCCCTCATTCTGCTACTTCCTTACTCTGTGGCCCTAAGCAAATCTCCTGACCTCTCTGTTTTTGACCAGCCTGTTTTCCTCAACTACAAAACGAAGGTGTGTAATAGTAGAGCCTTCATAGGCTTGCTGGCAGATAATGCTTGTGGAGCATTTGACGGAGTGCGTGGTGTACAGCAGGTGCTCAATAAACGTTAGTGACTATACCCTGCTCCCTTTAGTTCACGATGACAAAAACCTTCCCAGCTGGGAACCATCACATGTGCTGTTGCTTCTATGTCTCCCTTCTGTCTTCCCAGAGCCATTTCCATCTCCTCTTTCGGGGCTCATCCTAAATGTCAGTTCCTGGACTGCAAGCTGCCCACCGCGGGGGCCACACACAAGGCAAACACTCAGTAAACACTTGCTGAATACAATGAATAGAGGAAGGAAAGAAGGAATGCACCACTCTCCCAACTCCATCACCAGCTTCTGAAGAGGCATCACTTTGCTCCTGTCTGCCGAGGACAGCTCCTGGTGCAAAACCCCCCGCAAGCCCTTAATCCAAGCTTCCAGGCAGAGCTCAATTTCTGTTCAGCTCAGCACATCCTTCCAGGGCATAACGACCTGAGAGGGAGAGCTGGCCAGGCAGGAGCACACCTGCACGCAGGCTGGCTGGGCTTCAGAATCTGCAGGCTTGAGGTCTGCTGTTCAACCTCGGTTCATTCCATCAGCCCTAGCCCCCCTGCAGTTGGTGGCGTTTCTGCCTCCCTGTCCCCCACGAGCCCCTCTCCAGCTGGTCAAGTTCAGAGTCTCAACATCCCCGCGTCCCAGCCAGCTTCTTGCTCAGGGCCTCTTGCCACCAGCGGGTCCCAGCCACTGGCCCAGGGTTTCCCTCTTGTGACCGTATTAGGAAGTGACTCCAGTTTTTCCCTGAGACTTTATATGGTCAGCCACAGAGCCCTGAGCAGGAGACTGCTCCCAGGCCTCCTTCGGCAGAAACAAGAAGAAACAAGAACCAGCAGGAGAAGGTGGGACGAAACCAGGCTTTAAGTCACACAGCCCCTACTCCATTACCTGCTTGATTTGTGTAAGTGATGGAACCCTGGAGCCTCTTCTTCCCCATCTATAAAATGATGGAGAGGGGTGCCTGGGTGGCTCAGTGGGTTAAGCCTCTGCCTTCAGCTCAGCTCATGATCTCAGGATCCTGGGATCGAGCCCCAAGTAGGGCTCTGCACTCAGCGGGGGAGTCTGCTTGTCCCTCTGCCCGTTCCCCAGTTTGAGCCCTTTCTTGCTCTCTTTCAAACAAATAAATAAAATCTTTTTCAAAAAATGGAGAGACGGACCTTCTTTACCCGGTTGTAGTGTAGTGTCCTGGTTTTCGGAACATCCTAAAGACAGAGTCCACCAAGAACGCAATTTACTGTAGCCTTGATTTTAAGGGTAAGAAAGACTAGAAACAACCTAAATATCCATCAGTGAGAGAGCAGCTTAATAAGTATACCACACTGCATTAAAAAAAGCATCTTTGGGGCACCTGGGTGGCTCAGTCGGTGAAGCATCTGCCTTCAGCTCAGAACATGATCTCAGGGTCCTGGGATCGAGCCCCACATCAGGTTCCTTGCTCAGCAGAGCGTCTGCTTCTCCCTCTGCCCCTCACACCTGCCCGTGCTCTCTCTCTCAAATGAAATAAAATCTTTTTTAAAAAAGTACATTTATATATATATATGCACATATTTGCCTGTATAGGTATAAGATATTTCTGGAAGCCTACCTAAGAAACATGCTCGAGACTTCTCTACGGAAGGGGACCGGAAGATGAGGAATGGGGATGAAATGACAAAATTTGAACATCCTGATATACTATTTAATATTTGCCTGTATTACCTATTCAAAATAACATTTTAAATCTGGCCAGATAGTTAACAAACACAAGAAGCAGCCACAAGACGTGGTTTATGCTTCTTAGTTTTAAATATTTTCTTGTGGTCTTTGCATAGACAGCCTTGTGTTATTGGAAAGCTTCTTTGAAGGATTAACAATTTGAAAGATCTAAACAGTGAGATCACAGGGCTTAGGAATGGGCAGCTTCTGGCTGTGTTTCCTTTCTACCTTCTGAGACCCGTGGAATTTTTTTTTTTTTTCCTACCCTCCAGGACCATCCAGGCAATCAGGAGGCCTCTGCTCATAGCCTGTCCACAGCACCCTGAGCAGACAGTCCTTCAGGTCACTGGGCCAAGTGTCTAAGACGAAAACATTGTCACCTGCTTGAGTTTGGAAGGAAGGCCTCTCCTTAGCCCCCTGGTCTTTCCAGAATGGTGAAATCAGAACCAGGAAGGGAATTTGGGCTGGGAAACCCAGTGAATGGCAGAGTCCATCTACCTTCGTTCTGGATCCTGTTCCCAACCCCAGGGCCTTGGCACAGACCTGGAAAGTCCCACTGTTGACAGGGATCAAGTAGGTTAGAGATGAGTGAAGTGGGCCAGGTATGAAGAAAAAGCAGGTATCGTGATCAACAACCAACAACACTCAGCCCCAGGATCTGGGAGACAATAGGGAGCAGTGAGACCGGTGGAAAAAACAGGGCCCACACCCCATCTAACAGGATGGTGATCTAACAACCTGAGCCCAGGGCCACCAGATCCTTGAGGGTGAATAGGGAGAGGAGATAGATCAAATTAATTCAATTTAAAAAAATCACTCATTCTGGGCTAACAGCTTACAACCTAGTAGGTGTTCAAGAAATCATAATTAGAAAGTTGGACTCCTTCCTTCTGTGCACGTAAAGGCTGTCCAGCTCCAAGCTAATGGGACCCATGGCAGCATCGCCCCTGCCGTGGCCACACCCATCACTCAAGCTCAAGGTTCCAGCTATTCTAGGGCCCTTTACCATCCACGGGGAGTCAATCACTCCAGCCCCGGAGCAGACAAACCTTGCCTGGACCCCAGCTCTGCCCACTTGGAGCAAGACAACTGAGCACAGCTGAGCCTCAGTACCCTGATCTCTGAAATGGGGTAATAGCCTCTGTCTCATAGGATCTTTGGAAGGATTCAATGAGTAGCAGTTCAAAGCAGTGGTTCCAGGGCCCGCCTTCCCGGGTTCAAGACCCAGCTGTTTCTCATCAAGTTATGCAAGCTTTCTAAGCCCGTTTAGCTGCAAAAATCTGACACAAAAACAGCATCTCTCTCTTACATAAAGAAAAGAACAGTAGTTGCCGTAATAGTATCTCAGTACGAACTCGTAACAGTGAAATTTAAATGAACAGCAGCTGCCGTCACTGTTGTGGGGATAACGAGGCTCCTTTGAGAGTCTCATGAAAGCAAAGACCCCTGCCCAGAAAAAAACACATACATATACCCAGACTCATCCTTAAATCCTTGGAGGCTAATGACCTCCTTAGTGTCCATTTATGGAAACTGAGTATAGGACATACTTTAAGGGGGAAAAAACATTTCGAGATAAGAACACTTAACACACTGTGGTCTACCCTCTTAACCAATTTTTTTAAAAGATTTTATTTATTTATTTGACAGAGAGAGAGAGTTCACAAGTAGGCAGAGAGGCAGGCAGAGAGAGAGAGGAGGAAGCAGGCTCCCGGCTGAGCAGAGAGCCCGATGCAGGGCTTGATCCCAGGACCCTGAGATCATGACCTGAGCCAAAGGCAGACACTTAACAACTGAGCCACCCAGGCGCCCAGGATTTTCTCTCTTTTTTTCTTTTTTTTATTATTTGCCCCAAAAATAAAAAAAATATATTTTTTTTATTATTTGTCTGTGAATCATCAGGCTTACACCTTTCCCAGCGCTGACCATAGCACAAACCCTCCCCAATGTCCATAACCCAGAATTTTCTCTCTTGAGGCTGAATGGTGGTCTACTGTATGGACACACCACGTTTTCTTTATCCATCCATCGTCTTAGAATCTAGGTCCCTAGGGGTGCCTGGGTGGCTCAGTGGGTTAAAGCCTCTGCCTTCGGCTCAGGTCATGATCTCAGGGTCCTGGGATCGAGCCCTGCATCAAGCTCCCTGCTCAGCAGGAAGCCTGCTTCTCCCTCCCTCTCTGCCTGCCTCTCTGCCTACTTGTAATCTCTCTCTCTCTCTCTGTGTTAAATAAATTGAAAAAAAAAAAATCTAGGTCCTTTATTTGTATCTGGCTCGAGTGTGTCTTATCTTCCTCTCCCTCATTAGAAAGCAGCCTTGGGGCAAGGGCTGGGCCATATAACTGTCAGTATCCCCTAGAGATGGAAGCAGGAGAGCCTAGAGCATTCTACTGGACAGGCCAGAGTTTGACCAGGACGGGTCCCTTCCCAGGCAAGTCATGTCAGCTCTCTGCCTCAGACATGTCATGTGCAGGGTGGGAGGTCGGCATTGCTCTCACCATGGGACAGAAAGGACTTAGCACAGTACCACTGCAGGCAAGGCTCACACTTCATTGAGCTTCCTCTGCCTGGACCCTCTGTCCCATCTCCCAGCCAAATAGTAAGGACAGAGCCAACCACTGAGTGCTCATGCTGAGCTCCTGGCAGAGAGAGCCCAGCGTCCAGAAGGGCAGGTGAGCGTAGACGAGGACTCAAGTCACATGCATGCGCCATGTGTGATGCGCGCCATGAACAGGTAAGGCAACAACTTGCATCTTGACGATAAGGACACAGGACCCAATGGCTTCCATAGACTCTTCTAGAACCAAGAGGACAAGCGTCTTCATTTGAGGTGCACTTTGCAGAATGGAGGGGAAAGTTCTCTTCATTAGCAAAGGTGAAGTGGGGCGCCCTGGCTGCCTCAGCATCACCTGCTACCCTTCATGCCCTGGGCTTCCCCTCCCCCACTTGCTTCTGTATCTCCTCCATCATGGACAATGTGTTCTATTTAAGTAATTAAACTGACCAGAAAGGAACTCGATAGAAGTAGGCACGCGGTCACAAGGCTGGAAGGCTTTTCATCTAATCTGTCCATAGATGCGCAGCAGGAATTTGAAGCTTTGATTCATTTTTTAATCTGCTGTCAGATTAGATATTCTGGATCTCAGGACCTTCCTAAACCCCCCCTTTTTTTTTCTGATTTCCATTTTGGGCTCAAATGCTATGTCGGAGGACAGCAGATGAGATTTACACACAGGCCTGTCCTTGACCTCCTCGAGGGAGAGAACACGTCTGAGATGGGAGATCTGAAGAGCACCCTCCGCCCGCCCCCTCCCTGCAGGCCGGTTTCCTTAGAAATACCCAGGCTCACGGCGCCTGGGTGGCTCAGTGGGTTAAAGCCTCTGCCTTCGGCTCAGGTCATAATCTCAGGGTCCTGGGATCGAGGCCCGCATCGGGCTCTCTGCTCAGCGGGGAGCCTGCTTCCCCCTCTCCCTCTGCCTGCCTCTCTGCCTACTTGTGATCTCTCTCTGTGTCAAATAAATAAATAAAATCTTAAAAAAAAAAAAAAAGCTACTGTTAGCCTGTCTGCCGTATCCATATGAAGAATGGATAATCAGTTACGACACATGCACAGGGTAGATTACAGAGTCCCTGAGAGGATATTTTTGGGGTTATAATGGAAATGTGGGAACGCTCAGCACGGACTCACAGACGGAAAAAAGAGCGAGCAGGCTAACCTAGGTGCGCAGGCTTGTAAAGACGTAAACACATACCATTCTCACAAAGAAAGAGCTCAAGGACGGACCATTTCATTAGCTGTAACCTCTGGGGGAGGACTGATTTTTTTGTGTTTGCTGGGCTTTTCTGAATTTGCCAGATCTTCTGTAATAAACGAGACTTATTTCCTAATTAGGAAAAGAAATCTGCAGTGCATTTTTATAGATGACAAGGGTTCTTCTGTGCTTGTTTTTTGTTTTGGGGGGGTTGGTAGTTTTCACGTGGCAACGTTGAAGGGGAAGGGAGGGGCTGCTTCACAGGTTCGCAAAGGATCTGAGAAATCGAGACTGTGACGACGACATAAGCAGTAGTAACACCTAGCGGTTCTGGGAGCTCACCATGGGCCCGGAGTCATGCCAAGTGCTTGGTTTTGAAAGTAACCCACGTGGCGAGGTTGGTACTCATCTCTTGCTCCCTTCACAGAGAAGGAAACGAAATTTCAGAGAAATTAGGCAACCTGCCCAAAGGATTAGCACGCCCTTTCTGAGAGGCAACTAGACAAAGGCTGAACTGGAGGACACCCTGCCTAGCACCTTGATACCAGAGGGGCACGTAGGTCCGAGGGAGGAAGAGCAGAAACGACTTCAGTGAAGTCTGGTGAGCATGTGCCAGGCACCTAGGTGCTTGGCACGGGCGGTCACATAGCATCTTGGCACCTCCTTTATGTGGGGGAGGGTGGATATGCCCATTTCACAGATAGGAGCACTGAGGTTTCAGGAGGTGAAAGGGTTTGTTTGACGTCACAGAATGAGGTGGCGCAGGACTGAGGTGTGAACCCAAGTCTGAATGACTCTACCTCACCACGTGGGACCCCCCCCTCAGATGAAACTTTCATCCTCCTAACCTGTACCCCAAACACATCTCGAAAGTTCTTTCCTCCCTCAGGGGTGCAGGAGGCCTGGAAGAAGTGACTAGCTGTCCCCCCAGATACTCACGTAGATGAGTCCTGAGAAGTATCTCTCCCTCAGGTTGTGTAGCACAGAAGCTTCGTTGAGGCACGTCAGCTCTGCCATGTCCTCCACCTTGGAGAATTTGGGTGGGTTCATTTTCTGGATGTCATCTTTGCCAACTGCGACCTTCTTGCCATTTTCCACCAGCTCGACAATCACCTCATCCCCTTTCTCCTCCTTGATGCTGGCTGCCTCGAAGCCTTGCTTCTCTGAAGGGACCCAAACCAGCTTCTTGGCAGCCCAGTCAGCCTGGGCCACCGGGCTGTTGACGAAGTTTTTGTCCACAAAGAGGAACTTCTCATCATCACTAAGCTGGCCCTTCTGTGCCATGGTGCCTGGATGGTCCCCTGTGGAAAAAAAGGGACAGCATCAGAATCTGGCCAGAACTGAGCCCTAAAGACAGACGAATCCCTCGGCTCCCATGCCTAGGAACGCAGTCTGCAGAAACATGCTACAAAGTAGGAGGATGTTCCCTACAGTATACTTGACATGGTCAAAGAATGCAAACAACCCAAAGCCCCTCAGAAAAGGATCGATCTGCATCATTGCCTATGGTCCACCATCATGGCGCTGGAGACATAAACCATGGCATTTTCATACAACAAAATGCTATCCAGGGCTTACGAAGCAAAAATAAGATCTACATGCTTTGACACAGGAAGATGTCCATGTCTTATTGTTTACTGTACAAATAAAAGAGGGGCAGTCTTCAAATAGTTCAACATAGAGCTACCCTGTGATCCAACAATTCCACCCCTAGGCACAAACCCAGGAGAAATGAAACTACACATCCCCACAAAAACTTGTAGCAAATGTTCACAGAAGCGTTACCCACAATGGGTAAAATGCGAAAGTAACCAAAGCATCCATGAACACATGGAATGAACACATAAAATGCGGTCTAGCCATACAATGGAGTATTATTCAGCCTGAAAAAGGAATGAAGTACCAATACGTGCTACAATGAGGATGAATCTCGATAAAATTATGCCAAGTGGAAGAATCCAGTCACAAAAGGCCACATGCTCTATGTCCCCATCTACCTAACATGTCCAGAAGAGGCAGATCCTTAGATATTAAAGATTAGTGATTGCCAGGGGCTGAGGAGTCTCAGCTGAGAAGGGTATAGGGCTTCTTTTTGGGGGTAATGGAAATGTTCTAGAATTTACTGTAGCTGTGGATACACATCTTTGTGAATATGAGAAAAAAACATTCAACTGTACTATTTAAATGAGTTAATATTATAGCATGTGACTTATAAGTCAATAAAGCTTTTAAAAAAATAGAGGGGAGAATGTAAACAGTAGGTATAATACCCCATTTCTATTTTAAAATATTTAGAATCATTTAGATTTTTAAATAAAATATGTATTTTATTTTTATTTTATATATATTAGTTTTATTATTTATATATTTATTTATAAATACATATAAATATTTAAAATAAAGTATTTAGAAAAAAGACAAAAGATTAGAGAAATACCCACTTTTGAATACACTTATGAGGGGATTTTTACTTTTTTCTCTATTATTTTGGAGAAAGCATGAGTCGGGGCAGGGGGTGCAGAGAGGGAGGAGATTCCAAGCAGACTCTCTGCTGAGCACAGAGCCTGACACAAGGCTTGATCTCATGACCACGAGATCATGATCTGAGCAGAAATTAAGAGTTGGACGTGAGCAGAAATTAAGAGTTGGACACTTAACCAACTGAGTCACCCAGGTGCCCTTAGGGATTTTTATTTTGTATCATTTTTCCCCAAAATTTTTTTAAAAAGATTATTTATTTATTTATTTGACAGAGAGAGAGAGAGAGATCACAAGCAGGCAGAGAGGCAGGCAGAGAGAGAGGAGGAAACAGGCTCCCTACTGAGCAGAGAGCCCGATGTGGGGATCGATCCCAGGACCCTGAGATCATGATCTGAGCCAAATGCAGAGGCTTTAACCCACTGAGCCACCTAGGCACTCTCCCCCAATTTTTTTTTATTGCAATAAAATATACATAAAATTTGCTATCAACCATTTTAAGTGTATAGTTCAGTGGCATTAGGTACATTCATATGTTATGCAACTGTCACAACCATTCACCTTGAGAAGTTTTACGTCCTACAGAACTGACAGTTTGCCTCCGTTAACTCCCTACTCCCCTCCCTCCAATCCCTGACGCCCACCATCTACTTCCTGTCTCCATGAACCTGACTACTCTAAGTACCCATACAAGTGACATTATGCTGTATTTGTCTTTCTGTGACTAGCTTGTTCACTTAGTATCATGTCCTCAAGATTCATCCGTGCTGTCCAATGTGTCAGACTCTCCTTCCTCTTCAAGGCTAAATAATATTCCATTGTATGTATATACCTCATATCCATGCTTATCCCTTCATTCGTTGATAGACACCTGAGTTGGGTCCGTGTTTTAGCTATTGTGAGTAATGCTACTACGAACAGGGATCTACTTTCAATAATCTATTTTTATCGTGTTTGTAGTTTTATAATTTTTGTTAAATTTATGATCAACAAAAATAGTTGTTTTGTTTTGTTTTTTTATGAAGACCTTCAAATAACCAATACACATGAATAAAGATGCTCAACCTTGCTAGTAAATGAGTTAAAGCAATGAGATGTTGATTTTCCCCAATCAGCTTAGCTGAGATGAAAACCACGGGTCATATCTGGTGCTGTCAAGAGTTGTAGGGGGTGGGCCTCTGCACACGTCACCCTTATGGAAAACCTTAAAATCTGTGCAAATGCTTGACCTGCAACTGCATTTCTTTTTTTTTTTTTTTAAAGATTTTATTTATTTATTTCACAGAGGGAGAGAGATCACAAGGAGGCAGAGAGGCAGGCAGAGAG
>LNAC01000023.1:557758-628947 GCA_002007465.1 Ailurus styani | reverse complement strand
TTTTTTTTTTTTTTTTTTAAGATTTTATTTATTTATTTGAAAGAGAGAGAGAGAGCACGAACAGGGGAAGGGGCAGAGGGAGAGGGAGAAGCAGGCTCCCCACTAAGCGGGGAGCCTAATACGGGGCTTAATCCCAGAACCCCAAGATCATGACCTGAGCCGAAATCAGATGCTTAACCGACTGAGCCACCCAGGCGCCCCCTGCAATCGCATTTCTAGGAATTTAGCCCAAGGGAACAGACAAGGGCTCACAGATGCACCACAATGTGGGGGGCACTGGTGTGCCGAACGGTAAATCTGCAGTCCATCTAAACGGCCTCCAGTGACGTCTTCCTAACTGGGACATCCACGCAGTAAAATGGGGTAATTCCCCCGAAAATTCACGGTGTGGACTTTCCTTTATGCCAAAATTTCTCCTTTTTCTTTTAACATATTCATTAAAAGGTCATTTACATGCCGTAAAATTCTCTTATTTGTAAATGTTCAATTCAGCGACTTTTGGTGAATTTACCGAGTTGTGCATCTATCGCTACAATAAAATTTGGAACATTCCCATCACCCCAAAGAGAGTTCCCTTGTGCTGGTCTGCCCTCATTCCAACCCCAATCCCTGGCACCCAATAATCTACTCTTTGTCTCTATAGGACTCCTCTTTTGAAGATGTTTAAATAAAAGGAACCATACCGTAGGTGACCGTGGATCATGCAAACATACTTATGACATATTTCTAAGTTAAAATTGTGTATACATAGAATATGCAAGAAAAAAAATTGACAAATCTCAAAAGCATTATGCTAAACCAAAGAAGCCAGACCAAAAGGCTCTATTGCTTCACTGATACACAAGTCTAGAAAAGGCAAAACCATCATGACAGAAAGCACATCAGTAGTGAGCTGCCAAGCATAGGATGGGTAACTAACCACTGAGGCACAAAAGAAGCTTCAGGGTGATGAAGTGTTCTATATTCTGAGTATGGTGGTTACACAACTGTCCCCATTTGTCAAAACCCACTGGGTTGTACACTTAAAAGCCAGTGAATTTTTAAAAAATCGGTGAGCTTTATTGTATGTACGATATATCTCAATAAAGCTGATGGAAATATTTGTAACAGAATCTTTCTCATAATTTTATATGTATGTATAGACATTTTTAAAAGTTTGGAACACTGGGGCGCCTGGCTGGCTCAGTCAGTGGACCATGTGACTCTTGACTTTGGGGTTGTGAGTTTGAGCCCCATGTTGGCTATAGAAATGACTTAAAAAAAAAGTATAGAACACAATATGCTAAAATATTAAACTATGGTTCTATCTGGTCCAATATAGGTGACTTTGGACATCGGTAAGAAAAATAACGCTAAGGGGCCCCTGGGTGGCTCAGTCGGTTAAGCATCTGTCTTCAGTTGAGGTCATGATTTCAGGGTCCTGGGATTAAGCCCTGCATCAGGCTCCCTGCTCAATGGGGAGTCTGCTTCTCCCTCTGACCTTCCCGCCTCTCATGTTCTCTCTCTCATTCTCTCTCAAATAAATTTTTAAAAAACTTAAAAAAAAAAAAAGAACGGAAAGAGGAGTATGTTAAACCCATGAGGCATAATAATTAATATAAATTTCAAATTCATTCAATAGGATGCTGGCCAACCTGGATGTTATTTTGAAAACTGGTAACAATGAGTGGAGGAGAAGCAAGACATTGATTCTGCCTTCTGGATACAAATCGTTCCTCAAGGTCACTAAATAATTGGCAGAGAAAAGTCTTTATATAAAATTTCAAGTCCTTAAACGTCCTCTCAACATGAGGAGCCCATTTGAAACAGTCTTCATTCTGTGTCTAGATATGTCCACGAGGCAGGTGCGGAGACACCAGGCTCTGTACTAGTCAGCTGGCTCCTCCCACCTGCCCCATGTCTCCTCCCCCAGCCACTGCTGCTGTGCCCCCAGGAACTGAGGCGCAGGCTGAGTTAGGATGGATGGCCGCCGGGACATACTGTGTGGTTGCTACTCCAACTTCAGCAGAGAAGAATTCACGACTCCTTTCAATTCACCAAGTAACGCCCGCACTTGGACCCCAAATCCCATGGAGGCGGAGTAGCCCCACATCCCGTGAACGGGCAGACAACTCCTGAGATGCAGACTTTGCAAGGCAAAATACAGCCACTTTTCTCTTTCAGGGGTGGAAATAACAGTAGTCCTGATCTAGTAGCTCATTTTTTAAAAATATGTATTTATTTGAGACAGGGGGAGAGAACGTGCATGAGAGAGAGCACACAGGCAGGGGGAGGGGCAGAAAGAGAGGGAGAGAATCTCAAGCAGGTTCCAACTCCCTGCTGAATCAATCAGACCCCAACTTAAGCTGAAATCAAGAGTTGGCCCCTTAACCGACTGAGCCACCCAGGTGCCCCTCTAATAGCTCATTTTTAAGAAGGTGGAGAAATGAGCAAGTTATTCCCTAAACCTGAACAATCACTTCACCACTCAAAGAAGCCCAAGAAGGAACTGCGTGTGACCTTGAGTTTAACAATCCCATTTCCTGCGGTTGTAAAATCTTCCGGGTTTTGTGAGGGGGGGGGGCGCGAGGGGGGGGACATTATTCGAGGAGCATCCCTCCCGCAACCTGACTTTTAATTGTTGTGAAAGACACTCCCTTTACTTGGAAGAATTTCAATGAACAAATGTAGAAGAACAACAAAACTAGAATGTAGCAATTTTGGAACCCTTAATAAAATAATGGGTCCTGACAATGACCATCAGTAGTTGCTAAGACCATGAGACCAGTGGCTCACACATGTCCCTGTGCACCAGCCCCCACACTCCCCCTGGGGGTGGGGGTGTGAAATCACAGATGGCTGGGCCCACCCTCAGAGCTCCTGAATCAGCAGGGCTGGGGTGAGCCCCAGGATGTGCATTTCTAACAAGTTCCCGGGTGATGCAGAAGATGTGGGTCTGGGATCCGCACTTCTGGACCCACAGTGTTCGATGAGAAGTGGCTGGAGGGCTTTATCATGCCTACATCAGGATGGTGTCACCTAAATGTGGCCACTAACCTTAATATCACATTAAAGAGTCGATCAGAAGCCAGATGGGAAACCATGATAAGTGCCCCTAGCATCAAGGAAATATTCTTCCAGAAAGGAAAAGGGAAGGGGGTGGGGGGACCCAAGCTTCACCCTGGTTAGGTAAAGGTCTAACACCCAGGAAATGCAAGGCACAGGGAATGCACTAAACATTGGGGATGGTGGGAGGTTGCAGCAAAGTCCACAGGTGGTAAGGCATAAGACAAATGACTCTGTTCCTTTAACAAAGTACAGAAAAAGGAGAGGACCCTATAAACTAGAAAGGGTTTGTGACACCCAGAGGAAAATTGGAAGGTGAGGACAAAAGAAGACCGATTTCCAGTTTGATCATTACCAAAGGGGCATGGCAGGTGCCTGGGGGAGGGGGGTGGCCTAGCATTCTCTCTACTTGGAACATTTTCACAATGAAAAAGTCCAACAGGGACAATAGAAGACAAACGTGGAGGGAGGGAGGCAAAGAACCCCTCCTCCCCCTAACTCATGCACACTGAGGGCAAATCAGAAATAAGGGCACATTTTGCATTTTTGAAAAGCCACCCCTTTCTTGGAAAGCTTTGGGAAAATGAATGCAATTGTGAGAAAAAAACAAAATTCCGACAACCCCTCCCAAAAACGTAAGAGATGATCAAGAAAATCTGAACATTCACTCAATATCCTTTATATTCGGGAATTTGTTAAATTTTTTGGAGTAGCAATGGTACTGATTTCATCTATTTAGAGTCCTTTCCTGGGGCGCCGATCTGGCTTGGTGGGAGGAACATGCAACGCTTGTTCTTGGGGTCATGAGTTCGAGCCACCGAACTCACGTATTTATTTGAGAGAGGGGGAGAGAGGACTTTAAATGAATAAACTTTTTTTTAAAAAAAGATTTTATTTATTTGACACACACAGAGAGAGAGAGAACACAAGTAGGCAGAGAGGCAGGCAGAGAGGAGGAAGCAGGCTCCTTGCTGAGCAGGGAGCCCGATGCGGGGCTCGATCCCAGGACCCTGAGATCATGACCTGAGCCGAAGGCAGAGGCTTTAACCCACTGAGCCACCCAGGCACCCCATAAATGAATAAACTTTTAAAAAGTATTTAGTGGCCCTTCCTTTCAGAGACGCTGTAGCTGAAACAGCAAGCCTGGTGTTGAGGGGTGGGGTGCGTACAGATGGGTTACACTGTTCTGTTTGGCATTTTTCCTTACAAGGAAAAATAGTACTACATAAAATTTGTGCAATTCTCATCTATGTGTAAGCCATGTTGGTATCACACATCTCCCATTTGGCCTGTATGTCATCCCCAGGGGCAAGTTCTCTGAAGACCCGCGGGGATAGTTAACACTCACAGACCGGGTACAGGTGCTGGACTGAGTGGCTCACACGCAGGACCGTCAAGTAACAATAGCACAGCCTTAGGGTTGGGTGTTACAGTCAGCTGCATCTTACAGATATGGAAACAAAGGCTCAGAGAGGTGAAGCAATCTGCCTGAGGTCACACAGCAGAGCCAGGTCCTGAGCCCATATCTGATTCCAGAGCCTGTGCCCCTCTGCCTCCCACAAGAGCCAGATGGGCTTGTCCGGAGCTCAATGGAGAATTTGCAGTAAGTGAACCGACCCCTGAAAGGTCCTAACACAGTGCCTGGCACATTATCAACATTCAAAATGGGACCCCAGTGAGATAAAGAGAACTTCGGCTCCACACCGCAGTAAGAAAAAATCTCACACGCACATTTGAACGGAGAAGGGAGACACAAAAACAATGTAATGTGGGATTCTGTTTATAGGAGGTTCAAGACCAGGCAAAGCTGTCCTACGGTGATAGACGTCAGACGTCTTGGCTGGAAGAGTAGGACCTTCTTGATCTGTGTGCTCGTGACAGGGACCTGATCGCTCTGTGACAATTCATTAAGCTACACACCCACGGTATGAGTACTTTTCTGATACAAAGTACACACTTCCATGAAAAACTGGTTTCCTTTTTTTCCTTTTTATCTTCACAAGGAAATATACATAACATAAAATTGACCACCATGGGGCGCCTGGGTGGCTCAGTGGGTTAAAGCCTCTGCCTTCGGCTCAGGTCATGATCTCAGGGTCCTGGGATTGAGCCCCGCATTGGGCTTTCTGCTCACCAGGGAGACTGCTTCCTCCTCTCTCTCTGCCTGCCTCTCTGCTCTCTGTGTCAAATAAATAAGTAAAATCTTAAAAAAAAAAAATTGACCACCTTAACCAATCGGCGGCACAGTTCAAGTGTGTTAAGCACACACTTAGGTTAGTGTGTGCACTGCAAAGTGTTTAGAAAGAGCCAATACACTCAAGAGGGCCGGGGAAGTGTTTGATTTGTTCCGAGCCACGTAACAACTAAGTGAGCCCTTTCAGATGGCAATGTAGGTCAGCCGCCTTAAAAGTCAGAAAAACAGCAAACATAATACAACAGAAAAATGAAAGGACATAGGAATCCCCGTCGCCAGGAATCCTGTCTCGTGCAGGTCTCAGAAACGCAAACAAGATCAAGTTTGGAGAGTCTGTCTCTAGCCAAAAACGGGGAGAAGCTGGCTTGCTTCTCACGGCTTTGATGCTTCCGACAGTTACGAAGTGCGACATCTGCTTTGGTCAAAGGAAAGAGGAGCCTGGTTTCACTCTGGCATGGCGTTTCCCAGAGTGTGTTCCTTGGAACCCTAAGCCCTTGAAATGGTAGGGGTGGAGTTTGGGTGGGATTCAGGGAAGTTGAGATACTCTTTGGGGAAAAAAAAAAAAGATTCTATGGTTAAATCCACTTGGATCCCATTCACTCCCCCAAGCTCCCACCCCCCACCTATCATAGAGAAGCAGACCATGTATCAGGACATCCAAGACGTTAGCAGATCCTGAATCCCAAAAGCGATTTTATGCCTTTTGACCCAGAGCTCCCCAAAACATTTGGCCACAGACCTCTTTTCCCACCGAACACGGATGAAATCCTATAGATTTGCCCTTGAGAAAATTCAGTGAGCCTAGCAAATTAATACTACTACTATTAGTACTCATAGCTGTTAAATCTTTACTGGGTACCTGCTATCATCTCATTTAATCCCCTCATAAGCACCAAGGTGCGCCATTAACTCTGACTTACAGATGAGGAAATGGGCACAGAGAGGTTAAGTTACTTGCCCATCAAGGCACAGCTAGCTACAGTGGACCCTGAATAAAGGTGTATTTCCAACATCATCTTTTCTGCTCTGTTCGCCTTCTTTAAAAGGCAAACACAGCACTTGAGGACTGTGGGAAATACAGGCGTGCCTGAGAAATGTCCCCGATCAGTGTCGAAGGCTCCCGATAAGTCAGCTTCATCACTGTACGGACAAACCCCAGCAAGCACTCAGAGCCTTGAGTCTTCAAAATTCGGGAGGCTGGCTACTAGGCACAAAGTCTCAGGTCAGGCATTAGGGGAGGAGACACAGGGAGGACTAAAAAGCGGCTGGCAGTATCTCAGGAGTGATCAGGGAGCATGATCCCAGTGAGAGCGTTCACATGTTGCATGGAAACAAAACCTGGTCTCCTGCTCCCTGCTGTGGTCCTTCATTTCAAGCAGGGATTTTCAGCCTCAGAACTGGGGACATTCGGAGCTGATCATTCTTTCGTGGGAGGGGGCTGTCTTGTGCATTGGGGGGAGGGAGTTTACAGCATCCTTGTTCTCTACCTGCTAGAGGCCAGCAGCCACTCCTCCTACCCGCGTGGCAACCAAAAGGCCTCTAGACATTGTCAGATGCCCTAACTGTCCCCAGTGCAAATCACTGCTTAGGAGTAAATGCAAGGGTTCTCTTAGGAAGACAAGGAAAGCTGAGGACAGTCGCTACTTCATCCACACCAGCTTGGAAGGCCAAGTGCAGAAGGTCACACAGGTGGAATGAAGGCATGAGTCAGACAAGAGACAGACTCCCAGAGAGCTAAACCGCCGGAAATGCCCCCCTCCCCCACCGTCCCTTCCTCCCGGGTCCTGCATGGGCTTCGGGCGCTGAAAGGTCACTGACGGTAGTATTGCAGAGGACTGATGGGTACTCAGTACAGGTCATTCATCGAGGGCTCTTCTCAAACGTTTTGATAAGAACACAAGACTCTTGTGCTCGGCGTCAACAACATTCAACACAGCTAAGCGTATCCACCGCGGACACAGACCCGATTTCCTCGCCAACCCCACACAGTTTTGTTCTTCGAGCTCCAACAAGCTGTCCGCTAGCCTCTGCGACACCACAAGGTTACACGTCCCGGTTCTGCTACACATTTGCTGGGTGACTCTGGGCAAGTCCCCCTGCCTCTCTGAGCCTTGCATTTTTCATCTGGGAGAGGGGAAGGGGGGGCCGGCCCGACACTCATATTTTATGATATCTGTGGATATCAAAGGGTTGAAATTGGACCAATTAAGACTGTCCAGCTGCTCTTGTGTGTTTTCACATCAGCTTTATTTTCCCCAAGGGAATGCAGGGGTAAAAGATCTTGCGCTTTCTCCTTCCACACCAATGATAAATGGATGAAATACCCCAGGGCTCAAATCGTATAGGATTTGCACATCACCACTCCTGCTTGACAGCTTCCCTGAACATTTCACTGCCAAGCCGCTGGCTCAAGAGCTGGGACCAGAGACACAAACCTAAACGTCCCCGGGGTCAGAGGGGCAATGTAGAGCGACCCGGGCTCCGGTGGCAGCTCAGGGCCCTCCCACTCTGCCTAGAGATGACCACAGCTCCTTCACGCCTGGGGGGCTCACCCGGCGAGGATGCGGGCCCTGCGCTGCCAGGCGGCCGACCGACCCGCACGTCTGAATTTGGGTACGAGAGAGCCACCCCCTCAAGTCAAACCACCAGCCATCTCACACGGACAAAACTGAATGTCCTCCAAGTGCGATCTAGGACACAAGCCAGCTCCGGGAAGGACTTCTGCATCAGAGAAGCGAGGTCGGGGCTTAGCCCAGGTGTGGGAGGAGCGAGATATGTAGAGGGAAGCAGGAGTGGGACCAGGATCCCTCGACACACCAGTGCTCCCAGCCCCAAGCTGTCCCCACAAGGCCACTGGACTCCACCACCTCTGTTATTAGTAATAGCCATCATCATTACTGAGCCCCTTCCATTCATGGGGTATTGGGTCAGGCCATTTCTTCTTATTATTAATTTTTTTGGAAGTTTTTTTTTTTTTTTTACAGGATTTTATTTATTTGACACAGAGAGACAGAGAGTGCACCAGCAGAGGGAGCAGGAAAAGGAGAAGCAGACTCCCCACTGATCAGGGAGCCTTATTTGGGGCTGCATCTCAGGACCCTGGGATCATGACCTGAGCCGAAGGCAGCCGCTTCACGGACTGAGCCCCTCAGGCGCCCCCACGTGGGGCCATTTATTAAATACACCAGCTCACTGTATGTCCTAAGTGTTCAGCAAGGTGAGCATCATTTATTATTCCTTTAAGATTACAGAGATCCTGGAAAGCAAACTATATTAAAGGCCTTCACTGGTAAAAGCCGGAGGCAGGATTTAAACCCAGATCTGCCTGACACCCAACCTACTCTCTTTTTTTTTTTTTTAAAGATTTTTATTTATTTATTTGACACAGAGAGAGAGAAATCACAAGTAGGCAGAGAGGCAGGCAGAGAGAGGGGGAGGAAGCAGGCTCCCTGCCGAGCAGAGAGCCCCATGCGGGCCTCGATCCCAGGACCCTGAGATCATGACCTGAGCCGAAAGCAGAGGCTTTAACCCACTGAGCCACCCAGGCGCCCAACCCAACCTAGTCTTCGCAGCAAAGCTCTTCCTTGCACACGGCCTGGCCCCCGAGCCACGCCCCCTTCCCCCCAATCACACCCCCTACCTCCCGAGTCGAGAGGAAGCCCTGCCAAACCGTAACAGGAAAAAGGTGGGAAGTGAAACTATCATCTTAGTGTTGCTTTTGACATCTAACTCATTTAAATACTGCGTTTAAAGTAACTCCGGAAGGAAGTGTTTTTAGCTCGTAGGGCGAAATTATTTTTCTCACCTAGCAAGAGAAACTAGGTTAGCAAGAGACATTGTAGCTCCGGCGGAGAACAGTTTGGGGATAGAGAGAACGGGTCATTTCTGCCCCTAAAAGCCCCATCGTACTTTGGAGCTTACGACCCTGGCGTAACACAGCTTACAATAAATGGATAGTTTCAGATAGGACAGACATTTCTCAATATCTATTTTAAATGTGCCTGCGGGGGCGCCCGGATGGCTCGGTCCCTGAAGCATCCGGCTCTTGATTTCGGCTTTAGGTCATGATCTCAGGGTCGTGAGATCGAGCCCTGTGTTGGGCTCCGTGCTGGGCATGGAGCCTACTTCAGATTCTCTCTCCCGCTCCTTTCTCCCCTCCCCTGCTCTCTCCTTCTCTGCCACCACACTCACGCTCACTCTCTCTCAAAAAAATAAAAAATAAAAATAAATGGGCATGCCCTTTGACTTAGCCATTGAATTGCTGGGAATTCATCTGACAGCTCAACTCATGTAATTAGACAAAAATAGATACAAGGATGGTCTCTGAAGCATTCTTTGTATAAGTGACGGCTAGCAGCTGGTATGTTTCCATAAGGGGTTGTTTCCGTAAGAAGCTTGACTTTCAAATAATAGAGGATTATGCAGCTGATTTTTTAAAATGCCAAAACATGCTGATATAGAAAGATACAGAAGATCTATGATTAACTGAAAAAAGTCCTAATTTTCAGAATGCCAATATTTGTGTAAAAAAAAAAAAAGGAAATCTGATGTAGAAAAGTTTTGGAAAGATACATAAAACCAACTGTGATCACTTCCAGGGATGAGGAGGAAGGGGGAGGGGAACGGGATCAGGGAGAAGGGCAAGCTACCTGGAGACTGGGGAATGGCAATCGTGCTCCCAGAGGGCTCAAATGTTGGCCCCTTTTGAGATTCTGTATTACCTGCTGCACACTTTGCTGCTCAGAGTAAGGAAGGAACGGGTCTAGTGACGTGGCAAGTTCAAGTCTGCGAGAGTGAGCAGGGGCGAGTCCTGCAGCCCTTTCTTAGGGACTTTTGATGAGCTTTTCCTTCCAAGCCACTGAATAACTGATTCAAGTTCAAGGTATGGGACTCCCCACAGCAAGAACAACAGGCGGGCTCCTCTAGCTCCTTCCTCCATCATCTGACCTTTGCAAAACTTCCTTCAAGTCCCTGCTTGGCCTTTTCCAAACTCAACCTTGCCTCCAACGTGTGGCCATGGTTAAATTCTTTACAGGTCAGGGGTGGAGGGCAAACACCCCAGGGAGCAAAGGAACAGCTCTAAAAGCCAGACAGGTTTCCGTTCATAGGGGAGCGCTTCAAGAATGCCATCACGACCCTACACAAACGGGCCAAGAGCACCGGAATGTGTGATGTTCCCGGCACAGGTGAGGAAGTGTGGCCACATTGAAGCAGAAGAAGATTCTAGCAACCACCTTTGGAGCAAATAGGATTAATGAAGACGTGATCCAAGAGGAAAATTAGGGACACGCTTCTCCTTTACAGAAAGGCCACAGCAGAGACAGGCATTCTGGTTCTACCAAGTACCAGCTCTCCCACATTAAGCAAAATCCTCAAGGTCTCTGGTCAGATGCGTTCTAAGTGTCCACTGAAGCTGACCAGGGGCCAGGCACGGTGTTAAAGCCTTATTGGCATTATCCCACGGAATCCACCCACCATGGTAATCCCTCGGGCTCTGGGTTAGAAAGACCTAGATCTGCTGAATCTATTCCTTCTCACCGGCCAGGCAAGCTATCCAGAGCAAGTTACTCAGAGCACAATAGTAGAAAGGGTTGTTGTACAGCCGGTAAAATGATGCCAGTGAAGAGCCTAGCATGTCTCCGAATGAACCCCAGCATGCCAGTGAATGAGCTGGCAAAAGTGCTCATTAGCTCTTCTCCACCCCATTTTACAGATGGGAAGACTGAGGTTTGCCAAGTCCAACATGGGTGATGTCGGAATTTGCTCATGACACGCTAGGATTCCAGAGGATTTAACGCTGGACTCGGTTTTCCAGGAAAATCTGATGCCTATCTGATTTCAGAATTACATGGTTATGTCTACAAGGGAAAATCCACCTGCTTGGATCCAATGTTCTGCAGAAAGAAGAGATGCCCCCCCCACCCCCAAAATAAAACTTCCAGGAAAGGCCATGTGAGCACACCCTTCTTCAAAAGTCACCCTTCTTCAAACCAAGAATGGAATCGGCCAGAGCCTTGACATTGGACATCACAGCTTCCAGACCTGCTCCTCTTCCCTTCCTTAAGAGGACAGGTCCTCATCTGGCTAAGTGATTTAGTCAATAACGAGAGCCAAGTGCTGAGAAAGGGAGTCAGGTCATGAGCAGTTGATGAATAGGAAGGATTCTGATGAGCTGGTTTGGCGGAATCTTCTGGGAGCCAGAGCTCCGGGAAGAGGGAAAGGCACAGGAGTCAGTGCCAGAGGTGGCCAGGGAACAGGGGGACAGCGGAGGACCTGACTGTGGAGTGTTAGAGAAATTCGTCAACGGACTGGAAAGGACTCCTCATGGACTTTGTGAAGCCTTGGAGTTATTAACCTCCAGTGCAATAGGGTCTCACAAAGATAATTACTTTTTTACTGAACCAGAAATTCTGTTTTCTATTCCCACCTTGGAAAGTAGTAGCTTAAGAAACCTGATTGGTCAAAAAAAAAAATGTTCTTTAAATAAATAAAACCTTCAAATAAGAGAGGAGCAGGCAAAAGTCTTCCCTCTTCCTTCCCCAAGGCCTCTCTTCCAGTCTCCCCTATTTGTTCCCAAATGGGAAGAACAAGGGCCAAGAAATCCCCAGAGTTACGACCAACAAAGCTGCAACAGAACGCTAATTTGCGAGCGAGCTGGGGATGGCCTCGTGGAAAACGCTACCATACATGGGCATGTTTGCCTCAATCTCGCCCCCGGACAGAAAAGTAATGATAACAAACCCATAACAAATACCTTGTACGGAATAACACGTCTATTTCAGATGTGAAAATAAAAAAACACGGTGTGTACCAGGCGAGCCCTAGAAGCTTCTTGTGGGAAGCCCAGCTGGTTCATGGGTTGGACCCTCGGGATAGCAGCCCCGACAGCCCACCACCCCCACCCCTGGGGGGGACAAACAATGCATTTTATTTTAAATTCACAAAAGGTCAGTTTGTTGTTTTCTTCAAAGAGAAGAGGATAAACCCCTTGCCTCCCTGGAAGCAGCTGGTCACCCCCAGAAACCTGACTCCAAAAAGAGTTTTCGTAAAGGCAAAAGATGGTGGGATCAAGGCTATGGCCTTGGCATCAGACAGACCCCAGGCATGGGTTCCACCACTTACCCACTGTGCGACGCTGGACAAGTTACTGAACCTCTCTGAGCCCCAGCTGCCTTTTTACTAAACAGGCATCTTGATGCCTCCTTTAAACGATTGTGGTGGTGATTCAATGAGATAAATTACATCAAACACTGCTACAGTGCCTGGTACATACATATCCCACCAGGCTGGGAGGCTATCTCCCTGGAAACGCTCGGAAGGAAGACTTCCTTCCACAGAGATTCAACATCCTCTGTCACACACTGCCATCCAATGCCTTTCAGTCCAGCACCTTCATGAAAATGAAACCCATCGAGAAAGACCAAGCAAAACACAACTATGCACGTCGGCTGACTCACAGTCTGTCCGCTTTCCCTTTGCCAAACCCTGGCCACTTTGCAATTTCATCGATCAGTTCTCAATACTGGAACTAAACATTCTCGGTCTTGGGTTTCTAAATATTTTCTCTGACTTCTTGATCAGCGTGGCTTTGAACAGTGCCTTCCCTCTAGCAGCAAAATCCCCACCAGCTCTCTGCGCAGGGAGGAAACTGCAACAGGTGCGCTTTTTCTCGCTTTGCCCACTTTGTGGGGCTTGAGAGCAACATTTGTATCAGCTGCTCTGCAGACAATCCCAGAGCCGCCTTATCTAATCTACCTGCGGGTCATGGATGCAAATTGAGGCTCTGGCATCTGTGTGGGTGTTTGAAGCCCCTGGGATTAGCCTGGATAAGATTTTTTTTCACTTTGGAGTGGGGGTCTGGAAGAAAACTGGGCTGTAAGAAATAAACTGGATCATAACCAGTCCTGCCTCTCCAAGGAAATCAACAAGCACGTCCTCTAAACTGATGAGAAACACTCCTCTTCCTGCAGAGCATCTGCCAGTGTGTTTTTCATTGATTTAACACATTCTCAACAGAACTTTAGCCTGACTTCCAAATACACCTGGAGCGTTACTTTGCCGGCCTCTGTGCCTGGAAGTGACTTTTCAGTAAAGTTTAGTTATGCTTTATCTGTGCCTAAAATCAAAGTTAGAAGCTTAGGGAAGCTGGTCCTCTGAGATTCTAAGGGGTCACATCTCCCAGATTTGCCTTATTAGAATAGTATGGGATGCCTCTTTTTTTTTTTTTTTTTAAAGCACAGTTTTTTGGTTGGGTTGGGTTTTTTTTGGTTTGGTTTGGTTTTTGGTTTTTTTGTTTGTTTGTTGTTTTTTTGCTGCAGATTCAAGTGTAACTGGAGGTGGGCCTGGGCATTTGTCTTAAGTACCCCCAAGGGGGTACTTATCATTGGCAACCTTGGGAGATGCTGGTTTGGGGAAAACCTAGGCTGACGGAGGCAGAGAAATGAAAATTGTGAATCCCCACTTCCACCCCATAGTCCTTAAGAGGACGAAAACCAAAACACCTCGCGGCTCCCCAGCCCTTGTAGGATGCCCCGTGGGACCCTCAAACCCCCCACCAATTTCGCCACCCCCACCCCAGGACCACCCTACTTACAGATCTCCCAACTGGGGGGACAGCGGAGAAGAAACTGGGTGGAGAGCTCAGATCTGGCACACCTCCCAGGCAGGGGAGTCCAAATCTCCCGGTCCGCCCGGGACGCCTCTCTTTATAGACCCGGAGCTGCCCGCGGGAGGGAGAGGGGAGGCGGCCCGAGGCTGGGGGGGGAGTAGAGGGGAGGGTCCCATGCTGCTCCCTCCGCAGCGCCCCCTGCAGGGTCCGGGAAGCGCCGCTTATGTGCGGGCACAGGGCGCACCTGCGGCCGCGCGGGGAGGTGGGGGGCGCACGCGCGGCGGGAGCGCGGGGGGCTGCGGGGCTCGTCGCAGAGGACTTCGGGGCAGGGGTCTCCCCCCCTCCCCCGCTCTGGGACAGTCACCGAGTCTCTGATTCCCAGGAAAAGGGGTCGAGCTGCCGGCGTCTAGAGGGGATGCTTGAGAATGGCTTCGCCGGGTCAGTGCACTGCGCAAATTTTAACCGCTTCCTCCCCACGGAGGGGGTCTGTGTGTGTGTGGGGGGGCTGAATTGTCACCTCCCCTCCCTACTCCCCATTTTATTCTCCTCCCACTGGCTGGACACGGGGCCAGCCGTGCTGCATGAAGGGTAGAGAAAGGGGATTTTTTGAACTTTGCAAAGTGCGAGGCAGGAGCCCCCGAATGCTGGGAACTGTTCGGGAAAGGGAACTTTTTATTTTTCCCAATTTGCCATCCCCACCTCCACCCACAAGCAAAAGAAGAAAGGGAAAAAGGAGAAAAGGGAAAAAAGCAAGCAAGCAAACAAACAAAAACCCCGCTGCTGTGACTTCAGGCCTCAACGTGCCTTTCGCTGACTGCCTGACCTCGGGCAAGTCATTTCCTTGCTCTGAGCCTCGGTGCCCGCAGCTGAAAAATGGGTGCGTGTGTTGGGGGAGGGTACGTTTATGTCATTTGCAAGATGCGTGTCAGGATCCAAAGATTAAGCGGGTGCGACCCCGCCCTTGCGCGTTCCCAAACGTTCCTCTCCCGCCCAAGAAATCCTTGCAAATGAAGAAGCTGCCTTCGACTTCACCGAAAGCTTAGGGCCTCTCGCTCCCTCCCTCCCCCTGCGTTTGTCTGTCTCTCCCGTGTATCTGACACAGATCCATCACGCTTCCTGCCTCGCGGTCACTCTGAGGTCACTGTGTCCATCACTGTCTCTCGTTTGTCCTAAGTCTCCCTCCGTCCCGGGCCCCTGGCTCTGGCTCTAGATCGCTCCGGCCGGCTCTTTCCCCGGCTCTCGGTCTTCTCCCCGGTCTCTGCGGCCCGCACGCACACAGGCCTTAAAAGGAAGCCGAGGCGGTGGGCTGGCCCCGCGCCAGGCCGGGGACCCGCGCGCCCCGCTCCCCGCCCCGCACGGGCCCCGGCTTCCCGGGCCCGGCCTCCCTCCGGGGGCGCGGCAGGGGGCGCAGGGCGGGCGACAACCCAAAAAGGGCAGGCGCGGGCTCCTTCCTGCAGGAATTCCCAGCGCCGCATACCAGCCCGGGGCTGCCCGCTCCCCCTGACTAAATATGGTGCCGAGCGGCCTCCCGGCGAGGCGGGCGCGGGGGAGGGGCCCCTCCGTCCCGAGGCCGCGACGCCGCCGCGCGGGGACAGCCCCCCAGGCCCACGCGGGCTCCAGCTACTCCCGGCGGCCAGAGGGTTTGGGGAGAGGGTCAGAGGCGCTGGGAAGCCCCCTGCCAGGCTCTGTGCCCTTGGTCCACGACCCCTCCCCTGGTAACCAGATCAGATGTGGGGGATGGGAGGCGTGGGCCTGTATTAATGCCCCCATTTTGCAGGTGAGAAAACTGAGGTCCGAGAGGTGTGCGGAGATTTGCCCAGGCTCTCGCTGGAACTGGAGCCCACCGTTGCCAGGATTCACTTCCTGAGAGATTTTAAAGGAAAATGCCTTCCCCGGGGTGAACTGGCTTAGGGGCTAAAGACGTCTCTGAGGTTAGTGGCCAGTGATGCTTTCTAGGTGTTCCACCATGGGCCAGTCCTTTAAAGGTTCCGTGACTCAGTTTCCCCACCTGGCTGTTTGTAAACAGTCCTTGAGATGATCCATGTAAAAGGAACATATGGTGCTGTTTCCTAGTAGCTGTTATTATTCTCAACAAACTTGAAAGCAAGTGGGGTGGCACAGGCCTTGGGTGTGTGATGGCGAGTGAGAGCCTGTCCCTCCAGCAGGGTCCCTACCGCAGGACTCAGCATCTCAGACCCTCTTGGTCACTTCCTCATGCTTCCAATGTCAGGCTCTCCTGCTTTCTCACCCCTGAAAACACGCAAGTGAGCAAAGTCAGATCTGCCAGGGTTCAGCTGACTGCACAGCTAGGGATAAAGATCTTCAGAAAATGATGGATAAGCTGCTTCTCCACGTGCCTTTTACTGTCTACACTGTAAAAGGAGTGGAAATTGTCCCTGCGTTGGCTGGTACGGACAGGGTGCAGAGTGGCGGGTGTGATGGAAAGGGAAGAGTGAAGCTGACCACTACCTTCCAGTCCTGGAAAGAACCCAGAGCAGGCTGTCAGAATCGAACTTTGCTGGCCTCAAAGTGAGAGTTGGCATCTTTACTGGAGACCTTAACACTGGTACTTCAAAGGGGTTTTGCATTTGATTCCTTAAAAAACTTGTTGGGAAATTTTAAAAGAGAATCCCTATAAGCAATTATTAATAAATGGAGGGTTTATTTAAAAAAAACCACTGAGTTCTACTCCATTTTTCTCTCCTCTTATCACAACCCTAGAAAGGAGGTACTTAAAAAAAATTTTTCCCCCCATTTTGCTGTTGACAAACCAGGCTGGTGAATTAAGTAACAAGCCAAGGGAGCATAGCTAGTTAGTGCTGGAGCAGGAATTCTAACTCCACGTCTGATCCAGTCCGTGTTAAGTAGATGGGAGGTTTACACATGATCGGCGAGGCACCAGACCAGAAGCCACAGGACAGTCAGTGACCTGAGACTGTGTCTTCTCAAGGAGGGGCACAGATGGACAGAATCTTTGCCTCAACTACCTTACTGGGTTGTTAAATATGACGATGCATGTGGAGGCCTTATATAAGGTATTTTGTACCTTTCTGGTACATTCTACCCGTGCTCAGAGACAGTCTGTGTACATAACTCATTCATTAAATATCTGTCCGACGCAGAAGCTCAGATGTTTGAATCTTCAAAAGCGCATTGTTACAATAATGAAGTCAAATGCCTGTTTTATTTCTCATGGCTCAAAAAGCCAGTTATTTTAAGATCAAGGGGAGCTTTGCGCAGTGGCAGTATCGTAGCCAATGAGGTTTATCCGAGGCGCGATTATTGCTAATTGAAAAGATCAAGGGGAAAAAAACATACTTTTAAAAAGTGTTACTTCGAGAACTGTCCAGTGAATTTCTTTGGCTTGTCTTCTTTGTGAGGTGCTGTGTAACGGGAGTTTCCATGAACTCATGAAACAAGATGGCAGAGGGGAAATTTCTCTCTTGGAGTCTTTCCCTCTTTTATCAAATAGCTTTGTATTTGCTGTTGGCTTCAAAAAGCTCCAAAATGTGATTCCCTCCAGTTTTTAATAATATCAGAGACTGGGTCCAAGCGTGGTTTACTCCATGTGCTTCACAATCTAAGTACTTAAAAATGTACCAGCACTCAAGTCCTCCAGCCCAAGATTTGCACAGCGCTGTGCCTTCTTGTGAATGAAGGGACATCATTCTTGGCCACAAGCCCGGCTCGCCTCTATCTCTTGCACAAAGCCACTTCTGTTTCACTCATGTTGGCTCCACACTTCTCCAGGACAAGACTGCATGGCAGACTGACCTGCAATGCTCTTCATCAATTTCCGATTCTGGTGTCTTGGTAACTCCAGATTCTCTGCCCTCTATTACGAAAAGTCCTAAAATTCTCAAAAGTAGTTTTACAGTGTCTTACAAAACAAAACATATCCTTAACATATGAACCAGCAAATCATACTCCTTAGGATTTACCTACATGAGTTAAAACCTTACTTCCATGCTGAAGCCTGCTCTTGGGATGTTTAAAGCAGCTTTATCCATAATTGCCAAACCTTGGGAGCGACCAAGTGGCTATTTAGCAGGTGAATGGACAATCTGTGGTACACCGAGGTAATGGAATATTCTTTGGTGCTGAAAACAAATGAGTTCTCAAGCCATGAAAAGACATGGAGGAATCTTAGGTGCATATTAGCAAGGGAAGGAAGCCAGTCTAAAGAGACCACATCCTGTAGGATTCCAACTATATCGCATTCTGGGAAAGGCAAAACAAAGAAGACAGTTAAAAGATCTGTGGTTGCCAGGGGTTGGGGGCTGAACAGGCAGAACTGAGCGTTTTTAGGGCAGTGAAAATACTGTGTGGTACTAGAATTGTGGATACCCGTCATTATTCACTTGTTTAAATGCATAGAATGGACAGCACCAAGAATGAGCCCTGATGTAAACTATGGACTGTGAGTGATAATGATCTGTCCGTGTAGGTCCACCCATTGGAACAAATGTGACACTCCCGGCTGGGGGGGGGGGTAGATAGGAGGTATATAGAAACTCTCCGTATATTCAACTTTGTTGTGAACTTAAGCTTGCTTTCAAAAGTAAAGTCTATTTTGGGGGGGACACCTGGGTGACTCAGTTAAGCATCTGCCTTCAGCTCAGGTCATGATCCCAAGGTCCTGGATTGAGCCCCGAGTAGGGCTCCTTGCTCGGTGGGGAGTCTGCTTTTCCCTTCGCCACTTCCTTGCTCCCTCTCACTCTCTCTCAAATAAATAAAATCTTTAAAAAAAAAAGTCTATTTTTTTAAAAAGGTAGTTTTACCTTTCATTTTTAAAAAAGTGAACAAAGACCACACAATCCTTGCAGAATGGTTAACAAAAATCAAATACCAAGTGGCTGGGAAGCATTGTCCCAAATGCCTTTAAAGGCATATTCTCACAATGTTAATCCTTCATGTACACTTGGCTTTAGGTTAAAAGAACACATCAAATTTTATATAATCATAAAGGCATGTGAGTCATATACAATTGCATTCTTGCACATAATTATAAAGCTATCAGTTTACTCTGTGCAAACATATATGCTAAGCTAAATTTGTCATCTTCAAACGCCACCTCTATTCCTGCTGGGTTTTTAGGCTGCCCTAAATACCTTTTGTATTTCCATTTTTCCTAAACCCCTCTTTAGTCTCAATTCCCATCCTATTTTTCTGTATATCCAAATCTTCTCCCTAAAACTTCTCCCTATTTCTGGAAGAGAACTTCTCCCAACAACCCCACGGAAACCACCAGCAATGATGTACTGATTGTTTATGAGGTATGAGAATAGTTCAATGGGTCCTTTGTATTTATATTTGTCTTGTCTTTCCCTCAGTTTTTTTTTTTTTTTTTAATGTCTCAGCCAGTGCACCTTTTTCGACGACTGGCTTATAAATTGACACCATTCAAAAATCCTGAATATTAAAATTTCTAGAGCAAATTTTTCAACCTAAGTTCCTTGTGGAAATCACAAAAATCTGAGAGTTTTGAAAATAGGTGGTTTTCCCTTTTGCAAATATAAAAACATACTACTAAATATGCTTTTTTGAACCCCTACATGGCACCCCAGGTTACAATACTGTTCCCCCCAGAGACTGACACCATCAGCCTCCGGGATGGGGGAAGTGTTACAGGGTGATGTGGCTGATGCCAGGGGCCCACACACCTGGGAAAGTTCCCCTCCCTCCACCTCACTCTACACCCTCCAAAAACTAGGCCGCTGGAGATCCTGAAGGCAGGCCTGGGGAGCCACCTCCAACATTCTTCCCGTCCTGATGCCCACCACTTGATGACAGAAGAGTCATAGGAATACCCTTTGCACAAAGGAGAGTTGTTTAATTGTTTTTTTATTAAGTAATACATTGAAAGTATAAAAGCTGCCTAGGTACAAACAAGTTACAGAATAATGCATACAAATGCACTACGAACTACAAGTGACAATTCTGTTTAGTTTCTATTGTGATGCTTTTCTATCAGTAACCAAAACTACAAACTCCAGCATTTTTTCTTAATCTAGTCATGCATGATTGTAATTCCTGAGGTAAACTTAGCGTCCACTGCCAAAACCCTTGAATGTAAACCAAGTCCTCTGAAAAGAATTCAGATATTTATATTTCCACGTACAATACAATGGAATTCATAATTGTCATCAGATACTACAGATTTGATTTGAAAAAATGGAAATGAGCCCTAATACTAATTCCACATCTCTTCTGTAATCCTAGCTCATCAATAGAGCTTCTCGAAATCCCCTCACTTGTGAAGGATGGCTTAAGGGGATTTTTGTAATAATTTTCTGCATTCAGATAAAAATTCTTGGTTCATCTGTAAGGACTGAACACTGACCAACACCAAATATAAAATCAAAAGTTTCAAAGGACAGCACAGAATCAACACCCTGAAGAGAGGGCCCACTTTGCCACCTACGGCCCTTCTCCCTTGCCCTGTGGAAAACATTCAAGCCAAATGTTGTCGATACGTGGGTGCCTGTGCAGTTCTGTCCGAATATACTTTACGGCTTCTGCCAACCAGGCACTATTATCACAGCTATTGTCGGTGACATCAGTCTGTAGACTCCACGTTATAAAAATGTCCTAGTAAATATCCAAATAACATTTTAGAGATAGCACAGGAAGAGCTCTTACCATTTTTCTAACCCAAGAATAAAAAAATTACATGCAAGAGTCCAGATAAGTAGGGACTGGCTCTTTCAGAGCTCACCTTGTGATTGCACAACTGAAGGCCACATGGAGGTGAAACAATGCCATCTTTTAAAAGGTGCTTTCTGGTATTTCTCCTAAAGCCTGTCTCTTCATGCTTATTCCACATTCTTTATATAATAAAATAAACTCTTTGTTTTACTTACAGCAAAATTAAAAGAATTATCCCCTCCTCTACCTTTTAATTAAATCTTCCAGTAGAAGCCAAAATGGTCTAAGAAAGAAAAAGCACATTGTAACCTAGTTTAAAAGTTCAAATTTGGATAGTAATTCAGATATTTAAACCAAATTTTAAATGGTTATCTGAAAAATGGCTAATCGTAAACAAAAAACCAAACTTCATAGGAATTCATTTTTTCTGGCTTTAATGTTCTTTTAACTGTTTTTTTTTAAACATAAATGGACTTTTCTACAAATCCACATAACTCCAGCCCGAAGGAAATTTAATTAATGTAACCCTACATCACAGTAAGAGCAGAGCATACTGCTATAAAGACCAGAATTTTTTTTTTAAAGAATATATGGGGTACTAAAAATTTCTTCCAGTTCTCACAAATTTAAAAACCTTTAAAATACCTTCTAAAAACAATGTATTTTCTTTTTGAGTCAAATCCAGGAAGCTAGATGACAGCTTTTATTCACAAATGTAGTAAAACAGGAGGGGCTAAATGTTTTTGCAGAAATTCAAATTTCTTTTTTTTTTTTTCAAATTTCTACAAAGGACAAATATTAGTGATGTATTTTGGCAATGTTGGGAGAGTAAATATGTTACCTAATACACACAATTTTAAGACAAAAGATGCCCTGAATGGAAATGTCATCTCTTCACTGCTTGAGAAACAAGAGGATCTTCAATGTTAGTACTCCCCTTCTCCGTTCTTAGGTGGTCATCTGAAATGAACAGAAACCAATGTCAATACGTACCCCAAGTCAAAGTAGGCAGCGCGCAGACATATCTACATGTATTTTCGGATGTTATGTGTTTACTATTGTATGAGTTCTTTAGGTGGCTTAGAGCAGTGAAATAAACTCACCATTTAAAAAAACATTATTTAAGAAATCAGAAATAGGGCACCTGGGTGGCTCAGTGGGTTAAAGCCTCTGCCTTCGACTCAGGTCATGATCTCAGCGTCCTGGGATCGAGCCCCGCATCGGGCTCTCTGCTCAGCGGGGAGCCTGCTTCCCCCTCTCCCTCTGCCTGCCTCTCTGCCTACTTGTGATCTGATCTCTCTATTAAATAAATAAATAAATCTTAAAAAAAGAAATCAGAAATATTTAGTACTAAAGACTCACTGTCAAGTGTTTTTAAGGGAATAGAGAGCACTGTGGCATAAACCCAGGTGTAAGGAGCAGTTACAAACTTCTCTTACATGATATGTAAGGAATGGAATCTGAAAGGATAGGGTGTTCAATTAACATTTTGAGGGATGCCAAACTTCTTCAACTAAAAAGAAAAAAAACCAAAACACAAAAAACACCTTCGGACAGAAATGCCTCAGCGGTACCCTCTTGTGGCAAGAAAAGAACTAGCAGAGTTTACATTTTCCTACCCGCATCAGAAAATATCCAAGAAATTGTAGAAAATGTTCTGCAGCCAAAGACACAACAATAAAGCTCCGTGAGAGTTCAGAAGAGCCCAGAGCCCCTGTGACCACCCCCTGTGCTCTGGTGACAGAATGGGTCCCAGTCACTTCTGCTGAATTTCTGTCATGAGGAAAAGGGGTAGAGGGCAGAAGTGCCCTGGATTTACAGAACCTGAAGAGACTTAATATCCAAATGCAACAAAAATGCAAGGCAAAGACTAAATTCTGAGAAACTGTGAAAAACTGAAAATACTCCCTAGATAACTTTTACACGGGGAAAACCCATTTTAATTATTTTGATGACAGGAGAAAAAGAAAACAAATTTGGACAGTTGTTAGAAACTTGCAATTTTAGCACCAAAAACACATCCTGGGTTTTCTAATTCTAAAGACAACCTGAATCTACACCCAGGCCTGCTAGCCCCTGGCAGATGATCGTCCTCATAAAGACTGGAGACTATAGGTCTGGATCACGGAGGACTATCTTCCTCATTTTTAGGCAGCTTTGCTGGACAGAACAAAATTAACAATATCCTGAGGCCACAGACATTTTAGGGTTTCTAGAAAAGCGTTACTAAGAAGTATGTGATTCATGCACTTCACAGATGTGCAGTAAAGTTGCGCTGCTAATGATTCTCTGTTACAAAATATCTGGTCTTATCTCTCTGATATGAGGAACTTGAGGGGCAGGGTGGGGGGTCGTGGGGGGTAGGGAGGGAAAAATAATGAAACAAGATGGGATGCAGAAGGAGACAAACCATAAGAGACTCCTAATCTCACAAAACAAACTGAGGGTTACTGGGGAGTGGGAGGGTAGGGATAGGGTGGATGGGTTATGGACATTGGGGAGGGTTTGTGCTTTGGTGAATGCTGTGAAAGATGTAAGCCTGATGATTCACAGACCTGTACCCCTTGGGCAAAGAATAAAAATAAAATTAAAAAAAANAGGAGACAAACCATAAGAGACTCCTAATCTCACAAAACAAACTGAGGGTTACTGGGGAGTGGGTGGGTAGGGATAGGGTGGATAGGTTATGGACATTGGGGAGGGTTTGTGCTTTTTTGAATGCTGTGAAAGATGTAAGCCTGATGATTCACAGACCTGTACCCCTTGGGCAAAGAATAAAAATAAAATTAAAAAAATATATATAAAAAAAAAATATCTGGTCTTTCACGTACAGCAAGAACCTGCTTTGCCTCCAGTGTCTTAAGCTCTGACATGGCAGCCCTAATGAACTGGTTACTATCCCAAAGGCGAGTGTGTCTACATAAACCCTGTTCATTTTTGCCAGCTCTCTGGGAGCTGTGATACGAGAGCTTTCGTGTTGGCATGTTTTAGACTTGCGTTCACGCACAAGATAATTTCATCTTCGTGTGTTTATCTCAGATGAGCTTCTGTAGAGATCAGGTATTGTGATCTGAATAATAATATTTTAATATTTTCATAACATTTCCATGTTGTCAAATAAAACATATTTCTATCAAACAGTAAGCTAGAATGAGAAAGCAGACCCTGAAAGTAAATACTGATGTGTGTTACTGGGACAAAACGCCATTTGTGGCTGCTAATTCTTCACAAATCATTGCACAAAGAGTTCACCTTTACCAAGAAAATTTTTGATGGTCAAGAAAAATAATCTGCGGGCGCCTGGGTGGCTCAGTGGGTTAAAGCCTCTGCCTTCAACTCAGGTCATGATCTCAGCGTCCTGGGATCGAGGCCCGCATCGGGCTCTCTGCTCAGCAGGGAGCCTGCTTCCTCCTCTCCCTGTCTCTCTGCCTGCCTCTCTGCCTACTTGTAATCTCTCTCTNTGTGATCTGATCTCTCTCTCTGTCAAATAAATAAATAAAATCTTAAAAAAAAAAAAAAGAAAAAGAATCTGCAAAATCCCTGTTCTTCTATTAGTTTAGCCGTCCTCCTCACCTCTGAGCCTGCCACAGACTTTTCCACAGAACACACACCCCAAGCTCTACTGACCTGAATTGGATTCCCTGAGGTCTCTGAGGGCCCCAAAGCAGCCAGTGCTCCTCGCCCCCGCCCCCACGCCCACTCTCCAGCCCTCCCACCTCTGTGGTGTAAAGCTACCACTAGCTATTCTGTGACCCACATCTCAAAAGAACAGAACTGGGTTAGGAAATACTGTGTGACCTGCAACTTTGTTGGTAGTCATTCGTCGTCAATGAGATGGATTATAAAAAGCTTCCAAGCCATGCAATGACATGGATGGAGCTAGAGTAACATGCCAAGGGAAATAATTCAGAGAAAGTCAAACACCAATGACGTCACTCATATGTGGAATTTAAGAAACAAAACAAATGAGCAAAGGAAGAAAAAAGACAAACCAAAAAGACACTCTTAACTCTAGAGAACACACGGATGGTTCCCAGGCAACAGGGATGAAGGAGGGCACTTGCGGTGATGAGCACCGGGGAGCTGTATGGAAGTGTGGAATTACTACACTGTACACCTGAAAATAAGTCAACAAATAAAAAGCTTACAAGCCAGAAAAGTGATTTCTCAAGAGGTTATTTTTCCTTAAGGGACTGAAAGTACCCATGTCATGGGCCTGCTTGCTGTGTTAGCAAGTGTTCACATGTACAATATCCCCTGGCGGCAATTAAACAGAGAAACTGGTATTATCATATATTCTTGGTAGGTAAAGCCTTCTTGGAGGGGGATTAGACAGCTTCTACTATGTTTTTTAATATTCGTATGCTTTGAACCACAACTGTACTTCTAGGCATCCACACAAGAGAAGTACTTGCATGGACAAAGAAGTAATTCTGTATTGCAATACAGTTAAAGCAAAAACTTGAAAACTTAAAAGTCCATCAGTAAGGGATGATTAGCAATACTATGCAATACTACACAAAGTTAAGATCTACACATACTGACAAGGGAAAACAAAGCCAATCTCAGGATAACATGTCAAGTAGCAGTACATATAAACTTACATGTACAGAAATGACTCCGGAAGAAGATACCGCCTCCCCCAAAGTTGCTAATAGGGACCTTTCACAGAAGGGAGGGAGATCAGGGAGTTAGGGAGAGACAAAAAGGGAAGAGATTCAAGAGGATTTTATGTTGTATTACTAACAGATTTACTCATCTGCTTGTGTGTTTTGTTTCACTTTTTAAGTACTTGTCAAATAGTAGGCACTGATGACAGTTCCTTACCAAGCCCTGCAAAGGGAACTAGGAAAACTTCTTTCCATTCTTTAAGTGGAAAAGTGTACAGGAATGGCACTCGGAGGTGCTGATTCTGCTAAAAAGGATCAGCTGCACGCTTTAGAGGAGTCACTTAATCTCTCAGTCCTGGTTTTCTCAACTGTGAAGTAAGGAGGTAGGGGTGATGTCTTTTTCAACGGTCCATCAGCTCAGCATTCTAAGATATATAGATGAGTAACTCCTAGTGAAATCAGAAACAACCCACAAGAGGTCACCTTGCTTCACAAACACTTCATTTTCAGATCTTAGGAGACACAGCAAATATTTAACAGAAGCAATACTGCTCACAGCAGTTTATGAAAACTATGAAAGACAACTTCTATTTCAGATGTTTCCTAGAAGTTTATTTCAACAGTCATGATTTTGATTTGTTCCGCTTATCTGCTGTCTGAGCCCCACATCTGACTGTCCTTAGAAAGAAATCAACTCTACCGAGGTTGGAGAGAAAGAGCTATAAACCATTCAGTTCGGATTATCAAAGTGAGATCCTACTGCTGATGTGGTAACAACTGAAAGCTCCTCTAAAGAGTGAACATTCTCAAGTAGGGGCTACTCGAATATATTATCTGTAGGTAACTACCAGACTTCCACCAACGGTATCCTAAATATACAAAGGATATAGACACTTGTGACTTCTCTATCTATATTCAGCAATCTTGCCTTTTTTCAGTCTTGGAGGGCAAAAAAAGGGATGATTTGATAAAAATCTATAATGAGTATGCCAATGATCTAAGCTGTTCCAAAGAATATAAATCTATGTGAAAAGTCAGGTTTTTCCGAACTTTGGCATAGAAACGCTATCTAAGAATTTGGTCCAGTCTCCCATCCCCTCAAGATTCTCTTTCCAAAAGCATTTTGTTTTTTGGAGGATAAGTAACACAGACTCCAACTATATTAGATGTAAGCAGAATTAAACTATGACTCAAAATCTCAGGAAAAACTGTAAGAGAAAAAAAATTTTTTTAAAGATTTATTTATTTATTTGACACAGAGAGAGAGAGAGAGAGAGAGAGAGCGAGCGCGAGCGCACAAGGAGGCAGGGGGAGAAGCAGGTTCCTCTCTGAGAAGAGAGCCCCACAGAGGGCTTGATCCCAGGACCCCTGGGATCATGACCTGAGCCAAAGTCAGACGCTTAACCGACTGAGCCACCCAGGCAGCCCAAAAGAAAAATATTTAAGAAGAAAAAAATACCTGGGCACCTGGCTGGCTCAGTCAGTGGAGGATGTGACTCTTGATCTGGGGGTTGTGAGTTTGAGCCCCATGTTGGGTATGGAGAGGACTTAAAAATAAAATCTTTAAAAAAAATTAAAAAACAAAAGAAGAAAAAGTACTTGCGGACAGCTAAGTGATGAATTCCAGGAAATTCATACCCCTTTGCTTTCTTCTGCTAGGTTGCTCGCCAAGATTTGTGTTTGGAGGCTGAAGTGAAGACCCTCTCAGAAATGGATTTTGGAGGTCATCCTTAGGTCCATGCAAGAAATGAGCTAAAATTCCATATAAAAGAGGTCTGTAGCAGGAAGAAAACCAAAATCAGTTAAAATTGCAGATATAAGAAAAGCTTAAAATCTCTCTTCAGGCAGCCTCTGCCACCAAAATAGCCTGGTAATTCTCCAGACTTGAAAGAAGATGCACAGTTACCATCCAAATCACAAATTATTCATGGTTTCTTCAATTTAAGAGTACCACTTAACTCGAAAGACAATTTAAAAACCCAGAGAACCCACATTAACAACTCAAACATCATCTACGCTGAAATACAACGCCAATCCACCAATACTAAGGAATTCTGCCTTTCAAGCTGAGCGTGAGATTTCCCAGTGCCTAGCACTGTCTGGTATCCAATAGGTTCTCACTGAACACGTACTAGATGAATAATTCCTTACCTAAAGAAGGCCGTATGTCCCCAAAGCCCGACTGCCTGGGTTCAAATCCTGGCTTCACCACTTGACTTCAATAAGATTCTTAATGTCCCCACCCTGATGTGTATTTCTTCTTCGATAAATGAAGATAAGTGTAGCCCTCCCCTCCTAGGGTGGCTGTGGACTGAGTTAATAAATATCAAGTTTTTAAAACTGTGCCTGGCATATATTAAATGGTATATAAATGCAAGCTATTCAGGAGTTAAGTAAGAACTAACATTTAATAAGCGATTCTTAGGGAGGGAGGGCAGGTTAAAAAAAAAAGTTTACAGTTTACAAAACACTCTAACCTCTCTCCATTTTATCCTTGCCTTGTGAATGTCCTAATCATCACCCCCACCACAGCTCAGGGAAGATTTGCTAGACATTCCTCCGTAAGTAAACAAACCTTCTACTTGAACTCCAAGTTCCATATTCTTTTTATGACAATATTCTGCCTGGTGATTTCTATTAGTACCCCGGCACAAAGGGAAGCTACTTGCTAACAATGAAGAGAGGTACAACAGAAATGTTTTCGTTTCTAATCTCATCATTGAAAATACAATTTCACTGCTTTGTGTTTTTTTGAGCTACCTATTTATTAGCTGATGTGACAGTTTAAAGTATGACATTCCTTTCCCTTCAAAAGGTGGAGCCTAACTGCCCTCCCCTGAGTGTAGGCTCAAGTCACTTCTATGAACCAAATAAGGTATTAAGTGACAGCGCTGTGCAACTTCCAAGACGGGGTCATAAAGCACTGTATACCGTGGCTGCCTCCATGCCTTCTCTCTGGGCCAATCTCTCTGTGCGAAGTCAGCTGCCACGTCATGAGGACACTCGAGCTGTCCCAGGGAAAAGTATGCAGGGAAGGAATGGGGGCCTCCTGCAAGCAGCCGTATGAGCGAGCCACATAGGAAGGGATCCTGCAGCCAGCCAGGCCTTCAGATGAGGAACTCCCGGGCTACACTGTAACTGGAACCTCCTGAGAAGCGCTGAGCCCCAGAACCGCCCAGAGAATCCTGACCAATCACAGATAATAATAAATGATTGTTGTTTCAAGCCACCGAATTGGGGGCACTCGGTTATGCAGCAATAACTAACTGCTTGCATGCTAACTTCTTCAGACCATGAGGAAAGCAGGAAAGGACGTTTCTCTATTTAAGATGCCTCAACTCTTAGGAAAGGAATGTATCTTACACTGTAACTTTTATATCCAGGAATGTAAGATCTTTTGTTTAATTTTAAAACCAGTGTTTCCCAAAGAGCTAACTGGTTTAAGAATTTAAAGTTTAAACAATTTTATTCTTAAATTAACATCAATGAAGTTTTAAGATTTAAAATTTTTAAGACTCAGATATTTTTAAATGTTATCAGAAAATATATAGCTTGCATATTTAATCCACAAATTCATGGATATTGAGATTTTTTTAAAAATAAAAGTTTTTAAAAAAGAATTTTTTGTTTAAGTTCAGCCTTACCATACATTATTTGCAATGGTGAAACACAAAAACTCTGAAAACTAGTTTTCTTCATAAACTTGGCATAAACTCATTTGGTGGCATGGCTTGATCTAAATAGGGCTATTCTAGACTTTATCCTACTTTGTGTGAAAATTCTTATGTTTTACTGAAAAATATCAATGTATTTATAGAGAGCCACTTTATGTTCACACTGGCACATAAATCTAGTATTTGCTTTACTTGCTATATTACTTCTTTCCCCTCAGTTTTATTAAGGTATTATTGAGAAATAAAATTATAAGGTATTTAAAGGGTGCGACATGGTGATTTTATATATATACACACACACACATACACAAACACACACACTGTGAAGGAATTCCCCTTATCAAGTCACATACCCATCACCTCACCCATTTACTTTGTGTGTGTTACTTTTATGAGTGAGAAAACATTTAAGTTCTACTCTCTTAGCAAATTTCAAATATACAATCCGCATTACTTTTTAAAATTTGAAAACTTTACAAAGGAGATGTTTTGTTTTATTGTTTTTATGGACATGGAGCCCAACACAGGCCTTGAACTCAAGACCTGAGCTGACAATAAGAGCCAGAGGCTTAACCCACTAACCCGCCCAGGCAGCCCTACAATGTTTTAAACAAAGCAGTAACTGTCTTTTAGAAAGCCAACTGTTGGCAGTATGAAGGTAAGTTGGGAAAGAAAGTGACTAGAGACAGAGAAAACAGACAGATGGCTTCTGAACAGTGCAGAGGCAGAAGTGTCAGAACCCGCAGAGTGATTCATTGGTGGAGAGAGGGGAAGTAGCCACAAAAGTACATGCACTCTGAGTTTAAGAACCTAATGACTATATGAGGAACCTACAAGGGGGGTTTAAAGAGGTGAAAATAACACATTTATTTTTGGACACACTGTGAGATGCCAGCAGAAATGTGCATCTGTAACTCAGGGGATCTGTCAGATTTAAAGCACAGTCACCAACATGGAGGCATCACTAAAGACTCAGGCATACTTAGAAAAGTGGGCAAGGGGGCAGGAAGAAAAGTTCTCTTAAGGAGAACTTGGAGAGTGCTCACGATTTAAAGGAACCCTAAAGGAGCCAATGAAGAAATTGAGGAGACGGATAGAAAAACCAAGACAGTAAAGGTTCATAAAAGACAAATGACAAAAAGTGTTTCTTTTTTTTTTTTTTTTTTAAGATTTTATTTATTTATTTCACAGAGGGAGAGAGATAACAAGGAGGCAGAGAGGCAGGCAGAGAGAGAGGGGGAAGCAGGCTCCCCGCCGAGCTGAGAGCCCGATGCGGGCCTCGATCCCAGGACCCTGAGATCATGACCTGAGCCGAAAGCAGAGGCTTTAACCCACTGAGCCACCCAGGCCCCCACAAAAAGTGTTTCAAGGGAGAATAGTCACTATTACAAAATGCTACAGAAACTCAAGTAAAACTGAGCTTCTCTAGTTGGAAATACAGATACATATCCACTCTTGATGTTGGGTACTTGGGACAAAGTATAGGATAAAAGTGGCATATGATACTGGAACATTAATTGTACAAAGATTTGTGGGAGAGTTCAATTTAATTGGCATGTCATTTATAACATTTTTATGGCAAAAGAGACAATTATACCATGAAGCAGAAAGAAATAAAATCAAGAAATTTTTAGAAAGGGAAAACATAAGACTTCAAAGAAATTTTTGCCAGGGGTCGGGGAGGGGGTTGTGTGCTGCCTTGAGCCTCCTAGGTATAATTTTTTTTTTTTTTTTTTTTTTGGCCATCAGGGAGCCTCTGGAAAAAGTTTAAGCAACTTTGAGGTAGGAATACAACTAAGAAACTACTAGAAAATGGTCACCCTTCTTTTCAAGATCATAGTTGCACCATAAATGGTGAAGGAAGAATTTAATATGCAAAGAAGGCAAAAGAGGGGAGAGTAACAAAATGAAAGCAGACAGTTGGTTTTCACTAAGTACAGTGGTAAAAACGAGTTGACTGGTGTTTCTGGATATCTGAGTATATTCCTAAGTTGAAGTGAAGGAAACAATCAGGACGAAAGTTCATCACAAGGAAGAAAACAACTGGTAGAGCAAAGCCTCAGAAGAAAAAAAAAGGGATGCGTCAAGAAACCAAGAAGAATGACCCTTAGTGAGATAGAAGCTCAGTCCTCTGAAACCACAGGAATTTTAGCTTCAGAGAGCAGAGGCCTTGTCCTGTTTATTGCTACACACCCTGGATTTGGTGCAGTATTAGACACACACACGAACCAAATAAATACCTGCTCAATTAAAATGAAATAAAACCACTACTATGTGATGACTCCCAATACAACATCTAAAAACTTACTTGTAAGTTTGTATTTTTAAAAACTTTATTTAAAAAAAACTTCTTACATTGTATTATCCTTTGATTCTTCAAATGCATTTAGTTCCCGGATGAGAAATTGTCTGTCCAATGGAATTACAGGTTGACCAGATTCTAGAGGAAAAATCATGAGTCTTTATTCATCTAAACAGTACCTATGATTTTGGTAAGAACTACTTAGGAGTTACACAGACTTTTCAGATTTTGGAAGAGTGATGATAGCACATACCAAGGCAGATCCAACTGTATGTGATTTTAAAAATACCATTTTGTTATATGTATAACTTAACAGAGTTTAACATAAATTCGTTTTTTAAATCTCCCAATTTTTGGTTGGGAACATAGGTTTCTGTACACTGGACTTCAGAAGTCTTTTTTTGAAGAAGGCTACAAATTAAACATAGGACAGTAACAATATCCACTTGGTGGTAATAATTCTAAAAGTAAAATTAACCCAAATATGAAGTGCTGGCAAGGATACAGGGCACTAGATACTCCCATACTTTGCTTTGCGAGTAGGAGAGCAAGATGGTACAACCACTTCAGAAAACAGTTGAGCCGTTTCTTAGAACGGTAAGTATGTACTTACCACACCTAAGCTGCAATCCCACTCTTAGCTCTTTACCCAAGAGAAATGAAAGCTTATCTTCACACAAAAACTTGTGGTGAGTGTTTATGGCAGCTTGACTGATAACTGCCAAAAACTATACACAACTGGCCATCAACTAATAGATAAATCGGCACAGCCATACAAAGGAATGCTATTCAGGGGGAAAAAACCAACACAGCTGAATCTGAAATGCATTATGCTAAGTGAAAGGAAGCGGACTCAAAAGGCTACATCCTGAATGGGCTCATTTATATGACATTCTGGAAAAGGCAAATGATAGGTACAGAAAAAAAACAGTGGTTGCTAGAGGTTGGGGGTAGATGAAGAAGTTGACTACAACAGGGCACAGAGAATGTTTCGAGGTGATAAAAATATTCTCTATAGTGATTGTGAGGTGGTAGTTACACAACTATATCCACTTGGTAAAATCCACAGAACTATGTACTAAGAAAGGTATATTGTATTATTTGGGTTTTTTGTTTTTGTTTTTTTCAAGATTTTACTTATTTATTTGACAGAGAGAGAGAGAGGGAACAAAAGCAGGGGGAATGGGAGAGGGAGAAGCAGGTTTCCCCTGAGCAGGGAGCCGATGTGGGGCTCAATCCCAGAACCACAGGATCATGACCTGAGCCAAAGGCAGATGCTTAATGACTGAACCACCCAGGGACCCCTGTACTGTTAATTATACCTCAGTTTTTAAAAAAAGCTAAGACACTTAACATGAAACTTGGCTATTGTGACTACATTTCATTCTAGGGAAGTCCAGGTCCAAGACCTAATTCACTGTATTTTCATAATTTTCTTCTTTTCTGGGTGTTAATCGTATTATATAGCCATGTATGACAAACTGAGGAAAGTGGAGGCTGATACTGAAGATCCTCACACCACTAAAACTAACCAGTGTTTATTCAGTTAAGATTTGTGCTTAACATGAAATAAAAGATATAGAATGTTAATTAAAAAATCTATTAAATGGAAAAGGTCCAACATCACAAAGAATTCATTCTCTCTTCCAACATCTACTTCATGGTCTCTCTCTCTCTCTCTCTCTCTCTCTCTTTTTTTTTTTTTTTGATGAGGCATGAAATAGTCTCAAAGCGCAGATTAAACCTTAAACAAAGGATTCCTTCCAATTCCATTTCTCCCCCCAGCCCAGAGGAAAGTCTATCTTCATTAATGTGCATTCCTTTCAGTTATTTACTTTATTCAGAAATAAAATATAAGAGATAAATGTCTCTTTAACTGCTCACCTTCCTCCCAACACCATTTCTCTCCCACCTAAAATTATAGTCAGTTTGGAGTTTATCTTCCTAATCCTTTTTAAGTAGGTTCCAAGCCAAGCACAGAGCCCAATGCAGGGCTCAAACTTTCACGGCCCGGAGATCAAGGCCTGACGTGAGATCAAGAGTCATATGCTTAACTCACTGATCCTCTGAAACTGTGTATTTAAAGCATCTACACTGAAAAAAGCTGGCAGCAAAAAAAAAAAAACAACTTTTTATTCTTCGTATCAGAAAATACAGATGATTTTTCAAAGTATGCACCTCGTTTCAGTGTTTAGGTATTTCTTTTCCCCTACAATACAATAAGCCCCATTGAGAACATATTCAAGCTATGGAAAGAGCCCAGGAGATTTTTATGTCCCAGTCACCTGGATGACACTATGTGGTAATGGGGTTAGATTTTCAGCTTAAATATTTTCTGAGAAGTGAGGGCAGGGAAAAAGGAGACTTTGTTTCAGGCAAGTAATAATAACCTCTTACCTGATATGAGGACAGACGCTGTGTACTTATACTTGTTGAATTCCAGATACTCCCGAATTAGTTCATTAATTAGAAGGTTTTCATGAGACAATGACGGTCGGGGTTCGCTTTCATCATCTAGGGCATTGAAAACTTCAGCTCGGATCCTTGCTTTTAAGTGCCCTAATACTCCCCTTTTCTCCAATGTGTCCTTTAAAACTGTTAAATATAAAACATTAATGCTTCAGTTACAGATTAAATTTGGTCATTCTTAGACATACCTTGAAGAAATACATTTAAAAGGTAAATGGCCTAACAGCCATTGTTTTGATATAAACAATATGCTGAATGGAAGTTATCCGATTAGCATCATGTTTGTAATAAAAAATAAAGTTCTCAAGTTGCAAAGATTTGGTATTTTAATACATTTAAGCAAATTCAGGTTTATCTTTCCAGCATCATCACTGTGGGAAGCTAAAGTCTGGTATGCATCTTCAGTGAGGGAAGAAAAGGTAGCTCAGAATTATATTTGGCTTACTGGGGCCTGAAATCTACCCTGTCTCCTGTATTTTCAAGAGTGTTTATCACAGCAGACAGGTCTGTGTCACTAAAGACCTCTGGTCTAGAAACATGATTAAAGATAAAATCCTGCAAAAGGAAGGAATTTGTTGTCTTTTGATAAAAACCTTTGATATCCAAAACCCTTGGGGGATGGCCCATTCTGAACAAAAAGGTGTTTCTTTGGGTTTCGTTTATTTTTTAAAGACACTTATGAGTTAACGTCCTAAAAAAAAAAAAGGTAGGATTTGGTAAGCCTAGATAGAAATCTAACATGTGGCTCTATCACTGCCATCTTAAAGACTCAGCGATACATACGCTGAAAGTAATCTAACTTCCTCTTGATGAGGAAAGGTCATATTACTATATCAGTGGTGATGATGAGATTTAACTATAAATACTAGTATGGACAGTGAGGACCATAGAGCTGAACTAGCACCCTTCCTTGCAGTGGTCTGGAAGCTCCTTTTTTCACATTGTCCCTAATGGCTAAATAACAAACCCAATCAACACATCTCACCCACAGTGCCTAGAACATACTAAAAGCTCAATAAATGCTACCTGGGAGCATTATAATACAGTGCTGTATACTACTGATGCAATAAACATAGTTTAATACTGTACTGCACCCTGCCAAAGGCACCAAATAAGTACACCAAGATAAAGAAAAATTCATACACAGAGCCCAAGGAGCTTATCCATGTAGGCATAAACATAAAATCCCTTTAAGCTTTAAGATACAACAACAAAAACCTGGGTGATATGATTACAGAAACACAAGGCAGACTAAACTTTAACCTTTCTCGACCCTTGTTTTTAATCATCTCCTCAACATTTTTGGCAGATATCCAAGTACAGTTATCACCTAATCAGACTTTGTAACAGGCCCATAAAAGGAAAGTCCAGCCTTATCATATTCTTGGGATCATAATCAAACCCCGGTTCTCTAACTCCATCTTCGGAAATTAGATGGGAGAGATTTTTTCCGCTGGCCAGGATCCTGTCCCAATTACTCTGAATTTGCACACAGCACAGCCTCAGACGCAGCCGAGAAATGACAATTAATGAAGCTGGAGTTAGGAAACCTTTCCTGTCCCATCACCAGCTCCCTTCTCCAACCTAGTGAGTTCTACCTCTCAGAGGCAGGACCAAGTGAGGTGGAAAATATGAAATGTTTTAATAAGGTAAAAGCCCAGGGGAACCTGGGCTGCTCAGTGAGTTAAGGACTGACTCCTGATTTTGGCTCAGGTCATGATCTCCGAGTAGTGAGATGGAGCCCCCAACGGGCTCCAGAGTGGGCATGGAGGCTTTCAATATTTTCTTTCTCCCTCCGCCCCTCCCCAGTTCCCCCTAAGGGGGCGGGCAGTAAAAGCCCATACAACGTAAGATAATTGAGCGGGAAATTTTCACTGAGTTTCTCTGAACACAGAGCATATTTAGAACTGAGGAACACAGAAAAAACAAAGGGATACGTATGCGTAGGACATTTTTTTTTTTTTAATTTGACAGAGAGAGACACAGCGAAGGGGAGTGGGAGAGGAAGAAGCAGGCTTGGCTTCCCACCAAGCAGGGAGCCTGATGTGGCGTTCGATTCCAGAATCCCACAATCATGACCTGAGCGGAAGGCAGACGCTGAACGACTGAGCCACCCAGGCACCCCTGCGTAGGCCAGTCTTAATTCCCAGTTACATTTTCTTTCTGGGTTCCATACCATTTTGCCCTTCCTTTAATTATGCTTAAAACTCTGTACGGTAACAACTTCTGTAGAGAGAAGTTCTTAACCTGGCCTAATATCCTAAACTATCTTTAAATCCTCTGAAGCTGATGCAGTATTGTATGTGTTATGTATTTTGTGCAAGGAGGGTAATCAGATTCACCTGAAACTCTGTTCTGGTGGATCAAGGCATGTTTTTTAATGACTGTTCATCAGCCCAGTGCCCCACATACACATCTGCAGCAGTGTTTATTCAATCCTATTCTCAAAGAGATTCAGTCCCTTTCTGCCAGATCTTTAAGAATGACTGGTTTAGACCGCAAGGTCCCTGAAAACTGGGAACTTGTTTAAACAGGTAGCGGTATCACCCAGTGACCGCGAGTTCAGGCGCATCATATAAAGGTTCTCACGCACTGCCTTCCTCTAGCTAAGTTACTTTGGGCGAACTATTTCACCTCTCTGCACCTCAATCTCCCAATCTACGAAACGGGCATAAGGTTGTCCACGGACTATTCGGTGGCCCAGGAGCTGAGCAGTGTCTGACATTTAGGGCTAAGTCACTTATAACTATATTACTATTATTTGCCTGGATAGCTGCGTCAAAACCACAGGTGCACAAACGTTACCCGTTTGATGAATCGCACCTTTGTGGAACTTAGTGAGAAACACAGGAGAATGGCCAAGCCAAGGAACTTTCTACCTCCAGGTTTTCCCAATGGAGATCGGGTCCTACCCCACAGACTGTTGCAAGGATTCCGTGAAACGAGCAAATGGTTAGGGGTTGACCCTAACCCCAATAATGGACGTGGGTACCGCAACCTCAGTCCCAAATGAAAACCTCGGCTCAAGGCCTCGGCTCGAGCGGGGTCTGATGAATGCGCCGGAGGCCCAACGCGCAGGACTATAGACCTCTCAGGCACCGGCGGGTCCTGCAGCTCCTCTTCCAGCTCAAAGCTGGTTCCAAACTGCCCCTGTGCGACCTCCTCTCACCCAGGGCCCCCGCGCAGCGGCCGCCACACCAGCCGGACGCTCTGCGAGTCCTGACGCCGCAGAACGACCCCCGACAAGGATGACTCTGGGTTCCGCTCGCCCTCCTTTTGTTCCATCCTTTTCACAGGCGAAAGGCCAGACGCCTCTCACCCGGCCAACTTCCCACTCGCACTCACCGGCCTTGAGCTCCGCCACAGTCGCCATTTTTCAACCGCCGTCAGGGGCGCGCCTCGGCCGTGCGCACGCGCAGCTCCGCCCCGCTGCGCGGCGTGGTCTGTAGCCAATAGGCGCGCCGCTCTTGCGGCGCTCCGTCCCGCCCCGTTGATTTTTCGCTCTCCCGGGTTGGGTGGGTGGTGACGGTCCGGAGGGATCTTACCAATCAGCGAGCTCTGTAGGTGCGGAGGGAGGCGGGAGGAGGAACCCGGCCTGAGACAGGTTAGAGCCCTCCCTCACCTGTGCGGGTTGTGGGCAACTTTAGTTCATTAATCCTTCCTGCCCACTGCTCTTCTCTGCAGACTCAGGAACTAATTGTCAATGGTAACCATGTATTAAGCCTGTGATTCTCAAACTTGAGCTTCTTCACCTGGAAGACCTTTAAAAGAGATCGCGGGGCCCCACCGCTGGGGTTTCTGATTGAGTCGATCCAGGGTGAGATCCCAGAACTGCATTTCTAACAAGTTCTCCGGGAAGGCTGGTGCTGCTGGTCTGGGGATCACACCTTGAGAACCACTGTATTAAGGACTTACTCCGAGCCTGACACTGTGCTAAATGCTTTCCACTCACGTTGGCTCATTGATTTCTCTATTATGACTCCCATTTATAGAAGAGGAAACTGAGTCTTTGATGACTGATGAGGCTTAACCAAGATCACTAGCAAACGGTGCAGGTGAGATTTGAATCCAGGCCTCTTGCTCTTCAAACCCTGCTCTCTTCCGCTGGCCCTTAATAATGGGTAGTGCACCTCAGGAGTCCAAAAGCTATTTGTGAATAATTGAGGAAGGAATAAACTCTACCAGCCGAAGGAAATGAAGAAGAACATGGGAATAATCTACCCAAAGGTGAGTGTGAGGTTCTGTGCTTCCACTTAGGAATCTAATTCTGTGATTCCTTCCATTGCCAGGAAGACTAACACCTGTGACCTACATCCTAGAACAGTGCCCTTTAAACGGCTAGTCTTAACCCGTAGTAGGTTTTGAAATCTATTTATCAGTGGCTCCCAGTGAACATATTTTCAGTGAAATGGCATGGAACAAATAGAAAACGAATAAGTATTAGGAGTTTTTTGGAAACTTTTGTTTTGGGTATGAATGTGCGTCGTGATTCTTGGTGTATTTCTCAAAGTGGGTAGCAGTGAAAAAGTTTGAAAACCATAGTAACCTAGAGGAGTCCATTCCCATTCCAAAGCAGATTAATTCTGACATTGTGGAACACAGGTCTGTTCTGTAAACTTAGAAAGGCCCTATTCTGTCACACTTCCCTGTTCTGTAAAACCCACAGAGCTTGAATTCCTGGCCGACAACTGAAGAGATTTATAAGGATTAACCAAATTCCATAGGTAGAATGTTTGAGCTCCTCAGAGAAGAGCACTTCTGGACATATTGTTGAGGAATGCAGAGACACAGAGGCAAATAATAATGTGACTGATTGATTAGTACAGGTAATCACACAGTAACATTCTTTGCCACTGGCGCTGCCCTAACGTTTTACTTGAAGTCCTCACTAACAACTCACATAGCAATCACCCAGTACAGGGTGTTGGTGAGGATGTGGGGAAACAGGCATTACCATTCCCCGCTGGTACGTGTATATATTGGCCCCACCTTCTCGAAGGCTTTTTGGCAATATCTAATCAAGCTTTCACACCCTACAACCCACCAATTCCAGTTCTAAGAATGTATCTTATTGATACACTCACATTTAATCACCCAGGATATGTACATAAGAACATTCACGGTAGCACTGTTTATAGTAGATAAAATCTATATGTGCCTATCAGAATGGCCGAAATAAAAACAGGTGACAATGACAATACCAGAGGCTGGTGAGTATGCATTTTTTGCTGGTAGGAAAACAAAGTGATAGAGTCGATTTGGAAATCGGTTTGGCCGGCACTGATTTTTTTTTTTTAAAGATTTTATTTATTTATTTCACAGAGGGAGATCACAAGGAGGCAGAGAGGCAGGCAGAGAGAGAGGGGGAAGCAGGCTCCCTGCTGAGCAGAGAGCCCGATGCGGGCCTCGATCCCAGGACCCTGAGATCATGACCTGAGCCGAAGGCAGAGGCTTTAACCCACTGAGCCACCCAGGCGCCCTGGCTGGCACTGATTAAGCCAAGCATATACTCACCGTACGACTCAGTAATCCCACTCCTAGGTGTTTACCCAGGAGAAGTAAGAACTTATCTCTACACAAAGCCAGTATGAAATAGTAGCAGATTTATTCATAATTGCCCCACCTGGGAATGACCTAATGTTTTCCCAACTGGCGAATGGATATAAATTAGCTGTGAAGTTTAGCTGGGCCGTGGGATAATAAAAAGGAGCTGGCCACTGATATTTTCAACAGCATGGATGAATCTCAAGTGCACTGGGCTTGGTGAAAGAAACAAGACTCAAAAAGCTACATCATGTAGGATTCCACTTATGTAATATTTTGGAAAAGGCCAAGTCCCTTTGGAAGATGCATGGAAAGCTCATCAGTGGCTGCCAGGGGCTGGGATAATGAAGGGGACTATCCATAAGGATGCACTAAGACGATTTTTGGAGTCGTGGAACTGTTCTACATCTTGGTTGTGACTACATGATTGTACGCATTGATCAAAATTCATAGAGCTGTCCGCTCGGAAGAATGAACTTTATTGCATGGATGCCTCAATCAACTTGACTTTTTCAAAGTTCCCGGAAATAGCAATATCATCAGTAGAGAAACTGGTTAAGTAAATTAAGGTACAGTTGTAAATGAAACACAACCATTCGAAAGAAGAGTGAGTTCTAAACATATACATATGTAATTATCAGCAATATGCATAGATAGAAATTTTTTGAAGATTTTTTTATTTATTTGAGGGAGAGAGAGAGGGAGGGAGAGAGCACAAGCATGGGGAAGAGGCAGAGGGAGAGGGAGAAGCAGACTCCCCACTGAGCAGGAAGCCCAATGTGGGACTCGATCCCTGGACCCTGGGATCATGGCCTGAGCTGAAGGCAGAGGCTTAACCCACTGAGCCACCCAGCATCCCATAGATAGAAATTTTTAAAAGCACAGTCCAGTGGACAGTGTGCGGTATGTCACCAATGGTTTAGAGAAAGGAAAAATACTAAGTATTTGTTTGCCTACACATGGGATGCCTCTAGAAAGAGATACAAAAAGGTAAAGCAAAAATTGCCCCTGAGAAGGAGGACTGGATGACTAGAGGGTGATGATCAGAGAGAGACTTATGTCTTAATCCTTAGACTAATTCTGATTTAAATTTTGCTTTCATTATGTGCATGCATTACTTTGCATAATCAGGTGTGTGCAGGAGCAACCTGTTCGTGCCTCCTCCTGACTGCATGAAGTACCTTAACATGCTTAATTCTGGAAAATGTAAGGGATTTAAAACCTCCTTTGATGAAGGGGAGCGAGTGGATAATCCATGTCTCGGGTGGACTTTCTTATTTATTTGTTTGTTTGTTTATTTATTTATCTATTTATTTCCAGCACAATCAGGGAGAGGGGGAGAGAGAGAGAGAGAATCTCAAGCAGACTCTGTGCTAAGTCTGGAGCCGACACAGGGCTTGATCTTACTACCCTGAGATCATGATCTGGGCTGAAATGGAGAGTGGGGTGCTTAACTGACTGAGCCACCCAGGCACCCCCTTGGGTGGACATTTCTGAGACATACTCAAAATAGTGCCTTATGGGATCTCTACGGGGACTGAGCCGCTGACTTGGCTTCGTACCTTTCAGCATCCCCACTCCAGTTTCCTAGAATTCTTCCCCAAATAAACTATTTGCAAATAGGCCCTTGGCTCAGATTCTGCTTTTTTAGGTTGAACCAAGCTAGGGCACTGACCTTCCTGTATATATATATGTATATGAAGGCATGATACCTCATTACCATAGTCAGTGTTCTGACACAAGATCGTGGAAACTGAGCATTTCGAGTGGAATAAATGGCCACTTATGAGCCTCACGGAATCTGAAGCATGAGGTCTTCTGATGACAAGGTGAGAATTTTGTCATTGTGTCTCACTTTTTATCTCATCGTTAGGCAATATTGTGAGCCGACGCGGATATGCGGAACTGGTATGTACAGAGAGCATTCTGAGCAAGGCAGGGAAAGACACCTGAAATGTCTCCTTCAACCACAGAACCTTGTTTTGATGTTTTAGTAATACAGGTTCAGGGGTTGGCACATGGGACCCTTGCCTGTTTCTGGAAATGGAAGTCTTACCAGAACGCAGCCCTGCCTGTTTTCTAGGCATGGACTGTGCTTGTTTTCATCCTATAAGAGCTGAGTAGTTCCAACAGATACCACAGCTTAAAATATTGAATCTGACTCTTCCAGAAGAAGTTTGCTGACTCCTGACTCCTCATTCTATAATTTTTCCAGGCAAAGAGTATACGATAAATAGATCAACCGTTATTGGGAACACCTGGGTGGCTCAGTCACTTGAGCGTCCGACTCCTGATCTCAGCTCTAGGTCTTGATCTCAGGGTCCTAAGTTCAAGCCCCCTGTTGGGCTCTGTGGTGAAGGTGAAGCCTACTTTAAAAAAAAAAAAAAAGCAGGGGCACCTGGGTGGCTCAGATGGTTAAGCGTCTGCCTTCGGCTCAGGTCATGATCCCAGCATCCTGGGATCAAGCCCCACATCAGACTCCTGGCTCAGCAGGGAGTCTGCTTCTCCCTCTCCCTCTGCCTCTCCCTCTGCCTCTCCCCCTGCTCATTCTCTCTCTGTATCTGTCTCAAATAAATAAATCCTTTAAAAATAAATTAAAAAGATAAAGCAATAAGTAAATAAAAAAAAACAGATCAACCATTATGATTCTCCGAGCAATAGCCAATAATAAGAAATGTGACACCTAATACTTAGGAAGCCCTTACTATGTGTGTGTCATCTCTTGTTATCCTAAAAACAACTGAAAGGCAGTTTGTATCAATCATCCTTGTTTATACAGAGAAATGGGTGTTGGGAGAGTTTGAGTAACTTCCCAGCCCTTGGCAAAGTCAGGACTGGACCCCGAGTCCAGTGACCCCTATGCACCTATTTGGGGTTATCCTGAAGGGAGAAACACTTCTCCCTCTCACTCCTCCCTCTTTCCCTCCCTCTCTTGCTGCTCAGCCTTGGCACATGTCTATCCCTCAGCCCAGAAATTTCCCCCTCTTCCTCCCCAGTTGATTTCCGCTCCTTTGTCAGGTCTTAGTTTATACTTTGGCTCTTCCCAAAACTTCCCTGACCAGATTAGGCTCCTTTTCCCAGATCTATTTCGGGAGGTGACAGGGCTTGAGAAAAGAGAGGGGTACGGAGGCGAGAGAAGGTTTCCAAGTAGAGAGGCACCACACCCATGCCCCCCTCCAAAACCCAGGGTCATTCTCCCTCCCTGGGGGGGACACCACTTCCAGTGCCTGAGCCGTGTTAGGGTCTAAAGGTCCAGCCTCTTCATCCGAACTTGGGACAATTCTTTGGGATCTCCTCAACTTCAGAGCTTCCTAAGGGGGTAGGTGGAGGCCTTTTTTGGGACTGCATAGCAGTCCAGCTTCCTCCTCCCCTCCCCCAAGCTCCCTTTCTAGATATTGAGCCCAGTGGCCCTCTCTAACAAATACCCACACCCTCCCAAGGAAGTTGTGACTCGATCCCAGAGACCATTAATAACTGTGGTGGCCTCTGGTCCCCAGCCTGCTTGCTCCACTTCCCCAGGTACTGGAGGATGACTCATCACTCAGCCATTCCGGAGCAGAGGGCGTTCCCTGAACTGCACCTGGAGGGCAGCGGGAACGTTGAGCCTAAGTCATCCTCAGACTGCTCTAGAACTACCCCCCTGCCCCTCAACCAGGGCAATGCTGCCCACATGCACTGGGCTGCGATTCTATTTCAGGCCCGGTGCCCACACCGATCGCTTTGCAGGACAGAGACCTTGCCTATCGTGATCACCTCTGGTACACGTATTTGCAGAATGACCGAATGAATGAAGGGCTGCAAGGCAGCTCATCTCACAGATGAAATTGACATTCAGAGAAGTAACCGGCCAGAGCAAGTAGACAGTATGGTGGAGCTGCGATCATACCCCAGCCTTGCTCTCCAATGACTGAGAAAATGCAACCCATGGAGATGACAGGTTCCAGCTTCTGAACCGTGGCGTAGACACGGTTCTCACATTGGAATGCTGACGTGTGGGAGGTTTTAATGTGGAATTTTTTCGTGTTGGTGGGGGAGGAGTTGGGGAAGGCAATGGATATTAATGTCAGCCCTTCGCAGAAAGTGAAATGGATCTGCCGGGTAAAATGAGAATGCCACTTTCTAAAGGTCTTTTTCAGAGGGATGAGCAGTACATTTATTCAATGCCTTATTTACAAAAAAGATTAGATATGAAAGAATTCTTTTTTTAAGATTTTATTTATTTATTTGACAGAGAGAGACACAGTGAGAGAAAGAAAGAGGGAACACAAGCAGAGGGGATGGGAGAGGAAGAAGCAGGCTTCTGTCAAGCAGGGAGCCCAACGCTTGACGACGGAGCCAGCCAGGCAGCTCAGGCATTAGGAATTCTTGAGGTAACTCTTGCTGAAATGTATTTTATCAGAGGAACCCAGCTGGACCAAGTTCCGTTCAAACGAGTCAAGTGTCTTACCAAGATTTAGTCACCTCCCTCCTGGTAGGCATACCTTTTCTTAAGACCTGCAGCAAGAGGCTGTAGAGATTAGGAAGAGGAAAAAAATCCATAGATGGAATTTTACAAATTGGAGACAACTGTATTATAGAAACAGTATCTCCTCATCAGACAAGTCAAGGCAACTTTGGAAAATGTGACAGGCCTCCACATTGGCCATGCATGGCCCCTAAGACTATGCCAACCAAATCCAAACTGCTGATTCAGAGGGGTGGGTCAGAATCCCAGGGATATTCAAATTCTTTCTGCATTTATTAAGGGGAAAATAGCTTCTGTCTTTATTTGCAATATCATTGCACTGAGCACACTCCAAAAAATAGGAGTGGTAGTTGTTTTTGAAGAAGTATTCAACCCTATCCTAGGTACTGTGGGAAACATTTTGCGTGCACCATTTAATTTATTCCCAGGAGGTAGGTGCTAGTATTATCTTGGTTTAAGGGTAAGAAGAGGAACGGAAGGCTCAGGGGGGCAAAGTGACCTGCCCAAGTTCAGACAGCTGGGAGGAGACTTGGCCACCTTCACAGTCTGATGCTAGCTCCAAGGTCTTCCATTTCATTTGCCCAGCAAGTGGACAGATTATTTGATATTTCCCCCTGAATAGACAAATCTGTGATGTGAGGTTCCTTCAGTGAACTCACAGATCCATACAATAAGGACTTTCTCGTGCTGGAAAAGAATGTAGGATAATACTGATGCCCTTCCCAAAATATCCTTCAATTTTCCAAATTTTTGTTGCTGGTAAGACTTCTCTTTCCTCTCCAACCTCTGATCGTTATAAGGATATACACGTTAAAACTGAAGCAGAGATGGGTCAAGTGCTTCGCTCAAGGTCACATAGGGGATGGGTGGCAGAGACATTCTGGAACCCTGCCGGTCAAGGCGATGTCTGGGTGGGTCACCTGTGCTGCACTGGCTCTTGATGACGTTCTTACAAACACATCCTTGACGCCTTGCAGCTCTGACTTTCCTACCTATGACCCCACTGCACGTCCTGGTTATCTGCTCAGCTTTGTTGTCACTCGGAAGTGGGTGTGAATCCTGGCAAGTGATGTGTCCCTCAAGCATTAAACCGAAGGAAGGCAGAAAAGGTCTGTACCAGCTCCTGCTTCATCTTCGCTAGTTCCTACCTTGTGGGCTTATCATTTTGAAGATTCTTCCTGTTCCCAAGCAGGGTGATGGGTGTTTCGGGACAGAAATGCTCGACTTCTGGAGTCTATGACTCTAGGATTTTTTTCCTAAACGATCAAGGCTGTCAATGGGGAAATGTGTCAGTAGAACATGAGAGCCCAGGTAGGAGAGGGGCCCCCAGTGGACCCAATCCTCCTGCTCAGCTGTGTCCCACAAAGTCGACTCCACCTGCTTCCCAGCTACTTTGACGTCTGCCACATGGTTTTCAAACACTGTGGGTACATACACCTCTGGGGACTGGTTCTTGCTGAAGACACTGCACAGAGCTTACTGGTCGGTGAAGAAGACAGCAATTAGTCAAAGATTTCCTTAGGAGATAGGAAGCTCTCATAAATACAGAGACAACAGGAACCATGCCATACGCCGGGGAGGTGCCTGGGGGAAGCTTCTATATCAGCATCAAAGTATATTTTTCTGTAACAAAACTGTCCTCAAACCTTGTGGCTTAGAATGGCAATGATTATTTTTGTCCACAAAGCTGCAATTTGGGCAGAATTGGGCCGGGACAGCGAGTCTGTGTCCCACAAGGCATCAGACAGGGCAGCTGGGATGGGATTGGTGGGTCGACTTTCTTAAAGATGTAATTTTCATACCATAGGATTCACCATTTTAAACGGTACAACTCAGTGGTTTTGAGTAGTTTGGCGAGGTTGTGCCATCATCCTCACAATCTAATTCTGGGACATATTCATTCCCTTAAAAAGAAATCCTGTACAGTGAGCACATTTGAGAAAGGGAAAGCAGGCTCAAGGGACAGGGTGAGCAGAACAGAGAGGCACAAAGTGATTTTGAAAGGGCGGATTGCATAGAGCATCGTCTGTCACGTGCTTTAAACATCTGTTGCTTCTTGGGGCACCTCGGTGGCTCAGTCGGTTAAGCAACTGACTCTTGATTTTGGTTCAGGTCATGATCTCAGGGTTGGGAGATGGGGCTCCATGCTGGGCAGGGAATCTGCTTAAGATTATCTCTCTCCCTCTGCCCCTCTCCCTCCCTCTCTAAAACAAAACAATAAAAACAAAGTGATCTAAACACCTCTGGTCTCCACTCCAAAAAAAGTGATCTAAACACCTCTGGTCTCTTCCAAGGACAGCACCTACAGTTCCACTGGGGAACTGTTAACGCCCTGCTCCCCAATCCTTTCACTGGGGCCGTAGGAGTGGGCATAAGACCCAGTTCTAGCCACTTAGGACATTCTATACACACCCACATTGGCGACTGGCTCAGGAATGGACATGTGACCCCAGCAGGGCCAATGAGATCCAAGCGTCCATGAAGTGACATCTCATTCTGGTTTTATGTGCATTTTCCCAGGAACTAATGGTGTTCAGCTTTTTGTCATCTGCTTGTTGGCCATTTGAGTATGTTCTTTTTTTTTTTTAAGATTTTATTTATTTGAGAAAGAGAGTATGAGCTGGAGGGAGGGACAGAGGGAGAGGGAGAAGCAGACTCCCCACTGAGCAGGGAGCCCAATGCTGGGCTTGATCCCAGGAACCCAGGACCGTGACCTGAGCTGAAGGCAGACATTAACAGACTGAGACACCGAAATGCCCCATATAAGTATCTTCTTTAAGCAAATGTCTTTTTGAACGCTTGGCCCATTTAAAAATTGAGTTATTTGTTTTTCTTGTTCTTGAGATGTAAACATTTTTGGGTTTTTGTTTGTTTTTTGGGGTTTTTGGGGGCATATTCTGGATACCAGAGACTTCTCAAATGTATGATTTACAAATATTTTCTCCTATCCTGTGGGTTGTCTTTTTACTCTCCTGGCAGTGTGCTTTGATGTACAAATAATTTCAATTTTGATAAACTGGAAATTATTATTTATTATTATTATCATTAATCTATTTTTGTTGTTGCTGCTGCTTGTGTTTTTGGTGTCACATTTAAGAAAGCATTGTCAAATCCAAGATCATGAAGATTTGCCTTTTAAGCATTTTATAGTTTCAACTCTTATATTTAGGTTGTTGATCCATTCTGAGCCAATTTTTGTAAACAATGTGAGTTCAAGGTCTGACTTCCGTCTTTTGCACATAGATGTCCAGTTGTTCTATGGCCATTTGTTGAAGAGATTATTCTTTTCTCCAATGAACAGTCTTGGCACTCTTGTCAAAGTCCATTAACAATGGATATATGGGCTTATTTCCAGAGTCCCAGCTCTATTCTGTTCATTTATATGTCTATCCTTATGCCAGTATCAAACTGTTCTGGTAATGTAGATTCATAGTAAGTTTTAAATCATAAAGTGCGAGTCTTCCAACTTTGTTCTTTCCCAAGATCCTTTTGGCTTTTCAGGGTCCCTTAAAATACAATATAAATTTTAGATTTGGTTTTTCCATATTTGCTAAAAAGTCCAAGGGATTTTTTTTAATATTTATTTATTTATTTGAGAGAGAAGAGAGCAGGGTTGGGGAGAGGTGGGGAAGGGCAGAGGCAGAGACAGAGAGAGTCTTAAGCAGACTCTGTGCTGAGTGTGGAGCCTGACAGGGGGCTTGATCTCACGAACCTGGGATTGTGACCTGAGCCAGAAACAAGAGTTGGAGTCATAACCACCCAGGCACTCCTCATAAAATACCTTTTCAATGGCGCTCATCTCCTGATCTGTCAGACTCACCATACCCAGCTAATTATAAAGCCTATATTGTAAAACATTCAAGTGCAGTATTAAATAGGATTATCAAAAGTAGGCATTTTGTCTCATTCCCTATCTTAGGGGGGGAAGCTTTAAGTCTTCCATTACTGCATATAGGGAGGGTTTTTCTTGTCTGCCCCTTATCATGTTGATATATTTCCCTTCCAGTCCTGGTTATGGAATGTTTTGATCATGAAAGGGTGTTGGATTTTATTTTATTTTATTTTATTTTATTTTATTTTATTTTATTTTATTTTTTAAAGATTTTATTTATTTGACACAGAGAGAGAGATTACAAGTAGGCAGAGAGACAGGGAGAGGAGGAAGCAGGCTCCCTGCTGAGCAGAGAGCCCGATGCGGGCCTCGATCCCAGGACGCTGAGATCATGACCTGAGCCGAAAGCAGAGGCCCCAACCCACTGAGCCACCCAGGCGCCTGGGTGTTGGATTTTACCAAATGTTTTTTTTCTGCCTCATTTGGGATGTTCATGGGGTTTTTCTCCCCCTCCATTCTATGACCATGGTGTTTTTGAGTGGCATGTTGTATATAAGTATGTTAGGTCTAATGGCTTTATGGTGTTCAAGTTGTCTCTCTCCTTGTTGATTTTTTTTTTAAAGATTTTATTTATTTATTTGACACAGAGAGAGAGATTACAAGTAGGCCGAGAGGCAGGCAGAGAGACAGGGAGAGGAGGAAGCAGGCTCCCTGCTGAGCAGAGAGCCCAATGCGGGCCTCGATCCCAGGACGCTGAGATCATGACCTGAGCCGAAAGCAGAGGCCCCAACCCACTGAGCCACCCAGGCGCCTGGGTGTTGGATTTTACCAAATGTTTTTTTTCTGCCTCATTTGGGATGTTCATGGGGTTTTTCTCCCCCTCCATTCTATGACCATGGTGTTTTTGAGTGGCATGTTGTATATAAGTATGTTAGGTCTAATGGCTTTATGGTGTTCAAGTTGTCTCTCTCCTTGTTGATTTTTTTTTTAAAGATTTTATTTATTTATTTGACACAGAGAGAGAGATTACAAGTAGGCCGAGAGGCAGGCAGAGAGACAGGGAGAGGAGGAAGCAGGCTCCCTGCCGAGCAGAGAGCCCGATGCGGGCCTCGATCCCAGGACGCTGAGATCATGACCTGAGCCGAAAGCAGAGGCTTTGACCCACTGAGCCACCCAGGCGCCCTCCTTGTTGATTTTTTATCTAATAGTTCTACTCATTGTTTTTTTATTTTTTGTTTGCTTGTTTTGTTTTTTGTTTGTTTGTTTGTTTGTTTTTTGAGAGGGAAAGAGCATGAGAGGGGAGAAGGTCAGAAGAGAAGCAGACTTCCCATGGAGCTGGGAGTCCGATGCGGGGCTCGATCCTGGGACCCTGGGATCATGATCTGAGCCAAAGGCAGTCACCCAACCAACTGAGTCACCCAGGCACCCAGTTCTACTCATTGTTGAAAGTAGGGTGTTATAGCCTCCAACTATTATTGTTGAACTACTTGTCCTTCAACTCTGATAGTTGTTATTTCATGTATTATAGGGCTCTCCTTCAGGCTTATATAGATTAATCATTGTTGTATCTTCTTAATGGATTTCCCCTTTTATCATTACATAATGTCCTTCTTTGTCTCTTGTAACAGTTCCTCTTTTTTTAAGATTTATTTATTTATTTAGAGAGGGGGGAAGGGCAGAGGAAGAGCAAGAACCTTACGCAGATTCTGTCACACTGAGCACAGAACCTGACTTGGGGCTTGATCCCAGGATCCTGAGATCATGACCTGAGCTGAGACCAAGAGTCTGATGCTCAACTGACTGAGCCACCCAGGTGCCCCTGTCTCTTGTAACAGTTTCTTATTTAAAGTTTATTTTTCTGCTATTAGTATAATCATTCCAGCTCTCTTGACTACTATTTGCCTGAAATACCTTTTTTCTCTCTTTTGTCTTTCAGCCTGTTTGTGTCTCTGAATCTCTAGTGAGTGTAATAATTGGTTCATGTTATTTGATTATCCTCTCAACCTGCTCTTTAATTGGAGAGTCTGATCTATTTACATTGAATGCGATTGGTGGTAAGTAAAGACTTACTTCTGCTGTTTTGCTGTTTGTTTTCTCAGTGTCATATCTTTTTGTTCCTCAATTCCCCCATTGCTGCCTTCTTTTTTGTTGTTAGATATTTTCTATTGTATGCATTTCATTCCCTTATCTCTTGTACTATATATTTTCCAGTTATTTTTTTAGTGGTTGCCCCAGGAATTACAATTAACATCTTAATTTATAACGAGCTGGTTAGAATTCATACCAACTTAGCTTCAGTAATAGACAAAAATTTTACTCCTACTCAGGCCTCAGTTTCCTCACCTGGACATTGAGGGTCAGATCAAAGGAGGGGATACATCCAGAAATCAGGGAACATGGTGATCAACCAGCGGCAGTTGATTATTGGGGTTATTATTACTGGTGGTGCCACAAGTGGACAACTTATTAATCTATCTTTGCCCCTGCTTCTACTCTTAGAGAGCTGGGATATTAATATACTTTCTTACAGAATTGTTGGGACAATCAGACGAAGTAGAAAGTGTTTTGAATGCTGCCAGGCACCTCTAAGTGCACAGTGAATGTTAGTTATTACTATTCTTTATTCCTTTCTTTGTCACTATGCTTTGGACAAAAGGAACTACTTAGAACAGCTTGAATATGCTCCATTGTTAGTGGCTGCCATGCGTTTTTCTTAACTGTGCCTTCTGCCTAGGATACCATCCCCCCCTCCCCTGTGTCAAAACCCCAGTTGTGTCTTCTCTGGTCCCACCAGGAGTGTCGTTGGTGCCAGTGAAGCCTTTCCTCATCCCTGCATTGGGGCTTTATTGATCAGTCTTGGGATACTTATTTCTGGCTTTGTGTAAAGATCCTGTTTGTCCCTTCTCCCCTTGAAGGAGCCCCTTTCTCTACTTCAGATAACATGTAAACCAGAGCAGACTCCATTAGATACCTGTTACCGTAAAGGGCCCAGAGCGATTTTTAGAAGGAACCAGAGAAGGCCTGCTTGGAGTCAGAGGAAGCAAGCAATTGATCTCCTCCCATCTGTCTGTTGCCAAAACACAGAATAAATGTACTGATAGGGACCAACTCCTTTGGTTTAAGGACCTACTGACTAGTGACCTCCTGTCCAGAGAGAGACTTTACCACACCGGTGGTTTCATCATTGCCTAATGGAGGAGGCTCTGTGGGCCTTTATCAAGGACAAAAGGGAGCTGAGGAGCCTCCCCATGCAGTTAAACTGTTGGAAACACAATGGGCCAATTGGCTCAAAGGAAGGCAGGCAAACAGGACACACAAGCGGGACCTTCCCTTCATCTCCAGTGAGATGTTTCAATTCCTTTCTGGGAAGCAGATAAGGCAATCACCAGAGCCCAAGGCCTCCCACTCTTGGTTTGCAAACTGAAATGCTTTTAGGCATCTTCCTGAGATAAGAGCTTTGTGAGCTCTTTTTAATTTCAGGACTAAAATGAACAATAGTCCTTCCAAGGACTGCTGGATGCCAGGCCCATCAAAGGTGTTATCTCAGCAAATTTCCCCTTAGGTTGGAGCATCCACACTTGATCACGGGGTTAAGAGTTCAAACCCCATGTTTGGGCGTTGGGCGAGGAGTCTACTTAAAAACAAAACAAAAACTTGAAAAAAATTTTTTAAAAAGAATGACAGGAAGGGGCAGGTGTCCCACTGAGCTTCAGGTCCTTCTCAGGTGTCCCGTTCTCAGTGAGGCCCACCGAGCCACCCTTCTTAAATTTGCATCCTGCCCCCACCTCCACCCCAGGTTCCCAAGTTCCCAGCGCGGCCCCCACCCATCTCTTACCTGGGCTGCATGATTTCACTTATTAAGGGTGTTTGTTCATTGTCTAACCCCCCCATTCTCCCTAAGGGCAGTATCCTCAAGGGTGGGAGGGATCTTCATCACTCACAATATATCAGTCCTATATCATCCAGTTAATCTGTTCCCTGGTGAACACAGAGGTTGTTGCCAGTCTTTTGCAATTATAAGCATACTGTGGGGGGAACCCTTGGGCAAATGTCTTTGCTCATCTGTGTGCTTATGTTGTAGGATAGATTCCCCCATATAGAATTGCTAAGTCAAAGGTACGAACAGTCTAAATTTTTTAAAAAGATTTTATTTATTTATTTGACAGAGAGAAACACAGCGAGAGAGGGACACACACGCAAGGGGAGTGGGAGAGGGAGAAGTAGGCTTCCCGCAGAGCAGGGAGCACGATGCGGGGCTCGATCCCAGGATCCTGGGATCCTGACCCGAGCTGAAGGCAGACGCCCAACAACTGAGCCACCCAGGTGCACCTAAACAGTCTAAATATTAACAGATACTGTCAACAGCTCTTCCAAAAAGTCTATCCCTTTAGGCTCCTACCCATGGTATATGAGAAGACTCCATAAGGATTCGTGAGACTGGGGTACGGGTTGGGGAGGGTCCCACCTCCCCTATACTGCTGAGCGGCTCGTATTTACAAGTGTAGACTCTTCACGTCCAAGGGACATGAACGTTCATCTCTTTCTCATCCAAATCCCCTCCCCAAGGCAGCAAACCTCTACAACCGAACCTTGTTTTGAATTCTTTTCTTGTCAGCGGCTGGGATCATATGCCCGATCTTTGGACTTCAGGAGAAATTGTCACTGCCAGGGATCTCTTTAGTCCCAGGAAGTTCGTTATCTCACTGGATCAAAATCTACTTTCCCCGGAACCTCACTCCACCTATGCTAGCTCAGTTCTCAGGAACAATGTAAAACAGAGCTAATCTCTTTCCACATGACAGCCCTTAGGATACTGCGTGAAATCTCTTCTAACTCTTCTCCTCCCCGCATCAACCTCCCCAGCTCCAGCCAGACACGTTCCCTGGACGGGGAAGGGCTGACCTGGGGGTCCTTTGGCTTGGTGGCCGTGGAGGGTCCTCCAGGCCTAAGTTCAGGTCCCTGTTGCCACACTTCCCAGCTGTCTGACCTTGGCCAAGGCACTTCTCAGACTTGCGTTCCTTCCCTTGGATAATTTGTGTGACAGCATTACCCGTCTGGTAGGGTTGCTGGTGGGGCTACATTCCTTGATACAAAACAATCTAAACTATATTTTATGATTGCATTATTATAAAGATAAATATAATAAAGGCCGGGCTGTATCATTTTCTTCTGATTTGAAAAGAATTAGGGCGCCTTGGTGGCTCAGTGGGTTAAAGCCTCTGCTTTCGGCTCAGGTCATGATCTCAGTGTCCTGGGATCAAGGCCCGCATCGGGCTCTCTGCTCAGCAGGGAGCCTGCTTCCTCCTCTCCCTGTCTCTCTGCCTACTTGTGATCTCTCTCTCTGTGTCAAATAAATAAATAAAGTCTTTAAAAAAAATGAAAAGAATTAAAGTATTTTGCATGGGGCCTGACAAGTAAATGTCATGGTCTTAGGCACTGTGCCTTCTGTAACTGGATGGGTACCTGGGCTCCGGTTGCTGGTGAAGAAGAGAAAACAGGTGGAGTATATAAAATGCTTAGCAGAGCGCAGGGCCTGGCTCTTTGCAACTTAATAAATAATGATCAAAAATTTTAAAAGGCTGTTTAGAGAACAGAGTGTAACAGTGGGGAATGCCTCTCCCCTTATCAGAACTCCGTTAGGATTTGCATACTCAGCTTCTTCTGAATGCAAGGAACACAGCCACTGGTCCCCTGTGTTTTTGCCTTGCCTGCAAGATTTTGTCGGAAAGATACATCATCTATGGCATTTGATTTGAGAAGAGAGCTGTCTTAGTCCACCCAAGCTGCCATAACAAAATACCACAGACTGGGTGGCTTATAAATAATAAAATTTATTTTTCATAGTCTGGAGGCTGGAAAGTCCAAGATGAAGGTGTCAGCATGGCTGAGTGAGGACCCTTTTCCTGGTCCATAGCCAGCACTTTCTCTCTGTGTCCCTACATGGTAAAGGGACAAAGGAACTCTCTAGGGTCACTTTTGTAAGGATATCAATCTCATTTACGGGGGCTCCCCTCTCACGACCTAATCATTTCCCAAAGGCCCTACCCACTAATATCATCACATTGGGTGTGGGTTTCAATGTAGGAATTTGGAGGGTACCACAAACATTCAGACCATACCAAGAGGAAATAGAGATTTATGGGCATAAATATACATTTATGTGTATGTGTATTTATGTGTATAAAGAATTCTGGAAGGATAGACAAGAGACTAATAATAGCAGTTACCTCTTGGAAACAGTTGGGGATATGTAAACGGACACAGGAGTGGGAGGAAGACTTCCTCATAGGTACCTCTTTAGATTTTAGATTTTCAAACAATGATGCTATAGTATTGATTTAAAATCTTAATAATTTATTTTGAAAAATATATGCATATGGTAGAAACAAATTGACAGTGCAAAACAGTGAAAAGCAAGTCTCCTTCCTTCACCCAAGGAGTACCTAGTAAAAAGATGTGACATCTTGCAAAAGATGTGCAAAACCTCTTGAAATATTGTAAAAAATTTTTTTGAGAGGCATTAAAGTAGACCTCAGTAAATGAAGAGTAATACCATGGTAATTGATTAGGAGATTCAAGATTGAAAGGCATCAATTTGGGCGCCTGGGTGGCTCAGTGGGTTAAAGCCTCTGCTTTCGGCTCAGGTCATGATCTCAGGGTCCTGGGATCGAGGCCCGCATCCGGCTCCCTGCTCAGCGGGGAGCCTGCTTCCCCCTCTCTCTCTGCCTGCCTCTCTGCCTCCTTGTGATCTCTCTCCCTCTGTGAAATAAATAAATAAAATCTTTAAAAAAAAAAAAAGAAAGGCATCAATTCTCCTTACAATAATTTATAGATCAAATGCAATACCAATCAAAATCTCAGCTCTTTTTTCCCCACCAATAACTTGAAGATGTGATTCCAAAACTTAAGTGGGAATGGAAAGATGCAAAAATAGCCAGACCCTCTTGGGTGGGGGAAAGCCAAAGTGAAAGATTTGCTTTCCTGGTTATCAAGACTTACCAGGAGACTTAAATAAACACACAGAGCACTAGCAACAAAGAAATACATTGAAGGTGTAATGAGCACTGGGTGGTACGTGCAACTGATGAATCACTAAATTCTACCTCTGAAACTCAAAAAAAAAAAAAGGAAATATATGGAGGGGCACCTAGTGGCTCAGTCAGAGGACCGAGAGGAACATACAATACTCGGGGTCGTGAGTTTGAGCCCCATGTGGGGTAAAGAAATTATTTAAATAAATAAATAGAACTTAAAAAAAAGAAATTGATAAATTCAACTGAACTAAATTTAGAAACTTCTTAAAAGGTTACACACACACACACACACACACACAGAGGAGTAGAAGGTATCTGCCAGCTATGTAAATGACAAAGAATTTATACCTAGACTGAACAAAGAATGCCTTCAAATCATTAAGAAAAAGACAGACACTTGGATAGAAAAATGGCAAAACTGGGCGCCTGGGTGGCTCAGTGGGTTAAAGCCGCTGCCTTCGGCTCAGGTCATGATCTCAGGGTCCTGGGATCGAGGCCCNAGCAGGGAGCCTGCTTCCTCCTCTCTCCTCTCTCTGCCTGCCTCTCTGCCTACTTGTAATCTCTCTCTCTGTGTCAAATGAATAAATAAAATCTTTAAAAAAAAAAAATTAAAAAAAAAAAAGAAAAATGGCAAAACTTTAACGTGCCCTTACAAATGGTAAGAAATCCATAGGGCCAATAACGTAGAAAGAAGTCCTCAGCTTCATTTGTAATCGGGGAAATGCAAATTAAAACCACAATGGGACACCACTACACAGGCGACATATATCATGCGCTTTTTCTCTATGTATGTTGTATTTTACCATGAGCACGTGTTTGAAAAATGTATACATGCACGAGGTGAAAAAAAAAAGGCAAACGAATGCCTGCAAAGTAAGTCTCCCTATCCCCTGGACCTCCCATGCTCTCCCTCCAAATATCCTATGATTTCTAGTGGCTGGTAAGACCTTTCAGAGATGTCCTATGTGTGCAGTACCATTGATAAATACGTGGCCGCCTTTCCTCGGATAATTTGTACCAACCTTACGTCAATTAGGGTTGGATCAGGGAAGTAGAATCAGGGTAGAATCGGTGTGAGTGGGATGTGTTACTGAGATTAAACCTTACACAACTGAGGGAGTTGGTGGAGAATTCAGTGGACAGCTGCTACGTCTGTATGGGATGGAGGACTTCAAGTTGCTGTAGGGTCAGTAGCGTCAGCAGTTGGGGGAACAAAGAGCTAAATATGGAATTGGGGAGAACGAAGACCAACCAGAACCCACATCCGTTTTTATTTTTGTCTTTTTTATTACAGCCGTTCTAGAACATACAAGATGGTATCTTGTTGTGGTTTGCTGAAATATTTTAAGATAAGTTACAGAGGTCATGAATTCACCTTAAATACTCCAGTATGGGGGCACCTGGATGGCTCAGTCAGTTAGGTGTCCAGCTTTTACTCTTGGTTCGGGTTTCGATCTCACGGTCGTGAATTCAAGCTTACTTTAAAAAGTCAAAACAAAAATAAAAGATGCCCTCTTCTTGTTTTAGGAATGATATATCATCTGTTTTCTCTCCATAATATTTACAGTAGCTTTTGGGGACTTTATTACCCTCATTGTCATTGTTTCTCCAAATCCCTTTTTGCTAATTGTTTTGGAGTTGTCATTCATAATATAAGCTTTTCTCAGGCATCTGGAGTCTTTGGCTGCCTGTTCACATTTTAGAGTGAGGAGCTAAAAGCTTCTGGAAGTTCTACCGTGAAGAGAGCTTTTTGGACTAGCAAGCTTCGTTGTAGGGAGATATGAGGGACCCCAGTCTATCATGGAGACTTCCAAATATCGGTATCTGTAGATCTTCCCCTTGAGCTACGTAGTTTCCTGGAGAAGAATTCTCCAGTCTCCTCCGTGAAGGCTCTGGTAGTCACTGGTTTCATCTACCAAGTATTTTTAGTCTCCTTCCTTTCAACTATACCTGATTCCTTGAGGTTGGCCTCGACCATGTGGATAGTTCGAATCAATGGCCAAATGATTTTGACAAGGGTGTCAAGATCATTCATTGGGGAAAAGAATAGTCTTTTCAGTGAATGGTCCTGGGACCACCAGATGAGCACATGCAAAAGAATGAAGCTGGACCCTTACCTCATACCATAAACAAAAATTAATTCAAAATTGATCAGTGACCTAAATATGAGATAAAACTATAACACTCTTAGAATAAAACATTGAGGTGAATCCTTACGACCTTGGATTTACTAATGGAGTCTTTAAAAAATTTTTATTTTAGGGAGAGAGAGAGAGAAAGAGCATGTGTGTTGGGGGAGGGGTGGAGAGGGAGGGAGAGGGAGAAAGAATCTCAGGCAGCTGAGCATGGAGCCCAACACAGGGCTCAATCTCATGACCCAGTGACCTGAGCCAAAATCAAGAGTCAGATGCTCCACTTACTGAGCCACCCATGCACCCACTGATGGATTCTTAGGATACCAAAAGCACAAGCGACAAAAGAAAAATAGTCAAATTGGACTTTAACAAATTAAAAACGCCTGTGCATCAAAGGATATTATCTAGACAGTGAAAAGACAACCAACAGAATGGGAGAAAATATTTGCAAATCATGTATCTGATAAAGGCCTAGTATCCAGAGTACAAGAAGAACACTTACAACTCAACAACAAGGAAGCAAACAACCCAATAAAAACATGAACAAGAGACTTGAATAGACACTCCTCCAAAGAAGATACGCAAACAGTCAACAAGTATGAAACAAAATGCTCCGCATCATTAGTCATCAGGGAAATGAAATACACCCAGGAGGATAACTACAGTGAAAACAAATAGCCTAACAGAGAATAACCAGTGTTGGTGAGGATGTGGGGAGATTGGAATCCTCATACATTGCTAGTGGGAATGAGAAATGGTGCAACTGTTGTGGAAAACGCTCCTTCCTCAAAAAGTCAAACATGGAGTCACCACATGACTCAGCAATTCTACTCCTAGGTAGATATCGAAAGTAATAAAAACAGGTACTCAGGGCCCCTGGGTGGCTCAGTCGGTTAAGCATCTGCCTTCAGCTCAGGTCATGATCCCTGGGTCCTGGGATGGAGCCCTGTTTCTGATACTCTGTTCAGTGGGGAGTCTGCTTCTCCCTCTCCTTCTGCCCCTTCCCCCTGCCCAGGCACGCTCTCTCTGTCTCTCTCTCTCAAATAAATTAAAAAATCTTAAAAAAAAAAAACATAACCCCTTGATTTATGTGTGTTTCTTTTTAAAGAAGTCATGTTGAATATATATTGTTCATTCATTAACATTGAACTCACAGCCCACCGCATTATAACCCATGCTTGAACAAAGCTTATCTAACACGGATGCTTTCCTAGCACATGAGACAGCACTCTAGCACTATTCTTTGGACCATTTTAAAAGTGAAAGCACCAACAAAAAGCGCCAACAAAAATGCAAAATACACAGCACCAAATATACTGCAAAAAGGATACTTGTTGAGCATCTGAGAGTTGAAACAAGAAGAGTGTTGCCTTGTTTGACCTTGGCTGGGAACAGGCTAAGCAGCTCACATTTTTTGCTATTCTGTGCTTTCCCAAAAATGACCCTGAAAGCCATCGCAAGTAGTGGCTGGGAGATTACAAGTAAATTTTAGAGAGTAGGCAAATTCAGAAATACGGAATCCTCAAGTAATGAGGATTCACGTATATGAACTATCTGGACGAGGTCAATCCATAGAGACATAATGCAGACGGATGTCCGCTAGAGGCGGGCGGGGAGGGGTCTGGGGAGCAATGATTTATAGGCACAGGTTTCTTTCTGTGGTGATCACAGTGTTTTCAACTAAATGGAGGTGGTGGTTATAGAACATTGTGAAGGTACTAAATAGAACTGAATTGTTCATTAATTTAAAAGAATTTTAAATTTTGGGGTGCCTGGGTGGTTCAGTCATTAAGCATCTGCCTTCGGCCGAGGGTCCTAGGATCAAGCCCTGCGTCTGGCTCCCTGCTCTGCAGTAAGCCCGCTTCTCCCTCTCCCACTCCTCCTGCTTGTGTTCCCTCTCTTACTTTCTCTCTCTCTCTCTGTCAAATAAATAAAATCTTTAAAAAAAAAAGATTTTTAAATTTTAAGTAATCTGCACCCCACGTGGGGCTTGAACTCACACTCCTGAGATCAAGAGTCCATGCTCTTCCAACTGAGCCTGCCAGTGCCCCAGGAATTGTTCATTTTCAAATGGTGAGTTTTATACGATGTGAACTTCATCTAAAAAAATGGTGTGTTGCTCCAAGCTGGAGGACCCTCTGAACCTCTCTTTTCCCTTCGGCATGGCCATCATCTGCCTTTGAGATCGTGACTTTTCCAGCAGACTGAGTGAACACACCCCACGAGGACACGAAGCCTGAGCAAAGAACAGACCTTAGTCGTCTTGAACTACTGAGATGCAGGTGTTTGGGGTTCCTCCAGCATAACTTGGCCAATCTTGACTTTTCAGAGGTCTTAGCCTAACCGTCATCAATTTGGGAGCAGAGCGGCGGTGGGAGCTTGGAGTCCCACATTTCCTACGTACACTCTCCCTTCATCCTCCTGTCTTGAGTTCCACGAACCACTCCTTCCCACGCTGTGCACCTCCCCATATCCAGGCCCGCTCACACTTCCTATCTTATGCTGTGCCTGGGGACTACGCAGCCACCTGCTCTGAGTGGGAGGAATCCAGCCTTCCCTTCTACTGACTTCCACAGAGCACTTCTGCTTTCCATTGCAACTCACGCCGCCTCCACCTGTGACTGGTTTCTCAGACTCCTCCGGCCTCGATGGTGGGGATAAGCTTCGTTCTTGCTGGCCTCAATCTCCCTGTTCTGCTAACTCACTTACCACTGGCTTTCCATCTGCTAAAATTTTGTCCACATTCCTCATCCGATGTCGTTTCCTCTCCGGCTCTCCTTGTCCTCATCCATTTAAACCTTTCTTATTCCTCGATGGTCATTTCAGAGAGATTAGAGGAGGGAGCAGATAAAATGTGTTCAGTTGGCCATGACACTCTGGGGTCGTGAGTGTTTCCCTGCTCATCAGCTGATCAGGTGTAGACCAGCATCACCATTTCTGGTGACGGTGTTGTGTCCCTTCGTAGGGATAGATCCCCTCCAGAGGATATTTGGCAATGTTTGGAGATGTTTTTGATTACCACAAGAGGAGTGAGGTGGGCTGCTACTGGCATTTAGTGAGTAGACGACAGGGATCCTGCCAAACATCCTGCAATGCTCAGGACAGTCCCCCACAACAAAGACTTAATTGGACCAAATGTCAATAGGGTGGAGGTTGAGAAAATCTGTTCTAAAGGAGTTCTATTGTCTTGGGAATAAAATTCAGACTGTAGAGCACAGTCTGCAAGTTCCCTGCCTAACTTTTCTATACACCCCCTGGTTTGCCATATTCCAGCCACAGGCGTCTTTTCATTCCTGGGATGCACCAGACTTGTTCCTGCCACAGGGCCTTTGTACTTGCTGTTTCCTAAGCTCTCTACCCCAGATTTTCTCGTTCCTGACACCTTCGTCATTCAGGTCTCAGCTCAAATGTGACTTCCCCCATTAGACTTACCTTGACCAACCCATCTCCCCCTCTCCCCTCAACACTCACCCCTCCCCCACCCAAGGAACTTTCTGTTGCATTTATAGTTGACCCTTGAACAAGAGGGGTTTGAACTGTGCAGGTCCACATATATGCAGACTTCTTTCTTTCAATGCAGTACAGTAATGTAGATGTATTTTCTGTTCCTTATGATTTTCTTAATAACATTTTCTTTTCTTTAGCTTACTTGATTGCAAGAATACAGTATATAATATGTATTAACATACAGAATCTATGTTAATCGACTGTCCATGTTATTGCTAAGACTTCTGGCCAACAGTAGGTTCTTAGTAGTTCTGTTTTTGGGGAATCGAAAGTCATTTGCCAGTTTTCAACTGTGCGGGGTGGGGGAGGGGTTGGTGCCCCTAATTCCTGTTTTTTTTCAAGGATCACCTGTATTGTGTTGCCAAAGTATCAGTTCCTGAGACTGGGTTGTTTTCTCCTTTGTTTTTATTTGCTTATTACTTACTAGATGTTAGCTCCATGAGAGCAGGGACCCTGTCAGTCTTGATTTCGAGTATTTTGCCCGGTACACAGGGTGCTGCTCAGTAGATGGACAGAGGTCTTGCTCAGTGATCTCCAAGTATTTTCCTTGTGTTTCTCCTGAAAGAACTTCTAAGAACTATGTGCCCCTTGCACATTTTTAAGTCGACATCTACAATTTGTTTATCATAAGTTTATTTTACTTTATTTTGAGATTATTTATTTGTGAGAGTGAGAGAGCATACACAAGCAGAGGGAGCAGCAGGCAGAGGGAAAAGCAGGTTCCCCTCTGAGCAAGGACTTTCCCCCCTACCTTGGCCCTCAATCCCAGGAACCTTGGATTCTAACCTGAGCCGAAGGGAGACACCCAGCTGAGCCACTCAGGCATCCCTATCATAAGTTTAGATGGTTGCGGCCTCATTTTCCAATTATTAAATTCATATTGTAGACTCTAACTTCTACTTCACACTTTTGAATATACCTGCCATCATTCGTTTAAAAAAAGAAAAATCCACGAGCAGAAGCTGAGGGTCTAGAGCCACTGCCTGGCTCAGCCACCGTCATCCCAGCCCTGCGTGGCCAGCTTTTGGGCTGTGTGTCCTCCGAGCTGTTTGCAGACAAAGTTGCAAAGACCACAGAACCCTTTCGTGCTCTGGGCGCTGGGGAGGAAGGATTTGGTTCTACTGGTTCCTGCTTTCACAGGATCATTCCTAGATTTGTGAGCCAGGGAGGTGACATCCCACGCCATCATGGTCTGGGCAGTAAGGCCATCTCTGGCTAGAAACTGGAGGTCGGGCATTTCATCGTGAAGCACCTGGGACCCGGCATCCAGTACCCCGCAAATACTGGACCTGACAACAAGGGTCTTTCCTGTTTTTCCTCGGCGCTCCCAAGGCTGGGCGGCTGGACGGCAAGGTTGTGGTTGCCAGCAAGGTGAGAGAGGACAGGAATATTGTGGGAACCACGGCACTGTTCTGAGTCCAGGCAGGGCAAGAGCCCCCAGGAGTTCGCCATGGCTGACAGGGTTCCTTTTCCTTACTCCCCTCCAAGTCTAGCTGGAATGCAGAGTGAAGTTTATGATTATGAAATAAAAACTAACCCCCCCCCCAAAATCCACAAGCAGAATCTCACAACATCATGAAAACAAATGGAAAATTTCGTAGGGAAAAAAATACAAGAAAAGGCTCTTAACAATTGGAAACTTTATTTCCCTCTTTTTTACTTCCTTGAACTCATAGTTTCATTCATCTTCCCCCACAGATTTCTATCTTAAGGTAATAAACTCGAAAGGCTTTTTTAAATCAATAACCTGATCATTCGTCTCTGCCACAAAGATGCTTATGCATAGTGACATTTATTTAATTTTAAAGTCCTGTTTCCCCAGGGGTCTAATGTTTGAAAACTGTCCTGTGTTCTTAAGGCTGTTAGTGTTAAAATTCTTCTCTGAATAATCATTACAATTATTATTTGAATATAATTTTCAAAACAAAATAATTATACTACATCGTGGTCAGTAATTGTTATATATTAAACTGTTTTATTCTTCTTTAAAAAGCTTTCATTTAAATTCCAGTTAGTTAACATACAGTGTAATATTAGTTTCAGATGTACAATATATAAAATATTTCATTCTAAATAAGTCTTTTAATGAGATGAATGGGGTTGGCTACTTTTTATGTGTATTTTTTTCAGGTTCATCTACCCTCAGATGTATATTATCCACAGCTGGAATGGGATAGAGTTTAGAATAAGTGCTGGTCCAATGTTTTGTTTTTATAGAAGTAAATACTGAAAATGTTTTCCACATAAACAGGAGGCTGGAATGGAAATTTTGTCATTGCTAAGTGACTCAAGGTCACACTGAACTTCTATGTAATTTGCCCCATATCACAACATAATTCATTACCAGAAATTATTTGTAGGGGCGCCTGGGTGGCTTTGTCGGTTGAGCGTCCGACTCTTGGTGTTGGTTCAGGTCATGATCTCAGGGTTGTGGGATCAAGCCCCACGTCCAGGTCCATGCTCAGTGTAAAGTCTGCTCAAGATCTCTCCCTTTCCCTTTGCCCCTCTCCCTGCTCGTGCTTGCTCTCTCTAAAATAAGTAAATAAAATCTTAAAAAAAAAGATGTTATTTATAGTCACCTATGGCTCAACAAGCCATGCTTCCCCCATGGGGATTGAAAGCACACAGGAAACCATCCGAATTGCAAAAGGATTTGTCATCTGGTCTTTGGGATCATTCTCCTTCCTAGCCACACACTATGATTTCACACAATGCCTTTGTTTGGCATCCAGGTTTTTACTTCCAAGTTCTCAGTAAGTTCTGAAATGAGTAAGAAGTATTGCCTTACTTTTGTGAGGTGGAGGAAGAACAATTGTAAAGGAAGGAACACCTTGAACCTCGGGCACTTTCTCAGGGATATTGATTTTAGGAGAGAGAACACACAGAAGCAGAGACCTACACAGATTCCTTTTTTCTCCTCCACCGAGATATAATTTATATACGAAAAAATGCACCCATTTAAAGTAGCCACTGTGATGAGTTCTGACAAAGGTATATGCCTGTGCAATCACCACATTCAAGACACAGAAAGGAAATCTCCATCATTCCAGAAAGTTCTCTCATGCTCTTTTGTAGTCAATTCCTCCTTTCCTAGGTTCCAGGCAGTTAGTGGTCTGCTTTTTGTGACTACATACCACACGTGGCCCTCCTTGGCTGATTCCTTTCGCTCTGCACAATGATTCTGAGAGGGATCTAAGATGTACTTCCTTTTCCTTGCTGAGCAGTTATCCCTGGATTGATATATTGCAAGTTGTCTCTCATTCACCTGGTGATGGAGATTTGGCTTGTTTCCTATTTGGGAGCTATTATGAATAATGCCCATCAAAGTACAAGTCTTTGTGTGGACATCCATTTTCATTTTTCTTGTTTGACTATCTAGGAGAGGGCTGGGTGCTAAGTCTACAGGAAAGACCGATCCTCTTTTTTTTTTTTTTGCCCCAGGGGTACAGGTCTGCGAATCATCAGGCTTACACATTTCACAGCACTCACCATAGCACAAACCCTCCCCAATGTCCATAACCCAGCCACCCTATCCCTACCCCCAAACCCCCCAGCAAACCTCAGTTTGTTTCATGAGATTAAGAGTCTCTTATGGTTTGTCTCCCTTCTGATCGCATCTTGTTTCATTTTTTCCCTCCCTAGCCCCCACAACCCCATGCCCTGCTTCTCAAGTTCCTCATATCAGAGAGATCATATAATTGTCTTTCTCTGATTGACTTATTTCACTTAGCATAATACCCTCTAGGTCCATCCACATTGTTGCAAATGGCAAGATTTCATTTCTTTTGATAGCTGCATAGTATTCCATTGTATATATATACCACATCTTCTTTATCCATTCATCAAGACAGATCCTCTTAAAACTGTCCTTGCCATCAGCACCTATTTTAGAAAGCATATTTACTAACCTGGATCCAATGAAGGTTTCAGATCTAAAGTTCACAGAATAGGGGTGCCTGGATGGCTAAGTTGGTCGAACATCTAACTCTTGATTTTGGCTTAGGTCATGATCTCAGGGTTGTGAGATTGAGCCCCACGTTGGGCTCCACGCTCAACAGGGAGTTTACTTCAGATTCTTGCTCTCCCTCTGCCCCTCTCCAACCCCCATGCCTGCTTGTGAGTGTGTGCTCTAAGTAGACAAATAAAAAAATTTAAAAAAATTAAGTTCACAGAATATGTAAGAGACAAAGGAACAAATCACACCACTCCAAGGAAAAAACAAAAGGAGAAATCCGGAACTTGTGACATTCAGTATAATTGGCTTGTTCTTTTCAGCAACACAATATTATTAAAAAAAAAAGTGGGGGACTATTCTAGATGGAAATACACTTAAGGAACAAACGAACAGAATACAGTGAATGATCCTTAATTGTGAGCAAGCAAAAATTAGAGAGAGGAAAAACTCAGCGTGGCCATTCTTCTAGCTGGGTTAAGAGGCCCAAGAAAACTAATTGCAAAGGTATCAAGAGGTGATGTTTCTTTTCATTTTTTTTAAAGATTTTATTTATTTGACAGAGAGAGACAGCGAGAGAGGGAGCACGAGCAGGGGGAGTGGGAGAGGGAGAAACAGGTTTCCCACCGAGCAGGGAACCCGATAAAGGTCTCGATCCTAGGACCCCGGGATCATGATCTGAGCTGAAGGCAGACACTTAACGACTGAGCCCCCCAGGTGCCCTAAGAGGAAATATTTTTCCCAAGGATACTTGGCACCTCTAAGGTGCCAAAGTGACCTCCTTCTCTGAGCAACTGTTCCTTTCTTACTTGCTGGGAAATTTTGTTCACTAATACTGCGAAAAATTTGCAGTTTGAAATTCCATCAGTACCAAGGAAATACCTTTCTCTCTCCTGGAAGATTTGTCACCTGGACACGAGTCGCTGCCTCCATTTCCAGCACTGGTACAGAGCCTCAGGTGAGGGCTTTCTGAACACAACAGTGCACAGTGACTTCCCTGTGTACTTTCAGGGAAACAGGACCCTCGGTCCACTTTGCAGTCAAGGCTGATACTAGCCCCATTATTCATAGACCTGTTTTGCTTTGATCTTATCACGCCCTATTTCCTTGGCCCCTCTGGCTGCCAAGCCCACCTCAAGTCTACTCTCCACCCAGCAGCCAGAGTGACCTGTTAAAACCTAATTCAAGGGCGCCTGGGTGGCTCAGTGGGTTAAAGCCTCTGCTTTCGGCTCAGGTCATGATCTCAGGGTCCTGGGATCGAGGCCCGCATTGGGCTCCCAGCTCAGCGGGGAGCCTGCTTCCCCCTCTCTCTCTCTGCCTGCCTCTCTGCCTCCTTGTGATCTCTCTCCCTCTGTGAAATAAATAAATAAAATCTTTAAAAAAAAAAAACCTAATTCAAGTCACACTGCTCCTCTGCTGAGTTCCCTCCCATGACTTCCCGCCTCACTCCAAGAGGTCAAGTCTCACTCCCCCTCTTTGGTCTGAGAGGCCCTCCCTGATCTGGCCTCATCTCCCCACTCCCTCCCTCCTTCCACTCCACCCCTGCTGGGTTCTCTGCTGTTCCCCAAAGTTGGCTATCTCTGTTGCAACTACTCAGCTCGGAGATGTAGGACTGAGGCAGCCATAAAATATTTCATAAAGCAGGGACCCCTGAGTGGCTCAGTCACCTTTGGCTCAGGCCATGACCCCAGGCTTCTGGGACTGAGTCCCACATCAGGTGTCTTGCTCAGCGGGGAGCCTGCTTCTCCTTCTGCCTGCTGCTCCCCCTGCTTGTGCTCCCCCCCTCTCTCGGACAAATAAATAAATAAAATCTTTTAAAAAAACGCATGAAGCAATGTATAGAAAGTAACGTATGTGACTGGATTCCAATAAGACTTTATTTACAAAAACCAAAGAGCTGGTAGTAATTTGCCAGCGCCTGCCGAGGACACTACCTGATTCTCGATAAATATTTGTCGAGTGAGTTCCTGAGGGGAAACAAGTTATGTCCTTATCCTAGGAGGAGACAAGAGCCAGTTAAACATTTTCGGGAGTGTTAAATGCTATGAAGAAAATAAAGCAGGTGAGGAGCTGGAGGGGATGGGGCTACTCGGGGTAAGTTATTATTTTTTTAAAGATTTTATTTATTTATTTGACAGAGAAAGAGATAGTGAGAGACTGCGTACTAGCAGGGACAGAGAACTGAAACTCCTCATCATTAAACACAAATTCCTCACCTCTCCCCTCCCCGCAGCCCCTGCCAACCACCACTCTCCTCCTCTGTCCCCATGAACTTGACTACTCGGGGAACCTTGCGGAAGTGAACTCTCGAGACACCCGCCCGTCTTGGTGGGCGTTCTTTCACTTGGCAGAGTGTCTTCGAGGCTTGGAGTTTGTAGCGTGCCTTGAAGTTTCTTTCCTTTTTAAGACTGAATAATTTGCCGTTGTGTGTATCTACCACATTTTGTTTATTCATGTGTCTGCGGATGCTTGGGTTGCTTCCATCTCTTGGCTCTCGTGAATAATGCTGCTAGGAACATGGGTTTGCAAATACCTGTTTGGGAGTCCCAGCTTCACCCTGAACACGCCGATCTCATCTGATCTTGGAAGCTAAGCAGGTTGGGCCTGGTTAGTATTTGGATGGGAGTCCCTGCTTTCAAATCTTGTGGGTGACTACCCAGAATCGCTGTGTCATAGCTGGTCGGGTTTTGTACTGAGCACAGTGGGAGGCTGTGGCAGGCTTTAGGCAGGGGTAGCATTCTTGCTAGGACCCCTCTGGCTGCTGTGTAGAGCTCTGATGGCAGTGGGGAGGGACAGGCACAGGACACCAGAAAGGAGGCCAGTGTGGCAGTTCATGCCAGGGATGGCAGGAGCTAGTAACTTTGCAGCTGAGGAGCCTCTAGGGAGCGAATAAATAATTAGATGACTGCCAATAGTGATAAGTAAACGGGAACTGGATGCTAGGATTCAGGGAGAAAGCAAAAGGATCTCCCTGGCTTTCCTGTCTGCTGGGTCTGCTGGATTCACTCCATCATGGGCTGCCAAGGCTGCTGGGGCTGGAAACCTAGATCCTGCATTTTCATCACCGGTTATTTTGTTGGTTGTCAGTCAGGTGGGTTTGGCCCGAGGCCTGGAGCCGCTGGGTCTTGGGTGTTTTCTCATTGTACGGGAGCTGAAGATGGGGATGAAGGGACAAGAGAAGAAGGGAGGACCTTAGGGTTTGCAGCGGTGGTAGAGGGAGGAGCTCGGGGAACACTTGGCAGCTCAAGGGCAGGGCTGGGCCTTCCTGGGCCACATCCCACCTATGGGACCCTGCATGTTCCTTCATGTGCCGTAACCCCGTTTCTGTCCCTGGAAAATGGTACACTTATTATTTATTTATTCTCTGGTTTCAATGTTTTTGTAAGATGGGGACACCTAGGGGGCTCAGTCGGTTAAGCATCTGCCTTTGGCTCAGGTCGTGATCCTGGGGTCCTGGGATCGAGATATTGCAAATAAAATCTTTTAAAAAGAATAAATGTTTATGTAAGGTGTATCTCTTATAGAGCCAAGTGCAACCACCTTGAATGTTCAGCTCAGTGAATTTTATTTTTTCTTTTATTTTAAGATTTTATTTATTTATTTATTTGAGAAAGAGAGCGAGTGAGCACAAGCAGGGGGAGCAGCAGGCAGAGGGAGAAGCAGATTCGCCGCTGAGCAGGGAGCCCGACATGGGGCTCGATCCCAGGACCCAGGGATCATGACCTGAGCTGAAGGCAGATCTTAACTGACTGAGCCACCCAGGTGCCCCGGATTCTTTTTTAAAAATGTTTTGTCTGTGTAGCGATCTACTGTGTGCATATGCCACAATTCATTCATCTTTTTGACTACTGACGGGCCATGCCCGTTACTTCTAGTTTTTAGCTATACGAGCAAAACTTATGGACATAACCTCATGGATGTTTTTTGATGCCTATCAGCACTCCTTTCCCTTGCAGGAAGGAGAGGAGTTGCTGTGTCACCACGTAGTCATGTGTTTAGCTTTGGCACAAAATACCTAGCAGTGTTCCAAAGTGGTTGAACCGATTTATGCTCCCACTAACGGAGTAGGAGACTTTTCCTACTTCTCCACCGTGGCGGAAACTACTTGGTATTTTCAATTTAGTCACTCCAGTAGGTTATCATAGCTTGGGTTTTATTTGCATTTCCTTGGTGACTAATCATGCTAAGAACCTTTTCATGTGTTTGCTCAATCAATATTAATGGAACGAATGAATGAATAAAATGTGTGTATGACAACGGAAACACATCTGGCCCTGTCTTGCCCAGCTGAAAGCCTACGGGTGGCTCCCTGGCTGTTAAGGCTGAGCTGAAACCCCTCCCTCGGCCAACAAGATCCTGCAAGTTCTGGCCCCTTCTGATGCCTCTTGCCCCAGATGGGTCCTTTCTGCTTCTGTCTCTGGATTCCTTCCACCCAGTTCATCTTCCAGTTCTGAAGACCTGCTCTGTCCTGTTTCTGTTTTCTGCAGGCCAGAGACCAGACTCATCAGTTTTATCTCAGCTCAAAACTCCATCCTTGGGGCGCCTGGGTGGCTCAGTGGGTTAAAGCCTCTGCCTTCGGCTCAGGTCACGATCTCAGGGTCCTAGGATCGAGCCCCGCATCGGGCTCTCTGCTTGGCAGGGAGCCTGCTTCCTCCTCTCTGCCTACTTGTAATCTCTCTCTCTCTGTGTCAAATAAATAAATAAAATCTTAAAAAAAAAAAACCCTCCATCCTCCCAGAAGCCTTCCTTGACCTCTGCTGCCAGCAAGCCACGACCCTTGTTGGCTCTCTCCCACTTTTCTTCCTAACTTCTAATACAGCTGTACATAGCCTTTCTTTATGTGGTAATTTAATTAACCTGTTCCCCTACCATAACAAAAATCCTTGTAAAAAACCTCAACACTTTGGGGCACCTAGCTGGCTTCGTCAGTGGTGCGTCCAACTCTTGATCTTGGAGTTGTGAGTTCAAGCCCACGTCGGGTGTAAAGATAACTTAAAAAAAAACCACCCCCCAAAAACAACCCTAACACTTTCAGCTCCATAGGAACAGCAACTGTTTCTCATTCCTAGCAAAACCTGGCCTATAATAGATGTTCAATAAGCATTTGTTGAATGTATAAATCTCAAAGCAACTACCCAAGGAGTATCATCACTTGTAAGTAATTATCCCTTAAAAACTCACTCTCAGCTTTGCACAGTGGCAGTATTGTAGCCAATGAGGTTTATCCGAGGCACGATTATTGCTAATTGAAAAACTCACTCTTGGGGGAACCTGGGCCAATTAAAAAAATTCAGAGAGGGGCGTCTGGGTGGTGTAGTCGGTTAAGCGCCTGAGTCTTGGTTTCGGCTCAGGTTATGATCTTATGATCGTGAAATCGAGTCCAGCCTTGGGCTCAGCAGGGAGTCTGCTTGAGAGTCTCTCTCTCCCTCTCCATCTGCCCCTCCTGCCCAGGCTCTCTCTCTCTCACCCACTCTAAAATCAATCAATCAATCAATCAATCTTAAAAAAAATCATAGAAACCAACCCTATCTCCCTCCCTAGGCCCTGTGGGGGTCTCATATTCAATCACTTTTTGTTTTATTTGGTGCAGCTGGTGTGTGTGTGTGCGTGTGCATGTGTGTGTGTATGTGTGTGTCACATATCAGGCAGGGGATTAAGGAGGAGAGGAGGGAAGAAAGGTGTTGCGGGTACCCACAGTGAAAGCTAAGACTCCCAGTCCCCGGCCCCAGCTCCTGCATCACTCACTGCCTGGCTGTTAACCAGTTCTGAGGCAATGGGGCAAAATGGTCGACGTTGTAGATTCCTCCCTTCCCAAGCAGTCTGCCAGGGTTTGAAGGGTGATTTAGGCACCTAGTGTCTACATAATCCCTGAAAAATTACTCTGCCTCTTTGGGGCTCGGTCTTCTCAACCGCAAAAATGGGGATGATGATAATAGTGATAATAATAACCTCATGGAGTTGTTGTATTTAATTCATGTTCATTGTTAAGAACATGGCCTTAGGAAGCCCCATGACTGCAAATGCCTGTGAATTATGCCTACAGATGGTCCCAGACTTACGTGATTTTTCGATTTCATGATGGTGTGAAAGCTATACACGTTCTATAGAAACTGGACTTCGAATTTTGAATTTGGATGTTGTCCTGGGCAAGTGAGATGCCCTATGATACTTTCTCACCATGCAGCAAGCTGCAGCCCCCCACTGGTCACACAGTCAAGAGCACCTATAACCGATACACGGACAAACATTCCTTCACTTTCAGTATGGTATTCAATAAATGAGGGCACATATCCAACGCTTTATAGGAAGTAGGCTTTGTGTTGGATGATTTTGCCAATGGTAGGCGAATGTATGTGTTCTGAGTACATTTAAGGTAGGCTAACCTAAGCCAGGATGTTTGGTAGTTCAGATACATCATATGCATTTTCAATTTAGGGTCTTTTCAACTTCCACGGGTTTATCCCATGTAACCCCTACACGAGTTGAGAAAGGTCTGTATGTCTCCAGGCCTCCTTTTCTTTACCTCTAAGGTGATGATCAATAACCTGGCTGTTTGTCTCCACCAATGCCAAGGAGCTTTGTACACACATGGGGGGGGCGGATAACTGTTTGGGATAGAGGTTGGAGTCTTCCGGCTTTGAGTGCTGGGAGTCCCAAGGCTCTTGGGTTCAAATCCCACTTCTGCTATGGTAGCTGTGTGACCTTGGGCAAGTCATTTCACCTCTCTGAGCCTCAGGTGCTTTGTACATACGTAGGGGGGCAACTGTTTGGGACGGAGATTGGAGTCTTTGGGCCTGGAGTGCTCTGGCGTCAGATGGGTCATGGGTTCAAGTCTCACTCCCGCTACTGGCAGCGGTGTGACCTTGGACAAGCCACTTCACTTCTCCAGGCCTCAGCTTCCCCGTCTGTGAAGGGTTTACTGCGAAGTGTGTCCACGTCCCACCGTCTCCGTGTCCGCTCTGGAGTCGCGCCACCTCTGCGCTGCTAGTGACGATGCCACCAGGACGCCGCTGAGCCGTTTGGCACTCTGGGCGCTGGCCCGGGGCTCGGGACCCGGTTTCTCCTGGTGTTACTATTACTGCCAGCCGCCGCCGCCGCCGCGGGACTGGAAAACGGGTGGCAGGCTCCGGCCGCAGAGGTCCCCGCCGCTGCCCGAGGACGCGCGCCGCC